>LR738709.1:569392939-569417946 GCA_902687465.1 Secale cereale
CCCCCCCCCCCCCCCCCCCCCGCCCGTCCCCGATAAAGCAAGGACACCTAAGCTGGGCGCATTAAATGCACCTTGTCCTATAATGCGAGGGATAACCTCACATCATTGTACCCTTTCCACCTCCTGTGTGCCACCGTGGCAACCCCTTTTCCCTATAAAAGGAGGCCCGAGGCGACCAGGAGAAGGATTTGGCTTTTTAGAACTCCTCACGACTCTCTTAGAGCTCCTCGTTAGCTGAAGAACACCAACATACAATCCACCAAAGCAGGAGTAGGGTTTTACGCATCTTTGCGGCCCGAACCTGGGTAAAGGAACCGTGTCCTGACCGTTAGATCCGCTCTTCTCTCAACCCCGCGCCCCGCAACCGTAGTAGGGATTCTTGTGATCCCATAGGTGTCGATCCAAATACACCGACATCTTTGGCGCGCCAGGTAGGGGGCGCAGTTGTGAGAATCGGCTCTGGTGATCGGCCCGACGCTCTCTCATCTTTGTGGCCCTTTGAGGAGGCCAGAAGACTTGCGCTCGAGCGACTGCAAATAAAAGCTAAGTTACATTGAACTTTGGATATTTCTACTCTATTATTTAAAGTTATTATCCTCGGAGCTGTCATTCTTTGTGCAAAAAGAAACTTGCACGCGGATGGGGCCCTTCCCGATCGGCAACGCCTTTGTTCTGTTTCGAGTCAGCTCAACAGTTCAGACGGCTGCGTTTGAAACGGTAGGGTAGCCTTTCGCAATCGATAAAGCTCTCGACTCTGACTCGAGTCAAACTCGACAGTTCGAGCGGCTGCGTTGAGAGCGGCAAGGTGGCAGACCCGGCAGCACGCTCACCCGGCAGGCCAATGGGGACCCGTCCCCAAGACGCCGCCTCGGGTATTTCGCGCCGGCAAGCCTACCCAGTTAACGTAGGGTGGAAACACAAGGAGGCGGCAAACGGGAAAATAACATGCATGATTCTGAAGATATTTCAAAGGTATATTACATTATGCCATCGATGCGGTTCTAACTAAAGATAATTTGTCTTGGGCATGAACCCGTAGCGGCAAGGAAGAATGGGATGCTTAATCCCGGCGCTGGCCCTCCACCCTCTTGATTTCGTCGATGCGGCTGATGACAGGCTTGATGCGCTCCTTGAGCGCCGTGAGGTTGGCATCCTCCGGCAAGCTGTCCATCGCGGCTTCAAAGTCGAGGGCGGGGTTCCAGAACGCCACCTTGGTGAGGACCTTGGTCATGACTCCCCGGCAGAGCCGCCGGGCCTCCCCGGCGAGCGTGGCCGTTCTGTTGGAGTGAAGATCAGCCAAGGCGCTGAGGACGCCCTCGAAGAACAGGGTTAGCTTGGCGTTGACGGACCCGCTCCATTCAAGGGCATACCTCACGTTTGGCATCCCCATGAGGGCCAGTTGTGAGGTAACCATGCCGGCGATGTCCTCCAGCCGGCTGATCCACCGGTTCTCCTCCACCATGTATTCTTGGTGAGAGGCGCCCTCGTCCGCTCGCAGCTGCTTCTCCTCCTCCAGGCTCTTGGCCAAGGCCTCCTCCCGAGAAGAGCTCTCCGCCAACATCTTCTCGAGATTCTCCAGCCTCAGCCTGAGATCTCTGATGGAGCTTTGCGCCTCGGAGAGTTTATGGGGAAGGCGCGGGCCGCCTCCTTTCACATTTACTGCGACATGACACATGCCTGCGGAAACCGCCCCACGCATGTCGCCCACGTCACGCACGCCCCTCCACCCCGCGCTGCGCGCGGGTCGTGGGAGGCGCAGCGCGCGGAAATCTTACCACGGTGAAAACCACCCCGCCTGCCCGCGCACCATTCTGGGCCTGGCCCAACAATGTGTCGCGCTTATGTGTGGCCCAGGCCCGGGGGCTCCTGTCGGTGTACAAAAAGAGGTGTACACTTTTTGTACCCCTATGACTGTGCACGAGCAGTCTGAGCCACGACGCCCCCACACCAAGCATGGCGAGGGAAGCAAGCCGGGGCAAGACTGAAGCTCGATGGAGGCTCGAGCGACGCCAAGAACAAGACCACAAAGAGCAAAGGGACGAAGCAGCTTCCCCCGGCAAGATCCTTGCCGGGGCCGGCTCTGGCAGCCCCGGCAAGATCCTTGTCGCGGCAGCTCGCCCCGCGCCTACGGAGCGAATCACCCTTGAGTCCACCGCCCCCATGGGGCGAGGATTCGGGAGATATCCCTGTAGTGGCATGCAGATCTTTGTGAAGACATTCAAAATCAGATGCAAGTTAAGAAGACGGCGACCCTTGGCGGGATCCCAGCCAAGGAGAACCACAAGGCCCCCGGCAAGCACCTTGCCGGGGATGACTGCAGGCGCCACGACAGGACCCTTGCCGAAGCCCCGGCAAGGCCCTTGCCAAGGACACCCGCGGGACCACCGTCAGGCCCGCACCAACTTGGTTTCCACCGACCCACGCAGCTGCTGACCCAACCAGCTGGACAGGCTCCTGCGTGGGAACCCACGGATCTTCGTGGAGACCCGCCGTTGCGCCACCTCAGATGCCTGTCTGCCTACATGGCTCCTCAGGCACCGCTGCCAGGGCGCGTGTCAACATGAGGAGGGGCGGCGACGGACAAGACGGAGGTCTCCCCCCTCGTCCCCGATAAAGCAAGGACACCTAAGTTGGGCGCATTAAATGCACCTTGTCCTGTAATGCGAGGGATAACCTCGCATCACTGTACCCTTTCCACCTCCTGTGTGCCACTGTGGCAACCCCTTTTCCCTATAAAAGGAGGCCCGAGGCAACCAGGAGAAGGATTCGGCTTTTTAGAACTCCTCACGACTCTCTTGGAGCTCCTCGTTAGCTGAAGAACACCAACATATAATCCACCAAAGCAGGAGTAGGGTTTTACGCATCTTTGCGGCCCGAACCTGGATAAAGGAACTGTGTCCTGACCGTTAGATCCGCTCTTCTCTCAACCCCGTGCCCCGCAACCGTAGTAGGGATTCTTGTGAACCCATAGGTGTCGATCCAAATACACCGACAGCATGTCGGATAGCGGTCGATGTGTGGAGTAATAGTAGTAGATGCAGAATCGTTTCGATCTACTTGTCTCGGATGTGATGCCTATATATAATGATCATGCCTATATAGTCTCATAATTATTCGCTTTTTTATCAATTGCTCGACAGTAATTTGTTACCCGTCGTAGAATATCGCTATCATGACAGAAGCCACTAGAGAACACTATGGCTCCCGGGTCTATTCTCAACATATCAATCTACACTTACTTTACTTTTTCCGCTTTTACTTTCTGTTCTTGTAATAAAAAATACCAAAAATATCAAACTATCATCTCTATCAGATCTCACTTTTGTAAGTGATTGTAAAGGGATTGACAACCCCTTATCACGTTGGCTGCGAAGTTCTTATTTGTTTGTGCAGGTGCGAGGGACTCGCGCGTGGTCTCCTACTGGATTGATACCTTGGTTCTCAAAAACCGAGGGAAATACTTACGCTACTATGCTGCATATCCCTTTCCTCTTCGAGGGAATACAACCCAAGCTCGAGAAGTAGCACCCCCGACCTTCACGCAAAGATAGACAATCAAGGATAAACTGTGCTCCAACTTCCTGGCATAACGGGAAACTATACGTGCATGCTTCGGGAATTAAAACCTTAACACCAATATTCCTACTAAACATAATTATCCACTAGTACCTCCCACATATTATCATCTCTATATCGCAAAATATTGCAGATCAAACATATCATATTCAGTGATCCACAAGTTTTATGTAGGATTTTATGAGTAAACATGTGAATGACCAATTCCCGTTGACCCTCTAAATAGATATAAGTGAAGCAAAGGAGTTTTATTGTTTCTACAAAAGATCATGCTCTAACAAATATAAGTGAACAAAAAGAACATTCTACAAATAACTATTTTCTAGATGTAGAGAAACAGTCAATCCAAAGTTCAAATGATATAAGTGAAACACATGAAGCATCCTATAAAGCCATACTCAAAAGATATAAGTGAATTGCAAAGAGCATTCATACGCTCATTTTGCATCATGTTTTCTTACTGTTAATTTTAGTGTTTTTATTCATTATAACACTTTGGGGAGTAGTTCTAATGCCTTTTCTCTCATAATTTGCAAGGTTTACACAAAGAGGGGGAATACTGGCAGCTGGAATTCTAGGCCTGAAAAGGCTACATCAGAGATACCTATTCTCACATCTCCAGATGGGCTGAAAATTTATGGAGAATTATTTTGGAATATATAATGAATATTGGAGAGAAGAACCATTGGAGGGGGGCACCCAGGCGCCCACGAGACACCAGGGCACGAAACCCCCTCTAGGCGCGCCCTGGTGGGTAGTGGGGGACCAGGCCTACTTCCGGCGACCATCTTCTGGTATATAATGACATTTTTACTGGAAAAAAATCAGGAGCGGACTTTCGAGACAGAACGCCGCTGTCTCGAGGCAGAATTTGGGCAAGAGCAGTTTTACTCTCCGGCGAAGCGATTCCGCCAGAGATACTTCCCTCCGGGAGGGGGAAATCAAAGCAATCGTCATCACCAACATCCCTCTCATCGTGGGAGGATCAATCTCCATCAACATATTCACCATCACCATCTCATCTGAAACCCTAGTTCAGCTCTTGTATTCAATCTTTATATAAAAACCTCAGATTGGTACATGTGGGTTGCTAGTAGTGTTGATTCCATCTTGTAGTTGATGCTAGTTGGTTTATTTGGGAAGATAATATGTTCAGATCCATTATGATATTTATTACCCCTCTGATCTTGAACATGCATATGCTTTGTGAGTAGTTACTTTCATTCTTGAGGCCACGGGAAAAGTTATGTTGCAAGTAATCATGTGTATTTGATATTCGGTCAATATTTTGATGATGTGTATGTTGTGATTCCCTTAGTGGTTGATGACCCACAAGTATAAGGGATCAATCATAGTTCTTTCGATAAGTAAGAGTGTCGAACCCAACGAGGAGCAGAAGGAAATGACAAGTGGTTTTTAGCCAGGTAATGTCTGCAAGCACTGAAACTGTCGGTAACAGATAGTTTGATAGCAAGATAATTTGTCACGAGCAAGTAACAATAATAGTAAATAGTATGTAGCAAGGTAACCCAATCCTTTTGTGGCAAAGGACATGCCAAAACGTTTTCTTACAATAAGCAAAGTGTTCTTGAGGGCACACGGGAATTTCATCTAGTCACTTTCACCATATTGGCTTGATTTGTGTTCGTTACTTCGATAATTTGATATGTGGGTGGACCGGTGCTTAGGTGCTGTTCTTACTTGAACAAACCTCCTACTTATGATTAACCCGCTCGCAAGCATCCGCAATTACGAGAAAAGTATTAAGATAAAATCTAACCATAGCATTAAACATTTGGGTCCAAATCGGTCCCTTACGGAGTAGCGCATAAACTAGGGTTTAAGCTTCTGTCACTCTAGCAACCCATCATCTAATAACTACTCTACAATGCATTACCTTAGGCCCAAATATGGTAAAGTGTCATGTAGTCGACGTTCACATGACACCACTAAGGGAATCACAACATACATAACATCGAAATATCGAACACATATCAAGTTCATATGATTACTTGCAACATGATTTCTCCCGTAACCTCAAGAACTAAAGTAACTACTCACAAGTGATAAACATGCTCAAGATCATAGGGGTATTAAATAGCATAATGGATCTGAACATATAACCTTCCACCAAATAAACCATATAGTAATCAACTACAAAGATGTAACAACACTACTAGTCACCCACATGTACCAATCTGAGGTTCCGGTACAAAGATTGAACACAAGAGATGAACTAGGGTTTGAGAGGAGATGGTGTTGTTGAAGATGTTGATGAAGATTGGCCTCCCAAAGACAAGAGGGTTGTTGGTGAATACGATGATTTCCCCCTCCGGGAGGAAAGTTCCCCCGGCAGAATCGCTCTGCCGGAGGGCAAAAGTGCTCCTACCCAAGTTCCGCCTCGAGACGGCGACGCTCCATCCCGAAAATCCTCTCCATAATTATTTTAGGTCAAAATGACTTATATACTAGAAGATGCGCACTAGAGGTGGGCGGAGGAGGGCACAACCCACCAGGGCGCGCTTGGGGGCCCTGACGCCCAGGTGGGTTGTGCTCACCTGGTGGGCCCCCACTGGTACTTATTTGCTCCAATAATTCTTAAATATTCCATAAAAATCCTCGTGAAGTTTCAGCTCATTTGGAGTTGTGTAGAATAGGTAGTCTGACGTTGCTTTTTCAGGTCCAGAATTCCAGCTGCCGGTATTCTCCCTCTTGATGTAAACCTTGCATATTATAAGAGAAAAGGCATTACAATTACTCCAAAAGGCATTATTATGTATAAAAACATTATAAATAATAGTAGGAAAACATGATGCACAATGGACGTATCAACTCCCCAAGCTTAGACCTTGCTTGTCCTCAAGCGAAAAACCGAATTCGAAAAACATGTCCATATGCTTAGAGAGATAGGTGTCGATAAAACAAAATACACACATAGAAGCATCATTTATATTATTGTAACAACAACAAACTTCATTAGAATATAATATAACATAGCTCTATCATATAACTTCTCATGAGCAAGTAACAATTCATCACACTATCTTTACCTACTAATAAAGCAGTTATTGCTTCTGGTGGCCCGTCGCACCACTGGTACGCGTCGGTCCTAAACAAACGGTTTTAAACCCCTTTCCACGATGGCATTCGGAACCGTCGCCAAGTGAGTGTGGGCGATAGGGGGTCCTTCCCACACGACCTAGAAACCGTCGGGGATATTCCGTCCTGGCACACACGCTCGGCAAAATGAGGTCCTGTGTGACCGGTGAGCACTCAAATACAGAAATACGTATAGTAGTGCTACAAAATACAATTATACATGTGAAATCATTTCCGATCGTAAGTACATCCCACACATGCAGTCACCGCTAAACGTTTCCATTCGTATATACATCCCACACAGTCACTCCAAGGAAAACGTTTGCGCAAGGTGGGTAACGCAAACAGTTTTCAAGAAAATGTCGTGTGTGATTGTTCATTGATCCAACACGGTTTATTCATAGAAACTGTGTGTGTTTCCTGAGGTCATCGCCCATGGTGTTTTCTCATTAACCGTTTGCAATAGGAAAACCCAATTAGCAAGCTAATTGGTCAATTAGCGGGCTAATTGCCCTATTATTAATAATCCATTTACTAATCTAATTGACATTCATATTATGCACATAATATATTCCATTTCGATATTAAGGAAGCAGGATTTCATAATTGAAATACATCGTAGTACAACATGATATAGCTTCAGCACTCAGGCACCCCATTACACAACTGCACCAGAAGCAAGTTTCACATGAAACATCTAAAACCTTTCGAAATTAGCATCATAGACGGTACATAGAGAGATGCATCTCATCTGGAAAACTGCTGAAGCAGAAGGCGAATATTGAGCCTTCATTCATGTTGAAGGTCTTTGCAACTTTAGGCCAGTGCCTGTGGATGATTGATCGTCCATCCTTCGACCTCTGCAGGAACACTTTAATATTGAACCATGGGTGTTGTATGAAAACTTTCCTCACCTCCTGACCACAGAGGTGGTTTGAGAGGTAATCATCAGTGAAGCCTGAAAACAAGGATGCGCATAAATATCTTCTCTATATTGGAAATGGGGCAAAGGAATACAAAAAGGCAAGGTATAATAGTTAGTACCATCTTGTAAACCTCAGTGCTTCCCATTGTTTCCATGCAACACATATAAGGTAGTTAGCCATCGGGTTAAGTAAGGGTTCGCATGCTATCAATATGTTGATGAAAAATAAGCACATTGCATATTCATCAGATTAATTCAAGCCACATGGAAAACCCATTTATCCAAACCAAGCATGATTAAGAACTAGGAAATATAGCACTTGTATATGTTTCTCATGTATTAAGCGCAGCCAAATTCGATTTATTCCTCACATGATATACAATAAGATAATGCAGTGACAACAATTGAACATCGCATTGCAGAATTGAACCAATCAGTTAACTAAACACCACAACAAATGAACCAAACGTTAACTGAGCACCACATTGCACAATATAACATACTCCTAATAGAAGATCAGACAGTTAACCAAACCAAGCATGCTTAACAACTTGGAAATATAGGAATTGTATTTGTTTCTCATGTATTTAGTACAAGCAAATTCGATTTATTCCTCACATGGTATACAATAACAGAATGCAGCCACAACAATTGTACATCGCATTGCAGAATTGAACCAAGCAGTTAACTAAACACCACAACAAGTGAACCAAGCCACAACAAATGAACCAAGTAGTTAACTAAACACCAATTGAACAATATAACATACTCCTAATAGAAGATCAGACAGTTAACCAAACCAAGCATGCTTAACAACTTGGAAATATTGCACCCTCAAGAATTGAACATCACATTTGTAGAATTGAACCAAGCAGTTAATTGAACACCACATTGCATGACATATAGAACATATACACTATAATAGAAGATTGCATGGTAAAAGTAGATAGCACAATTCACTAGAATTTGTTGAGGAAAGGCAGTAGCTAGTAAACTGAACATTGGTCCTTATAGTGGGCTAATAAGACAAGCTACTCCTCATTGTTGGAGATATCGATGACGATTGGCTCCTTGGACATGGAAGAGGGCGAGGCCTCCGCATCGTGGGTGCCCTCATTGTAGCGGTGAGTTGCCTAAGCCGCTCCGGGCACGAACCTGCTGGCTCTTGAGATGAGGTAAGCACGTGCACGCTGAGAAAACACCTCGTAGTCTTCGTCGAAGGCACCGATGGTGGCCTCGAGAAAACGCCATGAACTGTCGTTTAAAGCAGCCAACCGCATCGCGGTGTCGGCGCGCGAGGCGTCAATGGTGGCCTCGACGGCGAGGTGCTCCTCCAAGATCTGGGGGTCGGCACGAATGGCATCCATCGCGACCTCATCCGCGCGTGCGGCCGCGATTTGCTTCTCCGCTGCCAAATGCTCCTTGAGGTCCTGGCTATACTGCGTGCATCATGGCTTAGGCCGACGGTTATTTGGTGGAGGGGTCGGTGATTTGGGTGAAAGGTGTCGCGCTCACGCCGACGATCGGGGCATGTGGGATGTGGAAGGAGGAGGAGGATGGGGGTCGGGTGTGGATTACCTGCCTGGATAGGCGAGGCCGAGCAGCGTGAAGGAGGGTCGCCGGCGAGGAGGCGGCAGTGATGCAAGCAAGGAGTAAAGGTTTCAACTTGCAAAGGAAGGCAGAAAGAGGGGAAATTTGGCTTTTGGTAAGGGGGAGGCGGCGGGGAGGTAGATATTTCCGCGCAAGCCGAAAATTTGGAATCGCTTCAGCCAAAAAACTGGCGCGCAAAGTGTCATCAGACACGGTCCCTTATTCAGAGCGGGATGTGGACTGTAGCCGTCGCACCTTCTCGCGTAAGCCGTATGCGTACTATACTTCGATGGTGCTCCAAGATATTTTGTATTGCATCTCACACGGTTTGTTATAATAAACTATGTGGGATCTACTTGATTTTTCGTCTTGATTTGAATTACATAATGGGGTCACAACGGCCATGGACGGTGTTTGAATTGCTAGACCTTTTATCTGCAGTGATCATAAAAGAACTGGAATTATTTAGGGTTCGTTTGGACATTTTTTATGCATTAAGTGAGTTTTCAATGCATTTATGTGCATAATTCCAATTTGAACTACATGCACATGCTCCTGTGCATATAAATTGGTTGAAAAATAAAATCTTTGTACTTGGGTGCATGCTTAGGTCCCATGCAAGAAATGGGAATGAATGTCAAACACCCTGCCACCGTCACTCGACTGCAAACATTGAGATACCTGGTTTTTTAATTCTAGTAAATCCAAAACTCGTCTGAAATTCATGAAACTTGGCATGCTATCATGGAGCGGCATCAACCGTGGTAATTTTTTTGTCCCATTTGGGCCAGGTTTGGGTATATGCTTCTCACAAACCAGAGTTTCTCACAACAAGCATGATGGTTCCGGTAGGGACCGCCCCAACTTTGGGGGCAAGACGATAGACATTGCCTTTTATTGCTTTCAATTTTTCTCTCGTGTCAACATAGAACAACAAGAGTATTGTGTTATTTTTTGTGATTTTTCGTGGTTCGTTTGGACATTTTTATGCATTAAGTGAGTTTTCAATGCATTTATGCGCATAATTCAAATTTGAACTACATGCACATGCTCCCGTGCATATAAATTGCTTGAAAAATCAAATCTTTGTCCTTGGGTGCATGCTTAGGTCCCATGCAAGAAATGGGAATGAATGTCAAACACCCTGCCACCGTCACTTGGCCGCAAACATTGAGATACCTGGTTTTTAAATTCTATTCTTCCTTGTTGTTTTATGACAGATCTGAAATTATGTCATCGCAAGACTCGGAGGAGGAGAGCCCTGTTTCTCACCAACCTCTGGATCTAAATGTCTTTACGAAGACCTTTCCATATGTCTAGTTCACAGATGAGGAGGATGAATATGAGCCTACCCCTCCTTGTTTTATGCATTAAAGCAAGGAAGCGTTATGCAAGAAGATATTGAAGCTCGAGTGGAGAACGAAGATCTGAGGTAAGCAAATTTTAATCTACGACATAAGTTGGACAAACTTACCTCGTCATCACCACTACCAACACCTTCTTCACCACCAAAGGAGAATTGAATATCGGGTATGGGCACTCCCCTTGGCTTGTGCCAAGCTTGGGGGAGCTGCCCCGGTATCGTATCACACCACCTATTTTGCCTTTATTTATCATAGCTCAATCTTTAGTTATCTTTTGCATTATTTGAATAAAATTTTAGTTTGATCTTTCTTCGAGAGTTTGCTTAGTGATCGGTCTACCTATCTATGTAATCGTGTGCGAGATATATAATAAAGCTTAGTTTGATTTTTGTTTTCTCTACTTTTATGTTCCGATCAAAATAAAGGAAAATAAATGAAAAAGATCATATGCTAATCTTATGTTAAGTAATGACATCACATAACGAAAAGTATAAGTAGTAAAATTTATTGGAGATTGACAAGCATAGCAGTGGTCAATGATGCAATTCATGAAATAATTAATAAGGGAAGAGAAGATTCACATGCAAATACACTATCTTGGACATCTTTTATGATTGTGACGCCCCACCAAAATATTATATGCCAATATTGTTGACGTTGGACAAGGAAGACAACTTAATGATTTATGCTTGTTCGTATCCAAGTAGAAGGTATATTGTCATAGATCCTTTAACATGTGGTGGTTGCTCAATATTTTTTCTAGTCAAAAATTCTGCACTATGTAGAGATACTACTTGTGCATCCAAAAACTCTTAAACCCAAAATCTTTTTCGAGAGTCCACCATACCTACATATGGATTGAGTAAGATCCTTCAAGTAAGTTGCCATCAGTGCATTAAGGTAATAAAAATTGCTTTTAAATATGTTGGATCATTTAGCGTAAGAGAAAATTGAGCGTTGTACGAACTTGTGATGGTGAAATAATAAAAGCGACAGACTGCATAATAAAGGTTGCTATCTCAAGGGGCAATATAACGTGACGTTTTTTTGCACTAAGAGATTGAGCATGCAAACCAAAAAGCGTATGACAACCTCTGCTACCCTCTGCAAAGGACCTATCTTTTACTTTGATGTATTTACTTTTATGCAAGAGTCCAAGCATTCTTCCTATTGACGCTAAAAAATGACATGATCACAAAGAGTGACTTGAGGCTATAATGGAATGAGGTTAAAATTATGAGTTCATGTAACCTATTGATGGCTCTCTTCAAGATGATCGAAATAGATGTGAAGATGGACCAAAACGGAGCTCAAGTGCAAAAGATATGACAAGTTCAGAGATGCTCATGTTGACACCAGATTAAAGAATGGCTTGAAAACAAATTAAGATGGCCTCAAATGGAAAAAGTTCCAACATCAAAGTTGTGCGTCTCGTCGAATCGGTCGATTTTGATATAAAAATCGTCCCAATCCGAGTTCGTATGCAAAAGTTACAGTCATCAGAACACAGCCGTGTCATAGAGCAATAAGTGGCGCGCCCCAACAGCCACGTGTCTGATGGGTAGCGCGAATAACTGCCTGTATTGCGTGACCGTTTTGGCCTAGAACATTGCTACAAATCAAAAAACGTTCAACATGAAAGTTGTTCGTCTCGTCGAAACGGTCAAGATTGCTTTTGGGCTCTTTTCCATCCAAGGTCGTTTACCACCTCAAAAATTACCCGCAAGGTACAATCAGTTTAAACCGAACAATTTTGGAAAGTTCGGACAAAACCAATCCGAATTTGGCTAGGGTCTTGGACGTGAATCCAAGCCTTTTCCTTGCACGGGAAGTCCAGTCGCCTCTTATACACCTAAGGGGTGACGGCCGATTGAACAACACACAATCGATCAATTCATCTACCACTTTCTATCTTTTATCTTTTCTCCTTAACCCTAGTTCTTCTTCTTCCTCGTTCTTCGTTCGTTCTTCTTGTTGCAGGGCGGCAAACCTTGAGGCCCTAGGGGCGATCAGGTCGACCTAGGGCAGCCCATAGCCACCACGCGTCCAGACGGGGTCCCTCCCGGATGCGTGGGGTTTCGGGTCTTCAAAAGCGCCCGCCGGATTGCTTGCGTACCGCGCTTCCGGACGGGTCTCCTTCGACGTGAGCTGTGGTGCATCACCCTCGGCGTTGGAGGTACACGGTGACGTGTTCGTGTGCGAACACACTTTTTGGCGACTCCGCTGGGGACGAAGCTTTGAACGGTCTCCGGTCTGTTCTTGCTACGAAGAGATCGTCATCTAGGGTTTGCAATCTACAAAGGTAATATGTATACTCAATTCACATATGTAGATGCAAATAATGCATATGTTGTTGCTAGATCATCTAATGAGCATAATGTATCGGCTAGCCCTAGCTTTATCAATCATGCATCTAATTATGTGCAAGAGCCGATGCAACAAAATCTTCATGCTTCTACTTCATATAATTTTAGCAACATGCAACATATGTATTCCAACTCCCATGCATCGGCAACCCCATAAATACATATGCCGATGAACAACATGATGAGTTCGGTTAATCAAGTTGAAACACCTAATATAGGAACTTTTGATAGTATGCAACAAAATGTTTCACCTTTTTATTCATCGGCAACTAGCTTGCAATATGTTAATCCAAACATGCCGGTGGATAGAGGAATTGGCCATGCTACACCTAGTTATCCGGCCAATTACCCTCAACCATCATATGCTACACCTCATGCTACTAATGTTTTGGCACCATATGCAACTATAGGTATTCATAATTCGGCTTTGCACCTTCACGCTAATAGCCGAATAACTAAAAATTCTATAGGACCGCATGTGTCTTCACCTAGTACCATAGCATACAATGTTTCCCCTGCACAATTACAGAATTTCGGCGACACCTCGTTACCGAAAGAGTCTAAAAGTGTCGGGGGCAATTCTATCCAGATTGGGTCATTAAGAAAAATCTTACATCTTTTTGGGACGAATGCAATGTTGTTCTAAATGAATTAATAAAAGAGGGAAGGCCTATTAATTCTGTTGCAATACAAGCTAGATTATGTCAAAAAGAGAAAGCATTGAGTGTGAATAGAATTATAAAAAAGAGTGGTGATTCGGATAACAAAGTTAATTCGGTTATTGAAAAGACCGAATCAAATATTACATATGCCGAATCTGTTCTAGAAAAAGAGGACAACAAGGTGTTGGGGAGCTATTCAAAAGAGGAACAACATATCGTTCAAGTAACACAACCATCATGCTCTCCCAACATGTTTGAAAAGGTATGTCTAGCAAGTGATTTACCTATCCTCCGATTTGGTCACAACTTTATTGTTGATGCTTCTATAGAAAAGAATCTCATAAGTAATTTTGAAAAACCAATGAAGAAGGGTAATTTACTTGTTAGCAATAAAATTGTTATAGAACATATCGGTCAACCTATTGTGCCATTTACAAAGACCGATAGTGATTTATTATTGCAGCCAAAGTTTTTCCCATTGCTTTATTTAAAATTCATATCTAATTGGGTGGCTTTGCTTGCTTCATACTTGGCTTACGCATGGCCTCAGTTGAGACATGTATGTTCTAACTACTTTGATTTCAGAAATTTAAAGCCAAGTTTATACTTTGTTGAGAAAACCGATGATAGTATAATTTGTTTCTCAACAACATCGGAGATAGAGTGCAAAACACTATGCACGGCCGAATGGGGTGATGTAAAATCTGAACCATTCGTTTGCTTAACTTCAAAGCCGTTTGCACGCCAATATCGGCTAGAAAATAAAAGGTGTACCTTCAGTTCAAGCATGTGTCATCAAATATCTGATTTATTGCTGAAAAATAAGTACATTAGAATTCTTGATCACCGTGTCAAGCCATCAGTCCAAGGACGAATATATTGTAAGTTGCATGATTCGTCCAAGCATAATCTTGAGGATTGCAACATATTTTGTCAAATAGTTAAATCGTCCATTGAAAAAGGACGATTGAAATTTGTTGAAACACCAAGAGATGATCAGTCTATTCTGATTGGTCTTGATGGCAAAAAGTTTTTGCATCGGTTGCTTCAAGCCGATCCATTTAAAGAGAAGGTAAAAACTACAGGTGATGGGATCAAGCTTTCAAGTAAACAAAATTTTGAAGAGCACAATGAACATAATATTGAGGGTGAGAATTCCATCGAAGTTACAATGAAGATGCTAAGGACTGGGGGGCAACAAGAAATTCCAAAGATTGGTGCAAGCACAACCAAAGAAAGCAAAGGCCGATGTAAGCACAACGGTAAAAAGTCAAAAGTCACTTTCGCGCAACTATTGGAAAAATATCGGAAAATAAGTGAGGAGAACAGTGTGTATCGGCCAAGTAATTAAAGAGCATCAAGACCAACCCCTAGGGGCAAACCCGAAGATAGGCATTGGCAAAATGAGAATTCTAATGCAGTATGTTCGTATCCTTATTTTGGGCCTCCAATGCCAATGTCGTGGATACCTCCCTATGCTCATGTAGATTCATATCCATCATGGGACAGGTATGATACAAGGGCACATTCTCCATCTTATTTTAGATCATCTCACCAATATAATGCAGCTCTGAGAAGATCAATATTTGAACAATCACATGTTAAAGACCATTTCAATCATAAGGAATCGGTCTAGAGCTCAAGGAAAAAGAAAGAGGTGGTCAAGCAAGTCTACCATGTTAAAAAAGATGGACGTAAGAGTGTAGCTTCAGATTTGATCTCAAATGAAAAGGAGCCAATTAAAATATTGACATTGGCTACTAAAGGCAGCGAGGCAAGTCAATCAAATGTCAAATCTGAAGAGAAGAAATTGAGAGTGCACAAGGTAGAACAATAATTGCTATTGCTTCAAACAAAATCGCAGCCGAGGTGCCCACTCGGCTTATCTTATTGGCAAAAGAAGAAATTACAAAAACTTAGTGCAAAAGAACTTAAAGAAAGGAACATGGCATGGATTCCCAAAGGAAATACTCAAAATAAGAATTATCTGCAAGCTTCCATTACGAGAAGTGCGACAAAGGTGAAGAAGGAAAAGAATGGAAATTATAAAGGACAAAGCCGAAGGTTTCAACATCTTCGGTCTACACATTATCCATATTCTTCAACTATGCCATTAATGCCTATGCCATTGAATTCTTCATCAGGTATGATTGGTTACCCGCAATGGTCTTATTTTAATCCGTGGACGCAATATAACTTCTTACATCATGCAAGGGTTTTACCACATCATCATTCATTTGATTAGCTGCATTTTGTTGCTGATTCATATGGCCGATATATAATTATCGCCCTAGGCATAAACATGGCTGATATAGAAATTATCGCCCTAAGCACATATAGATGGCCGATGGAGTGTTGACATCGTCCTTAGACCAACGTGTTGCAAGATATTTTTCGGCACGCTAGCTTTGCCGAAAAACAGGGGGGGCATGTGTTGACGCTCAAAAATGGCATGATCACAAAGAGTGACTTGAGGCTATAATGGAATGAGGTTAAAATTATGAGTTCATGGACCTATTGATGGCTCTCTTCGAGATGATCGAAATAGATGTGAAGATGGACCAAAACGGAGCTCAAGTGCAAAAGATATGACAAGTTCAGAGATGCTCATGTTGTCACCAGATTAAAGAATGGCTTGAAACCCCATTAAGATTACCTCAAATGGAAAAAGTTCCAACATCAAAGTTGTGCGTCTCGTCGAATCGGTCGATTTGGATATAAAAATTGTCCCAATCCGAGTTCGTATGCAAAAGTTACAGTCATCAGAACGCAGCCCTATCACAGAGCCATAAGTGGCGCGCCCCAACAACCACGTGTCTGATGGGTAGCGCGAATAACTGCCTGTATTGCATGACCGTTTTGGCCTAGAAGATGGCTTCAAATCAAAAAATGTTCAACATAAAAGTTGTTCGTCTCATCGAAACGGTCAAGATTGCTTTTGGGCTCTTTTCCATCCGAGGTCGTTTACCATCTCAAAAATTGCCCGCGAGGTACAACCAATTTAAACTGAACAGTTTTGGAAAATTCAGACAAAACCAATCCGAATTTGGCTAGGGTTTTGGACGTGAATCCAAGCCTTTTCCTTGCACGGGAAGTCCAGCCGCCTCTTATATACCTGAGGGGTGACGGCCGATTGAACAACACACAATCGATCAATTCATCTACCACTTTTTATCTTTTATCTTTTCTCCTTAACCCTAGTTCTTCTTCTTCCTCGTTCTTCGTTCGTTCTTCTTGTTGCAGGGCGGCGAACCTCGAGGCCCTAGGGGCGATCAGGTCGACCTAGGGCAGCCCATAGCCGCCACACGTCCAGACGGGGTCCCTCCCAGACGCGTGGGGTTTCGGGTCTTCAAAAGCGCCCGCCAGATTGCTTGCGTACCGCACTTTCGGACAGGTCTCCTTCGACGTGAGCTGCGGTGCATCACCCTCGGCGTTGGAGGTACACGATGACTTTCTCTTTTTGCAAGCATCATGTGGTGAGGAAAGATCTAGGCACATATGTCCAGTTGGATATGGGTGAGCATGAGTTATTATTGTTAGCATCACCCTTGAGGTGAATATGTTGGGAGGCAAAACTATAAGCCCATATCTTTATTTGTGTCCGGTTGAAACTTTTTGTTCGTGGGTATGCGGTGAGTGTTAGCAATCATAGAAGACTATAAGATGGTTGAGTATGTAGACTTTCCTAAAGGCTCCGATACGAGTCCCTTCCTGAAAAGAAGATGAATTGTGGTTGCAAAGTTGACCGAGAACATAGTTTGTTGGTTTTCAATAGATTTTACGCATCTACTTCGATATTGTGATGATTTATTACCTGTGCATAAGAAGTTATATGATAAGACTATGTGTTGATGTTTTATAATAAAGTTTGTTGCTGTTACAATAATATACATGATGCTTCTATGTCTGTATTTTGCTTTTATCGACCCCTCTCTCTCTCTCTCTCTCTCTCTCTCTCTCTCTCTCTCTCTCTCTCTCTCTCTAAGCATGTGGACATGTTTTTCGATTTCGGTTTTTTGCTTGAGGACAAGCGAGGTCTAATCTTGGGGGAGTTGATACGTCCATTTTGCATCATGTTTTCTTGTTGTTATTTATAATGTTTTTATGCATAATAATGCTTTATGGAGTAGTCCTAATGCCCTTTCCTCATAAAATGCAAGGTTTACACAAGGAGGGAGAATACCGGCAGTTGGAATTCTGGAGTTGGAAAAGCTACGTCAGGCAACTTAATCTGCAGAACTACAAATGGGGTGAAACTTCACGGAGTTTTTTATGGATTATTTAAGAATTATTGGAGAAAATAACTACCAGAGGGGCCCCACCAGGTGGGCACAACCGACCTGGGTGCGCCAGGGAGCCCAGGCGCGCCCTGGTGGGTTGTGACCTCCTCGGCCCACCTCCGGTGCCCCTCTTCTGGTATATAAGTCATTTTGACGTAGAAAAAATAAGGAGAGGACTTTCGGGGCGGAGCGCCGCCGTCTCGAGGCGGAACTTGGGCAGGAGCACTTTTGCCCTCTGGCGAAGCGATTTCGCCGGGGGAACTTCCCTTCGGGAGGGGGAAATCATCATCATCACCAACAACCGTCTCATCTTTGGGAGGCCAATCTTTATCAACATCTTCAACATCACCATCTCCTCTCAAACCCTAGTTCATCTCTTGTGTTCAATCTTTGTACTGAAACCTCATATTGGTACATGTGGGTGACTAGTAGTGTTGATTACATCTTGTAGTTGATTACTATATGGTTTATCTAGTGGAAGATTATATGTTCAGATACATTATGCTATTTAATACCCCTCTGATCTTGAGCATGTTTATCATTTGTGAGTAGTCACTTTTGTTCTCGAGGCCACGGAAGAAATCTTGTTGCAAGTAATCATGTGAACTTGATATGCGTTCGATATTTTGATGATATGTATGTTGTGATTCCCTTAGTGGCGTCATGTGAATGTCGACTACATGAAACTTCACCATATTTGGGCCTAAGGGAATGCATTGTGGAGTAGTTATTAGATGATGGGTTGCTAGAGTGACACAAGCTTAAACCCTAGTGTATGCGCTATTTCGTAAGGGACCGATTTGGATCCAAATGTTTAATGCTATGGTTAGTTTTGATGTTAATACTTTTCTCGTAGTTGTGGATGCTTGCGAGGGGGTTAATCATAAGTAGGAGGTTGTTCCAGTAAGAACAACACCTAAGCACTGATCCACCCACATATCAAATTATCAAAGTAGCGAACACAAATCAAACCAACATGGTGAATGTGACCGGATGAAATTCCCGTGTCTCCTCAAGAACGCTTTGCTTATCATAAGAAACTGTTTTGGCATGTCCTTTGGCACAAAAGGATTGGGCTATCTTGTTGCATACTATTTACCGTTACCGTTACTTGCTCGTTACAAATTATCTTGCTATCAAACTATTTGTTACCGAGAATTTCAGTGCTTTTAGACATTACCTTGTTGAAAACCACTTGTCATTTCCTTTTGCTCCTCGTTGGGTTCGACACTCTTACTTATCAAAAGGACTATGACTGATCCTCTATACTTGTGGGTCATCAGTGACACCATAGGACATCACCAAAATAAAATATACAACTCATACCAACCACAATCGTCAAATAACCCATAGGACAGAACATATCTACTGAAACATCATAGGATAGCCACATATCATTGGATAATAATATATAGTGTTGATCACCATGTTTAAGTAGATAATTATAGCGGTAATAGAGAGGTTACACCACTGCATAGAGGGGGGGAGTTGGTGTTGACGGTAACAAGATGGTTGATGTAGATCACCGTCACAATCCTTGCCCCGGCGGTACTCCGGCGCCATCGGGAGAGAGGGGGAGAGATCCCCCTCCTTCTTATTATTCCTTGGCCTCCTCCCTATATGGGAGGAGGGTTTCCCCTCTGGTCCATGGCGTCCATGGCGGCGGAGGGGCGAGTGCCCCTCCTAGATTGGATCTCTCTCTGATTCTCTTCTGTTTCGCGACCTTGTTTTCTGGCCCTTCACCGTTTCTTAAATTCCCGGGATCCGCAACTCCGATTGGGCCGAAATTTTAATACTATTTTTATCCATAAATTATATTTCTTGTGGCGAAAGAAGGGCATCACCGCCTTACGAGGTGCCTACTACCCACCAGGGCGCACTTGGACCCCCTAGCGCGCCCTGGTGCCCAGTGGGCCCCTCGAGCACGGTCTTGAGTTGATGCTTCTTCCAAAAATTCACATATATTTGAAAATAAATCTCTGTATTTTTTATTGTGTTTGGACTTCGTTTGATATGGATATTCTGCGAAACAAAAAACATGCAACAAACATGAACTGGCACTAGGCACTGGATCAATATGTTAGTCCCAAAAATAATATAAAATGTTGCCAAAAGTGTATGAAAGTTGTATAATATTGGCATGGAACAATAAAAAATTATAGATACGACGGAGACGTATCAATCATCCATGTTGCAAAAATTCCTTCTCAATTGCAAAAAGTCTGCAATATTGTCTTTGTTGCAATGGCGAGGATGGGGCTGGACCATTGAATGACACTAGATCTAACGGCTGCCAAAGCGATGAATCTTTTAAAAAGTCCATTGGCCGATATTAATACACAGAAGGCTTTTTTAGATATCTAGGTCTCCCGACTCCTTCGGGAAGAATGTCAAAGGGCAAGTTCCACAACCTGCAAGAACAACTCACCAAATCTATCCTGCAATGGGGGGAGCGGTGTCGCGGAGGCCTGAGAAATCCTCATTAAAGTCGTCGCACAATCGCACAATCCATTCCAACTTAGCTAATGGGAGTCTTCCGGCTACCACAGAGTGTATGCGATGATCTCACACGTATGGTCCAGAATTTTTGGTGGGGAGCCAAGGAGGGGAAGAGGAAGACACATTGGCGTGCGTCGGATACTCTGATCAAACCTAAAACCCATGGTGGCATGGGATTCCATGACTTCGGACTCTTCAACCAGGCACTACTGCCGCGGCAGGCATGGCGTCTTATTGCTAATCCTACGAGTTTGTGCGCGTAGTTACTAAAGGCCCGATACTATCCAAAGGGGCGACTAGAGGACACGACATTCTCCAAAAACTGATCACAGACATGGCAGTCCATCGTCCATGGTCTTGAGCCTCTCAAGAAGGGCATTATCTGGCGCATAGGGGATGACACGTCTATCCGCATATAGCGGGATCAGTGGATTCCGCATCCCCTCGCGAGAACACCGGTCTCTCCTCAAGGTCGTTGCCGCCTGCGACGGGTTAGTGAGCTCTTGGATGAGCGCGACAACTGGAGTGTTCAACTGCTCAATCGGTACTTCTGACCGGTTGATGTTTAGTAAAATTTGAAGATCAAGACATCGACTTACCTCCGCAACGACATCATCGCATGGGCGCCGGAGTGCACTAGATCATATACGGTTCGGAGCGCTTACCGCCTCGCCTACGACGACTCCCACCGTCAGACTACAGTCATAGCAAGCAGGGCACCGGACGGGCGACGTGCCGTCTGGGCACTTATATAGAGGTGCCTTGCTCCGCCAAAGGTCCGTATATTTGCATGGTGTTTGGCCTCGAATTCTCTTGCTCCTTGGGTGAACAAGCACACACACAATCTTGAGCCATCTAACATTTGCCCGTTGTGTGCGATGGAACTGAAGGACACATTCCACACTTTTTGTAGGTGCCCAAGGGTTGTGGCTCTATGGCAACTGTTGGACATCGGGGCAAGGAGGAACACAGGACCCGAGTGGCTCTTTGAGCTGCTGTGAATGTGACCGGATGAAATTCCCGTGTCTCCTCAAGAACGCTTTGCTTATTATAAGAAACTGTTTTGGCATGTCCTTTGGCACAAAAGGATTGGGCTATCTTGCTGCATACTATTTACCGTTACCGTTACTTGCTCGTTACAAATTATCTTGCTATCAAACTATCTGTTACCGAGAATTTCAGTGCTTTTAGACATTACCTTGCTGAAAACCACTTGTCATTTCCTTTTGCTCCTCGTTGGGTTTGACACTCTTACTTATCAAAAGGACTATGACTGATCCTCTATACTTGTGGGTCATCAATGACACCATAGGACATCACCAAAATAAAATATACAACTCATACCAACCACAATCGTCAAATAACCCATAGGACAGAACATATCTACTGAAACATCATAGGATAGCCACATATCATTGGATAATAATATATAGTGTTGATCACCATGTTTAAGTAGAGAATTATAGCGGTAATAGAGAGGTTACACCACTTCATAGAGGGGGAGGAAGTTGGTGTTGACGGTAACAAGATGGTTGATGTAGATCACCGTCACAATCCTTGCCCCGGCGGTACTCCGGCGCCATCGGGAGAGAGGGGGAGAGATCCCCCTCCTTCTTCTTATTCCTTGGCCTCCTCCCTATATGGGAGGAGGGTTTCCCCTCTGGTCCATGGCGTCCATGGCGGCGGAGGGGTGAGTGCCCCTCCTAGATTGGATCTCTCTCTGATTCTCTTCTGTTTCGCGACCTTGTTTTCTGGCCCTTCACCGTTTCTTAAATTCCCGGAGATCCGCAACTCCGATTGGGCTGAAATTTTAATACTATTTTTATCCATAAATTATATTTCTTGTGGCGAAAGAAGGGCATCACCGCCTTACGAGGTGCCCACTACCCACCAGGGCGCACTTGGACCCCCTAGCGCGCCCTGGTGCCCAGTGGGCCCCTCGAGCACGGTCTTGAGTTGATGCTTCTTCCAAAAATTCACATATATTCGAAAATAAATCTCTGTAATTTTTTATTGTGTTTGGACTTCGTTTGATATGGATATTCTGCGAAACAAAAAACATGCAACAAACATGAACTGGCACTAGGCACTGGATCAATATGTTAGTCCCAAAAATAATATAAAATGTTGCCAAAAGTGTATGAAAGTTGTATAATATTGGCATGGAACAATAAAAAATTATAGATACGACGGAGACGTATCAATCATCCATGTTGCAAAAATTCCTTCTCAATTGCAAAAAGTCTGCAATATTGTCTTTGTTGCAATGGCGAGGATGGGGCTGGACCATTGAATGACACTAGATCTAACGGCTGCCAAAGTGACGAATCTTTTAAAAAGTCCATCGGCCGATATTAATACACAGAAGGCTTTTTTAGATATCTAGGTCTCCTGACTCCTTCGAGAAGAATGTCAAAGGGCAAGTTCCACAACCTGCAAGAACAACTCACTAAATCTATCCTGCAATGGGGGGAGCGATGTCGCGGAGGCCTGAGTAATCCTCATTAAAGTCGTCGCACAATCGCACAATCCATTCGAACTTAGCTAATGGGAGTCTTCCGGCTACCACGGAGTGTATGCGATGATCTCACACGTATGGTCCAGAATTTTTGGTGGGGAGCCAAGGAGGGGAAGAGGAAGACACATTGGCGTGCGTCGGATACTCTGATCAAACCTAAAACCCATGGTGGCATGGGATTCCATGACTTCGGACTCTTCAACCAGGCACTACTGCCGCGGCAGGCATGGCGTCTTATTGCTAATCCTACGAGTTTGTGCGCGTAGTTACTAAAGGCCCGATACTATCCAAAGGGGCGACTAGAGGACACGGTATTCTCCAAAAACTCATCACAAACATGGCAGTCCATCGTCCATGGTCTTGAGCTGCTCAAGAAGGGCATTATCTGGCGCATAGGGGATGACACGTCTATCCGCATATAGCGGGATCAGTGGATTCCGCATCCCCTCACGAGAACACCGGTCTCTCCTCAAGGTCGTTGCCGCCTGCGACGGGTTAGTGAGCTCTTGGATGAGCGCGACAACTGGAGTGTTCAACTGCTCAATCGGTACTTCTGACCGGTTGATGTTTAGTAAAATTTGAAGATCAAGACATCGACTTACCTCCGCAACGACATCATCGCATGGGCGCCGGAGCGCACTAGATCATTTACGGTCCGGAGCGCTTACCGCCTCGCCTACGACGACTCCCACCGTCAGACTACAATCATAGCAAGCAGGGCACGGGACGGGCGACGTGCCGTCTGGGCACTTATATAGAGGTTCCTTGCTCCGCCAAAGGTCCGTATATTTGCATGGTGTTTGGCCTCGAATTCTCTTGCTCCTTGGGTGAACAAGCACACACACAATCTTGAGCCATCTAACATTTGCCCGTTGTGTGCGATGGAACTGAAGGACACATTCCACACTTTTTGTAGGTGCCCAAGGGTTGTGGCTCTATGGCAGGCCATGTCGGAGCGATGGCAGCTGTCAGACATCGGGGCAAGGAGGAACACAGGTCCCGAGTGGCTCTTTGAGCTGCTGCACGAGCTACATGATGATGGACGCAGGCGTGTGCTCAGGGTGCTATGGAGATGTTGGCATGTACGGAATGAGGCCGTCAATCATAAACCGCCTCCCCTTGTTGAAACATCTCTATGCTTTTTTCGTCAGCTATGAAGAATCTCTCAAATGCATACAACAATTTCCTGTTGGTGACGTGATAAGAGGGAAGACGGTACTATTGCATGTTGGGTGCAAGTCGTCCACAACACATGCCCAGCACCGCCGCATCCTACGGTGTGTTGGGCTCCTCCTCGTGTTGGCTGAGTAAAGCTCAGCGTTGATGGTTCATATGGTCAAGTCACTGGAGAAGCAGGAGCGGGAATGATTTTTTGAGATAGTAAGGGTAGTATCATCTTCTCTGCATGCCGCTCCATCCAGCACCGCTCTGGGCACTTCAAGCCGAGCTTCTTGCCCGCGAGGAGTGTCTGAACCTTGCTCTCCAATGGTCTACCCTGCCGGTGGACATTGAGACAGACTGCATGGAGGCAGTCAAATTAATCAAAACACCTTCTATAGATAGATCGCCGCACGTGATGATAGTCAATGACGTTAAGAGGTTCTTTGGTTAAAGGGACGTAACAATTGCTCATGTAAGTAGGCGTCAGAACACTGTTAGTCACTACCTAACTGCTTTTGGCCGTGTCGAGGGGCGTACTGCAGTATGGTTGTGCTGTGGAGCTGTAGAAGATCCTATGCTTTGTAGGAACGAACTTGTAATCCAGTAAGCAATGAAATCCCTTTTATACCCACCCCCACCCCCCCCAAAAAAAAGAAGAAAAAAAACGCAGGTTTGAAGGCTGAAAATGAACGCAGGCCGGCCGTTTTAAGTCACGTGCCAGGCCGATCACACCGGCCATGCCTTGCCAGGCCTTTTCATACGCAGGCCGTGCCGCGCCGGCCCATAAGGCCAGGTTTGGGCCTATGCAGCAGATCTACCGCACCCTCCTAAAAGAACAACTGTTTTCCATTTAGCCGCTCGCCCAACAACTGTTGCCCCCCATCATCCCACGGCGGCCCTTTGGACCCGAGCTCAGTGACGCACAAGCTGCTGCTGGAGCACGCGACCAGCTCGCTAGGGCGCAGCG
>LR738709.1:569418038-569486625 GCA_902687465.1 Secale cereale
TCCCCCGCCCCGCCCCTGCCTCCGCCTCCCCCGCCGGCTGCAACGCTCCCCAGCGCGCGCCAGGTAAATTCCCGAGCTCCCGTCGCCGATCCGCCAAGAAACTAGGGTTTCCCCCCGCCCGCGGCTCTCCAGATCGAGGGCGGGGAATTTCCGAGCTCCGTGGCTGATCTTCTCTCCTCTGCGCTCCAGGTTTCCCCGCCCCGGTGCCCTTACTCGGCAGGGTGATTTTGCTCCGATGGGCTCGAGCCCCGCGGCCGTCGCGTCCCCGGATCCGGGCCCGGACGGCGGGCCCAAGCACAATTCTGATGCCGCGGAGCCGGCGGGAGATTCCGATGTGACCATGACGGAGGCCTCCGAGGAGGTGGCTGCTGCCGCTGAGGTCAAGGACGAGGGGGCTGCCCTGGCCCTGGGTGGCGCGCTCACGGCGGATGCTGTCCGAGATGCGCCAGATGCTGGCCTGGAAGAGGCTGCTGCTGCTGCTGCTGCGGCGGCGGCGGTTGATCCGTTGTACGCCACGGAGGCAGCTGGCATGGTTGTCACAGAAGGATGTGTCGATGGTGATTCCATCAACGGGCTTGGAACCGGCAGTAGCGACAGCAAGGCTGGACCTTTGACCGGCGAGCCTGAGTGGAAGCCGGCCACAGCAGCAGATGTTGCTGGTGGTTCTGCTACATCTGAGCAAGCCGAAGCCGGTAAGGAGGCTCCGGCCACTTTCGTGTACTGCTTATAAATGCCGCTGTTTCTAGCCTGCAGCGTTGAATAATATTTCCGCACTTCATTTCAGAATCCAGTGAACTCGGAGAATATCATGTCGATGCAACCCCTGTGGCAGGAAATGAAGGGCAGGATAATGGTGTGGCACATTTCGAGGAGGAAATACAGAATGGCTTGGCGATTTCTGCTCAGTGCGCCAGATACTCCATTCCTCCTCTTGATAAAGAAGGCTTTCGAGTTTCTGATCTTGTCTGGGGTAAAGTAAAAGGTCACCCTTGGTGGCCTGGTGAGATCTTTGATCCTTCAAATGCATCTGAGCTCGCATTGAAGCACCAGAAAAAGGATAGTCATTTGGTTGCATATTTTGGTGACAACACTTTTGCATGGTGCGACGAATCCCAGTTGAAGCCTTTTGTAACAGACTATTCACAGATGGAGAAACAGAGTAGTTTGGATTCCTTTGTCGGCTCTGTCAATTATGCACTTGAAGAACTTTCAAGGCGGATTTTGTCAGGGATGAGCTGTGCTTGTCTGCCAGAAGAACTCTCTGACAGTGGAATGACATATATGGTTGAGAATGCTGGGCTCAAGGATGGAGTTACTTGCTCAACAGTCAACCGGTCTGAGATCTTGGCATCTTTTAGTCCAGAAAGCCTTCTTCGTTATGTTAGGTCGCTAGCTCTATTCCCTGGCCAAGGTGGTGATCTCCTAGAGTTAGTGATAGCTTGTTCTCAACTTACATCTTTCTATCGATCTAAGGGATGCCCTGAACTTGCATCCTTCCAGACCGGCAGTGCATGGGTCGAGGATGATACGGACACTTCTCCCATCGAGGATGTAGTGGTTGAGGAAGTTGTCGTCAGTGAAGTGCCTCCTCCAGAGGTCAAGCCCAAAAGAGGCAGGGGGAGACCTCGTAAACACAAGCCTGAGGATAAACTGGAGTTGCCAGGGAAACAGAAGCCTGCAGTTGCAGTGGAAAGACAAATGATCAAGGACTTTGATGATAAGAAAAGAAGTCTTGACTCGTTTGAAGATTTGGATGCAAGGTCACCAACTGGTGGTTCTTTCAAGATTGGGGAGTGCATTCGGCGAGCTGCAAGCCAGCTGACCGGGCCTTCGTCCATTGTAAAGTCCCAGAATGAAAATACCGCTGAAGCAGAGAATGCAGAATTTGATGTCTCTAGTGATGATGCTGCAAATGAAGTTACTGTGGAAAAGTGCGCAAAGAGGAGACGCTTGCATAGCCATCACCTTGCGGACCCCAAGGAGCTATTCTCTCAGCTTTGCTCAGTTGCCATAGAGCCAACGGATGGATACAACTTCTCGGCACTGACAATCAGTTACTTCAGTGATTTCAGGAATTATGTTGTCTCTGTTGCTACTGAAGCAAGCGTTATCGAAAAAAGTGCATCAAAGAGGAGGAAAAAGAAGAGGGTTTTGCCTTCTCCTGAGCTAGAGACTACTGATCATATGCAGGACTCCTACTGGTCTAGTTTGAGTTTGCTTGATCACCCGATTCATAGCCTCAAAAGAGCTTCTACCAACATGAGGCCAAGGCGTAGGCGCAAGTCATCACATGAAACAGATTTGTCCTCTGTACAGGATCAGCAGATGGCTCCTAAGAAACAGATACAAGTGACTCCTAAGAAACAGATACAAGTGACTCCTAAGAAACAGATACAAGTGGCTCCTAAGAAACAGATACAAGTGACTCCGAAGAAACAGATACAAGTGATAGAAAGATCAATTATCCATGTTGACGAGAAGATAGTCGACGAGTGGAAACCCACCGCACTTGTTTTAAGCTTTGGCAGGTCAACTGATCTTCTCTCAGAAACTGATCTGATCAAGAAATTCGGTCGCTATGGCCCAGTGAAAGAATCTGAAATTGAAGTGCAAAAGAGCACAAATACTATTAAAATTGTGTTCAAGAAGCGTGCTGACGCTGAAAGGGCTTTCAACGCTGCTGGGAAGTATGGCACTGTTGGTCCCTCGCTTCGTAGTTTTCGTCTAGTGGATATGCCGTTTTCTCTAGAAGAGTCAGAACCGAATAAATCTGAGGCATGCCCTGGAGATCATGGCCCAAAGCTTCCTGGTAAACACTCCTATTTTTATCTTAAGAAAAAGTTAGTTCACAACTAAAACAATATTGCATGCTTAAACCATGTGATGATGTCATTTCTCTAGGTCCAAGTGAGCCCAAAGTTTCACTGGATGCTGTGAAAGATAACCAGGTTGATAAAACTGAGAAAGCTGAAGCTGTACAACTATCATCAGGTGAACAAGTTGAGACTGTCAAGAAAACATGCCAAGCTGAACCTGTAAAGCAATCATCAGGTGCACAAGTTGAGACCATCCAGAAAGCATGCCAACCTGAAGCTGATGCTGTTAAGAAAACAGGAAAAGTTGCTGCTGAGCTAACTGGGCCATCTGACCAAATTGCAACAGCTGATGTAACTGAGCAAACAAGGGAAATTCAAGCTCCAAAAGATGCAGTTGAAATTCCTTGTGATGTGAAGCTGGAGGGTGAAGCATTGACTGAAGAATCTGTAGATCAAGTTGCAACTGAGCAAGTCAAAGTTCCATCAGATGCTGAACCCGACACTTCAAAAGTTCAACCAGAAACAGCAGTCGAACAAGAGGGCACAGCAGCAGAAGCGGACACTGCTCAAGACCCAACTGAAGTGTTAGTCCAAGAAGCTGGGTTGAAAAAGCAAATCATGGAACCCAAAACTGCTGAAATAGAACCAGAACAAGTCAGCTGTCCCGAGCAAACTGTTCAAGTGGAAGATGTAATAGACGCATCAGGTGGACACACCAATGTGGGTAGAAAAACTGCAGAAGAGATAAGTATGACTGAAGTCGTGGTTGAGGGAGCTGTGGAGTCAAAAGCCGTAGCACCAGTTGAGGAAACTGTAGAAGATAAAGCTACTGCAGGAACACTTGGGGAGGCTATAGAAGGTAAATCTACAGCTGAAGCACCAGGTGATGAAATGGAAAACAAAGATGCAGCGGAATCACTGGGTGGGGAGGTTGGTGTAGGTGAAGCCACAGGCGATTCGCCAGATGAGAGAGTTGCTGTCGAAGCACTTGCCGGTATGTCCACCCAAGGTGAAACGGCTGCCGAAGCAGCTGATGCTGAAATTACAACAACTGGAAAAACTGCAGAGGGTGTCGGTGTTAAAACACGAAGTAAGAAGGCTACAACAGCCAAGAAACCTGTAGAGAGTGCCACGGCTGAAGCACCAGGTAAGAAGGCTACAACAGCCAAGAAACCAATGGAGGATGCCACGGTCGAAGCACTGGATGAGAAAGCTGCGACAGCCAAGAAAAACGCAGAGGGTGCAACGGTCGAAGCGCCAGATGAGAAAGCTATGACAGCCGAGGAGGAGGCATAGGCGGCCGATGGGCAGGTGGTGCAACTGAACAGAAAGGCTAGCTATAGCTCACGGCGTATTCTTGTTTCTGTCGGTATCAAGGTAATCAATCTGCCCAACCGGTTCTCCCCATCAGGATGTCATGTTTTGTATAGGAAAAGACGGGAGCCTGTCTGACCCTAGCATCGCAGCGCTGTTAGGTTAGCTAAGGCAGTAGCATATATTTGGCCCCTTTCACATAAGCTCCATCAATCATCTAGGGTATTGGTGTAACCATAAGGCGGAGCTGTTGCGGAGCTTCGGTTGGTGCGGCTTTCCATCGGGTTAATTAGCATCCTGAATCAGTTAGGCAAAGCCATGTTCTTTCGTATGCACATTTTAGTGTCGGGTTGTCAGCAGCCCCGTCGGTGAATCTGCTGGGACGTCATATGATTCTTGTATGAATTGTCATTTGTAAACTGGCTGTGTTCTGGAGATCGTTTCTCCCCTCTTTTTTCTCCACCGCGAATCTTATGTTTTCCTAACAGATTCTGCTTGCGTATTGATTTGTGACCATCATTTTTTGTTTGTTTGACTCTCGCCCTTGTTTATTCCTGGTGGTTCGCTGTACTTTTGGTTTGAGCAATGCGCTCACATACTACTCCCTCCGTCCCAAAATATTTTGGGGCTCGACTTTGTACTAACTTTGTATTAAAGTTAGTGCAATGTTGAGTCACTTATTTCGGGACGGAGGACGTACTGTCTAACGTATGTACTCGTATGATAGAATTCTAGATTAATAAAAGAGACAAGACGGCGAATTTTGATTGTTTTCTGTCCTTTCGGAATTTATGGCTGGGCTTCAGTCTGGGGACTTGACGATTGTGGCCAATTGGTCAGGTTGTTGGATAGTAATGGCTGGGTTTGAAGCCATGAAGGACCTCTTTGATTCATAGGATTTTCATAGCAATTTTGAAGGATTAAAAACCTTATGAAGTTTTCCTACGTTGAACCCCCCCCCCCGGAGGGTCGCCTGCTTAATAAGTGGGAAACCGGGTGAAACTGGCTGGCCTGCGGAAAACCGGTTACTACCTCAAATCACCAGGCACAATTGGCTGGCCTGGCTATCCACATGCACTATCAAGAGGAAGGCCACCCTTGAGGTTGTCCGCAAGAGTTATATTCATCACTTACCAAACGACTGCGATTTCGTCGCACCACGAGGTCACCATTGAAATATAGTACTCCCTCTGTTTACTTTTGTAAGTCCTTTAGGACAGCTGAAATTGAACCGTTTTAGGTGCTGTCTTAAATGTTTAAAAGGTCTTACAAAAGTGAACGGAGGGAGTAGTTGTTTGAAGCCCACACCGGCCCATGCCAAACAACCGGCCACACTCAGAGTTTGAATGTGAGATATGAAGTGTTGCGCTGGCCACACTATAAACGGCGAGGCAGCTCCGATTTTGAATGCGGTTGCGCCGCACCTCAAGAATCTGTGAGGTCAATGGATTTTTTATTTTTATTTTTCTTCAAGATGAACAATAAATAAACAATAATTATAGGCTATTTTTCAAAAAAGCTGAACCCACAGGGAAGCTTACACATAGATTCGCCTTTGCCCGTAGCTAAGATGGTCATCACACACTGCTCAGACCCCGCCACAGCAACTCCGACTCCTCAGCAATGGAAGAAAGCCAGGAACACGCCGGAAATCCGAGACATCATGCCAAACCCATCTGCCAACGATCCCTCTAGCCAGACCGAACTCCAACCAACCTGATTCGTATGATTTTTTTCCCTAAGTTTTCTTAAAGACTTCAATCCTCCAAAAATCATATGAAATTCCTTTGAATCAAAGGAGCCCTAATATTCTATAGGAATTTTTGGCATCCACTCAAACCTCTTGAAAAGAATCCTATATATAGGCCCAAAAAGTGGTTTGGACCTTCTGCTGACATACAAAGCTCTAATTTTGCTATAGTATACTGGATTGGGCTGGAAGTTCCACGTTCACTGTGAAATGGTACGCTGTTGTATGAATTATTCGCTGAATTCTAAGGCATAGGAATATAATGTGCTCTTATATCCTACATGAATTCGGTTTGGGATGAAAGTGTGTTTGATAGCACAAGAAAAACAAATAAATTGTACCAAGGTTTCAGTGGATGGACAATTTCCACCAGAATGTACTACAAATGGATGAAAATTTTCCTTAGGATTCCAATTCCCTAAGGATCCAAATTCTTCAAAAACAAAGGAGCCCTAAAGTTTTCCGCGCTGTTGTGTTAATTCAATTTGTATGGGTAAGTAACATGAACCTAGTTGGTTCCTACTCTATCACCTGCATGGGTGAACCAGAAGCAGAAGACGGGCAAAATGCATTCGTCTCAAGAGACAAGAGCCTTAGCACATGGGACTCGGTGACGGACTAAAAACAACTCTTCTCAGAGTCTGATACAGGACAAACTACACCTGGAGGAGTTATGTCTCCCCCAAATACCCAAATTATATGGAACCGAATGACAGCCACGACGAGGCTAAACTGTTAAATCATCATAAATATACAGACAACAACAACAACCATGCTAAACCACAACTGAATCTATTCTCAGGAAAAAGCAATTTACATCTGGGAAGCAGCCTTGGAGCATCAGTTCTGGCAGACCCAACAACACGAGACTAATGGGGGTACTAAGAGTTTCCTTAACTGCTTAGTGCTCTCCACATGACGAAAACCCGCCTACACATTAGAAATGTATCAGACATTTCATAATGAGATCGCAATATCATACATATGATTCAGTGACGCGTATGTAGGTCTTCGGGTGATACGTACCTAGGAGAGCAGCAGCAGTCATGGAGAAGGTCCATATCTTCAGTTTGAGATGTCCCCATTATGGTACTGCACAAGGGATAGGAGAGGATTATCAGAAAAACACAGCTACATTAAACTATTTCGAGTGTGACGAACGAATAAATTCCCCATAGCAAAGAACACATTACAAGTGCTCATGGAATGCTGAAAATTGTAGTCTGAGATACTCCGTTGCATACAAACATGTTCTCAAACAGAATAATAGAACATATCCAAAAGGTTTGGATTTCTAATAGCACAAATAGAACTTAGTTGGGCACGTCATATTTGCATCCTCATCAAATAAACCTGTTTTTGTGCATTGTCAACATATCTAGTTTTCCCAGCCAAGATATAGGCCATGTTTGTTTGAACTTATGCTTCTGCTTTTGCAGCCTTTTCACTTTGGCCTAAAAGCCAAAAAAGCTTCTAAATAGGGGCTTTTGGCTTCGGCTTTTAGCTTATACCATCATATAACAATATTGATTCATAAGCCAAAAGCCCCTATTTAGGAGCTTTTTTTGTCTTTTAGGCCAAAGTGGAAAAGCTGCAAAAGCAGAAGCAGAAGCCCAAACAAACATGACCATAGTGCCTCTACACTACGACCCAGATTATATAAACCAGCCCAAAAAAGGAACACATGAACATAGAGGACACAAGAGCCAATCCTACTTGCTCATAAAGTTCCATCTTGTGCAAGATTTTGCAACCCACTAAATTTGATTAACTGAAGAAACAAATAAAGAGTACTGGTTTTGTATGGAAGTGTTTCTCTAATAGTGCTGCAGACTGCAGAGAGCTGAGTGTCCTTACTTAGTTGTATGGGAACATGAACAGTTGGACACGGCAGCTAGATGGTACAGTTATCATTAGATAACTACCAGTGGAACTGACATTTGTACAGTTACTAAAAATACAAATGCAAGCACAGCGCAGCTTTACGCTTAGCAGCTTAACGGAAGTTTCTCAAGCTGCTGAGTCTAGAAAAACTGCAAAGTTTCTCGAGCTGCTGAGTCTATCTACAACATAACCACGAAAGACATCTCACATGCATCAACCATGACTATTTTCTGCTAGACTCATGTTAAACATCAAGTCCAGGCCCTATTATGCAACCGACTAAAACATTGTCAAGCATATTTAAGATAATCACCTGAGGTTGCATATAAACCATTCCTGGATTGTATGCTACTTGTTGGCCCATCTATAAAGAACGCACAGCTCAGTTTTTCAGCAATGTTATAAAATAAACAAGAAAACAGGCATACTAACCCCTTGCGCACTTGTGCCACTTGCTCCTCCATGAGGACCAAGTGCATCCTTTTTAACAGAGACATCACCAGACTTCCCAGATAGCTTACTATCACCCTGTTAAGTATTGACAGAAGAAGAGATGACTAGATGAGTCATATTTGCCAACCCTCTCATTTGTATAGGCATTATAGTACAATCAATAAATAATGAATCATATCAATATCCTACCCCAAGTAAGAAGTGTCTACTTGTTAAAGAAGCACCGTGGGGAGCAAAAGAACCAAGCAGTAAGAGAATCCAACAGAACAACCATAAAATGGTCAACACAGTGGGGAAGCTTGTGAAATTCTCCTTAATTAGTCTGTGTTATATATGCAGTTATTTTGTTCTGTTGGTAACCTAGAAACAATGCATACAGGTAATGTAATTACAAAATTCAGAAATAAATCAGCCTATTTAGGTTATACAAATATCCTAGTACATCTATAATTAACAAGATATCTTCACAGTTCAGAACCAAAGCATTATGGGCTTCCATGATGGACTATATGCCTTCAAGTTTTCAACATGGTCAGTTGAAATGTGCACAAATGATATAAGTACGATATGGACAGGATGGGATAGCTTAAAATCTCAAATGATCAATTTCCAGTGATTCAACTTCCATTAAGAATTAATAGTCAGAAAACTTTGCGGCTAAATGGCAAAAGGCACATAAAAATACATAGGAGGAATCCATACAAGGAGGGAATACATTTAACTTATACAACAAGTTTAATATACACATACCTCCGTCTGCAATCAGAAATGGCCATCCGCCAAACAGAAGAAAAACAAGATAAGTCATGTCAGATGGATAAACTGGAGTAACAAGCGGAGGATAAAAGTATACAGTGACCAATGCATAAACTCTAAGTTGTGTTAAGAAGTATTAGATGCACATCAGGTCTTTATTCTTTAAGCTAGATTATGCATGACTTGTTTACCTGTAAGTATGATGCATAGCTTTAAGCAAGGAACTTTTTTTTACCAAATTCTGAACTTCTCTTATAAATTTTACATCTACGAAATTGCTGCTAACCGGGATCAAATAGCTGGGGCCTGCACAAGAGAAAGCAGTGTACGCATGCATGTCCTAGTTGAATGAAAAAGACTTCATTTTGATAATGGATTCTCTGGAGACAATTCTTAGTGCTTCGAATCATTCAGTTATCTGAATTAACAGTACAAAAAAGAATTGAAGATCTGAATGACAGTAACTGGAAGGATAAAGCAACAATTGTTCTAAGGACAATAAGCTGATTGGTGGCAGGCAGTGTGGGGTCTCATCAGTCACCAAGCTGAACAGGGCTGTTTACACTTGCCAACTAAGACTAACGGAAGTGCCAAACAGAGCTAATTCAGGCTACAGCAGCGGCATATTAAACTAGCGACGGGCCTACCTAACTCCCAAAGCACTCATCCATCCCCAATTAGTTAAGAAAAAAATAAAATCCAACATGAGTAAATAGGCACGCACCTCTCTGTACTTCTGCAGATAGACCTTGAGGGGCTCGATGTACTCCTCAAAGCCCAGCGTGGCCATCGCCCAGAGCAGGTCGTCGCCGTTAATGGTCTTGCGCTTCTCCCTCTGGCACTTGTCGCTCGCCCTGCAGCACAGCACAGACAAAACAAAACGGCGACAGACAGGTCAGCACTGACCGGACCGCACTTGATTGATTCAGGCAGGCAGGCAGAACAGAGCGGGGGCGCCTACTCGCTGGTGATGAAGGAGATGAACTCGGAGACGCACTCCTGCACGGTCTCCTTGGCGTCCTTGGCGATCTTGCCGTTGGCCGGGATGGCCTTCTTCATGATGCGGCTGATGTTGGCGATGGGCAGGAACCTGTCCTGCTCCCTGACGCCGCCGAAGCCGCCGCCGCCGCCGCCGTCGTCGCTGCCGCCTCCCCCTCCGCCGCCGCCGCCGCCGCCCGGGGGGCTCGCCGGCCCGTCCGACATCCGGCCCTCCTCCTGCGGCACAGCAGCAACCCCGCCAGATCCATCAGCGCACCAAACCCTAGCCTCCGGTAGCGCGGGAGCGGGGGGAGAGAGGTGAGGGGAGAGGAAGGCATACCTTATATAGAAGAGGAGCGCGTGGAGGGAGGGAGGGAGGGAGGGAGGGAGGGAATGGAGGTGCGGTGAGGGCGGCGAGTGGGGGGAGATCCGACGCTGGAGAAGAGAAGGCGGCGCAGGCGGGTGCGATTCGTTTGGGGGCCGGGCGTCCACTATCCGGGCCGTTCGTCGGAGCGGTATAAATAGCCACCCGCGCGGGGCGAGGGTGCGGAATGCCCGGCGCACCGTGGACCCGGTGCAGGACGGTGCCGCCGCGGCGCTGCCTTTTTGGCGCCTAGCGCCCGGTTTGCACTTTTGCACGTGGTGTTTTCCATGTGTTGAGAGGTGGTGCAATTTTTTATTTGTCGAGGGTTTATGTGTGATTTGTGGGAAAAGGCGTCACGCGTCCGACGCCTTGGGTCGTGCGCCACGCATCCTTGGGGCCCACACACCGCTTCATCGCGGCGCATTCCTTTTTCTTCCTTATTATCCTCTAGAAATTTCTCGGTCGCACGTCTTGTTTCCTGAGTCGATCCCTTTGCTCTCTCATCTATCTTCCATCTTCACGGACACGTCGCCGCCTCCCGTCTGATACCCCTACTGCAAGCAGGGAGAACCAAATTGGAGACACGGCATCGGGCACCGCTGTTGCAAGGGGAGACAGGGGACATCACACGTTGCAAGATTGCTTGCTCGCGCACACTAGTGCTTCATCGCCCACCACCAGTGATGCAAGCGACTATGGTGGGTGTTGCAAGGGGGTAGCCGACGTTTGCTGCCAGTTCCAATGGGCGGTCTGGCCTTTGCCGAAGTTTCTGAAACATCGTTGATGCTGCGATGTGAACTTCAACGGGGATATTGCCAAGCTAGAGATGACTGCAACATGGTCCATGATGCGTTTGCAGCATGCTCGGCGCAACTCTGTCTCGTCTGCAACACGGTCCATGATGTCCTAAGGGAAGGACTTAATTGCGGAGCCATAGCGAAGTGGTTAGCTTAAAGGGGTTAAACGGGACAAGAGACACGGGAAGTTTATACTGGTTCGGCCCCTTGCGGTGAGGGTAAAACTAATCCAGTTTGAGGTGGAATTGCTGGGGTGTCGATTGCTAGGGAGCGGATACGCTTGCCTAGCTCTCGATCTGTTGTTTCTTGCCCTAAGCCGATGCCGGGTCGTCCCCTTATATACGCGGGTTGACGCCCTGCAACCTACGGAGTCCCGGCCGGCTCATACAATTGTGTCCGGCCTGGCGACTCTTGTTACATGCCTTACAATACAAGTTGACATATATGGCGGTTTATACTTACATGCCTTAAGCCGCTCTCGGCCTTGGCCCTTTATGAACTCTCATTAAACCGCCATCTTCAACATGGTTTTGGGCTTGGCCCATGATCCGCCAGCGGATAACCCGGCCCCTCCTGGGCGGGTCATATCAGATATTTATATCCCCAACATTAGGCCCCAGATTGATTTGAACTTGTTCATGTCAATATTCCTTCATCTTCTCACGAGAAAATTATAACCCGCCATGACGTCAGCCCTTGAAATGGTGGTAACCCGCCATGACGTCACTTGTCACTTACGTTTGAATTGTCCAGATCTCAATAAATCTTCCACATTTATTGGGATCCCGATAATCGAGGCGTCTGCACTGTTACTTACCTATTTTTCCGACTCCTCAATTCTCGCGCGTGATCCTTATCCACTCAGCTTATAAATAGGGCCAGGAGCTCCTTTTCATTCTCTTCCTTTACTTCTCCCTCTTTATCTTCTTCCTCGCGACACTTACACCCCCGAGCTCCGCCGGCGTCGTCGTCCTCTGTCTTGTCCTCAACAACGACCGCAGCATCAACCTATCGTCACCAGGGTTCTTCCGCGCGCCGCCGCCGTTCACTCGTCCAGGTATGTTCTTCTCTTTCCTCCCCTCTTAGATCTATTAGGGTTCCCGTGAAACTCGTCGGAGTTCATCTCCTTCCTCTTCTGCAACTATGGATTCCCTCTCGATCTTGATCTTCCTCCGCACGCTAGTGTTAATAACATCTCTTTTAGCAAATACTGTAATGCCTCCTCCATGCGAAAAGACCGATTCATCTCCACGAACTGCATCATACTGATCTTAGGTCTGCTTGTTTGTTGTTTTTAGCTTTATTTTCTGAACCACTGTAGATCCAAAATTACAACTTCATTCTGTGAAAACTGTTTGTCCCCATACTTAGTAGAATCTGCCTTCCTGAATATCCGCGCTGGTCATGGCGGCTTAACTTTTCGGCTTATAATTATTCTCATGCCATTAGGCCCCATTTAAGCCGTCATGCTGAACTTATACTGTAACCTTCTCTTACGGTTTAATGAATCAATTTTAAATTAACAATATTTTTTCCTTCTTTAGGCTTGTTTGTTCATAATGCCGCCGAAGACAGTCACCACGTGCAAATGGGTCCCTTTCGTTGTTGCTGAGGCTACACTTGCTGAATTTTGTCAAGATTGGATACCTGCCAAAGAAATTAGTTATGCACTACGCGCCCCTAAACCGGGCAAGAGAGGCCTACTCCAAAAGACGATGAAGTTATTGTCTTCACTGATCACATGAACCGAGGTTTTTCACCACCCGGCTCTAAATTCTTCCGCGGCGTTCTGCACTTTTTCCAACTCCATCCACAAGACATCGGTCCCAATTCCGTGTCAAATATCTGTAATTTCCAGGTCTTCTGTGAGGTGTATCTTCAAGAGGAACCCAGCCTCTTGCTCTTTAGAGAGTTCTTTTATTTAAACCGCCATAATGAGTTCACCAACAGACCCAGTTTGGAGCTTGGGGCCGTCTCAATTCAAAGAAGAAGAGACTCTATTTTTCCTTATGCCTGTATGTCGAGTCATCCAAAAGACTAGAATCAAACCTGGTTTTACTGCAAAGACACTTCCCCGACTGATGAGCATCCATTGTCGGGTTATCGTATACAACGTTTAGACACCAAACATCCTCTTGCTGAGAAACTCACTGCCGCAGAGCGCAAGAAAATTGCTCCCAGTCTTGCAAAGGTGAAAGCTCTACTGGTAAACGGGCTAATTGGAATTGACTTGGCCCGGTGCTGGCTCGCCTGGCGGATCATTCCCTTGAGACGTAGGTCCAGCTTAATGTGCGATTATACTGGAGAGACCAATGATCCATTACGTCACAGTCCTAAGGACTTGGAGGAGATTGTAATCACAGATATGACCAAGACTGTCTTAAATGAGAGCCTGGTAGACTGCCGCAAAGCGGGTTTGAGGCCTTTCTGCAAACTTAACCCAGCACCAGAGGTGGGTCTTAACTTTAACTGTCCTTTATTTATCGTTCTGACTCTCCTTTCAACTCAAAAATTACTTTTCCTCACAGGCTAAGTCGGCTTTCTGGAAGAAAGCCTACGACCATGAAGCTGCAAAAAAGGCCAGAGCTGTCAAGAAAGCCACCAAAAAGGCTGTAAAAAAGAAAAAGAAGAAAAACGGCTCTTTTGAACTGTTTGAACTGAACTACAACACTCAGTCAAAGGTAACACTTGACTCTCTTGGCTCCTTTTTCAACCATCTTATTGACACTAATTACTGTCAGGACGACATGGAGGCCAGCCAGGCCGTTGATGAAGAGGTAATTACTATTTCCTCCGGCTCAGAATCCTTGCCAAGACAAAAAGTTCGACGGGTAATCCGAAAAGTAAGATTTTCACACCCTTCAACTTATTTTGATCCTCACTTTCTTTTGAAGCAACAGCAACGCGAGAGCCGGCGTTGGACTTGGAACACCGGGGAAGAAGAACTGTCCTCCGGTTTACCGAATACTCCAACTCGTCGAAAGCGCCAGAATGAGGTCTTTCCACTCGTAAACTCTCTTTACCCACTGGCGGGTCTTATTCGTCAACCACTGAATTCTTTCGATTCAAACTATCAGGAGGTCTCCCGCTCTTCATCTGGTGATTCATCTCAAAGTCAACTAGCAGCTTTCAAGACCGCCCCTGGGTAAACAATTTCTTCCCTGTTCAGCTTTTCCTTGAATCTTTGTAACTTTGTACTGACTCACTTTAACCCGTGCAGAGGCCAAGCCAAACCCATTAGGAGAGCCAAGGCAAGTAAGCCGGTGGCTGATCCAAAAGTCATTGAGCCGGAGCAGCAAGTTTTACCAACAGATGTTTAGAGGCCTGCAGAGGAAGCTACTCATGATGTTCCACCTGGAATTCTTGACGCCTCTGTTGATCCTACTAATGTCGATTCTGCAACTGTTGAACCGTCGGCCCCATCTGAACCGACAGGTAACCAAAATGGAGATGTTACAATCACTGGCACCGCTTTTAGAGAGCCGGGCAATCCAACTGTTCTGGCCAAACATACTGCCAAGCAAGAACTTGTTGAGAAACGGAGAGTGAGGTTTGACATGGCTCAATACGCACAGTTGGGCATTGGCGAAGTCCTTTCTGGATATCTCAGTCAGGTACATAGCAGTCGTGACCTTGAGATTGATATGGTGAAGCAAATGCACAAGAAGTTTGAGGTAAGACTCTTGACCAAACTATATACTTCCTTCCAGCCCCCAAGTCTATTGGATATGATAGAAGTGAATATGTTGTATACTTAGAAATAATTGACTCCTTTATGAATCGCCACACCTCTTGATAGGAAATCTGTCTTTGATGAATGTTGCATGTGTAGCCCCCAAGGGCTGGCTTAATAAGCATGAATGAGCCGGCCCTATTCTTCATTGTATATAACTTGCCTGTATACCCCTCAGAAGCTGGTGGTAATGACTAATTGGCCGCCGGGTTAGTGTAAATGAATGATAATAAAGAAGCAATATGCATTAGCCCCGAAGTGCCAAGTACTCTTGCTTGCAAAGTGCTTGGGACTTTATTGGTATGAATTATTATTTTAGAAAAACACTTGTGCGTCCATTAGCCCCCAAGGGTCAAGTGCTCTTGCTTGCAAAGTGCTTGAGACTTTATTGATATGAACCGGCATGGAAAGAAAACTTCAGCATCCATTAGCCCCCAAGTGCCAAGTGTTGTTGCTTGGAAAAGGCTTGGGACTTCAATTCTTGTAAACCGGAAAGTAATTTGCTTCATATTATCTTTGTCTGTACATGATACTACTGCCGAATTGCAAGTGCAGTTAGAGGATGCAAGGAGCCGGCTTAAGTTTCAAGAATCCGAGACCCAGAAGGCGAAATCAAAGTTTCAATTTAGCCTTACTGAAACGAATAAGCTGAAGGCTGAATTTGAAACAGAGAAGTCTGTTTGGGCTGAAGAGAGAACCGCCTTGGTGCAGAGAGCTGAAAAAGCCGAATCAACCCTTGAAAAGGTGACAACTGGTCTCACCGGGTTAAAGCATCGTGTCTCTGAAATGACTTCAGCTATCTTTGGTAAGCCGCCATCTTGTAATTTGAATTTTTTTAAGTAACCTAAACCGCACTAACCAATTTATGAGTCGTGTAGGTAGCAGAAGCAGTAATCTCGGTAGAGAGCCGCTTGTAAAACTTAAAGCCATATACACCCTTGTGGAGCAGTTATATACTGGAGCTCAGCGTGCATTAGCTACTGTCTCTCCGTCCAACCAGGCACCAAAACTTTTTTTAGATGTGTTAAGGAGGCTGTCTGTACTGCTTGCCAGGTATGATGAGATGAAGGGGTCATGTGCAAGAGCCGGTGTTGTAACAACTTTGAGCCGGGCCAAGGCATGGATACCAGAGTTAGATCCCGCTGACTCGGCTACTGGCTATCCAAGCTTGAATGAGGATGGTACGACCTTTGACCAAAAGGATTTTGCTGCATGTGTTAAAGACATCCGCCTTTTGGCCAGCCTGATTGCGAGTGAGACAGATTTGTCGAGATATCAGGCGGCTTACAGCCTTCAAAACCAGAAGATGCCCACTCCGGCTTACAAAGTGATGGAGCTAATCCCTCCAATCAGTAAGCATACTTTTGCCCCTGAAATTGATCTGTCTGATCTTATCGATGAAGAAGCTGAATTTGAAGCTTTGGCTGGCGTCGATTGGCTGTCTCAAAACTTTCAGATAGAGAAGGCCGAAGAACCGGAGAAGAATAACCCAGAGTCTTCAAAGCAGCAAGACCAAGGAGAATGAGCCACCTGGCGGTTCATATGTTTGATCCTGTTTAGAAAAACACTTATTTTGATTGGCTCATTGAATCTTGTAATAGGGTAGTTGAACTTGAATCTGGTGTGCCATCGTGCGCGGCTCTGCGTCTGTATGATACTATTAATCCACCAGGCATCGAAGTATGTCTTTATACACTTGTGACAGTATTGACTTGTGTAGATCAGTATAACCCTTATCCTGCACATTAACAGAGAACATATGCCCTGGCGGCTTACCGTCGGGCGGGTCATTGTGCCCAACCGGTGCCACTGGGGACAGATGTCCATAACCAGGGCCGGCTTAGTTATCATAGAAAATAGTCATACCTGAATATACGATTTAGACTACCGGCTTTATCAGTCTTCATGCAGTTATAACCTTGTAGAGGTATTGCTCCAGAAATAAGATTGTTAATTTCTGGCAGCTTAGAGCTGTTCATTAGGTTGGGTTGCAGAGACCCAGAGAGGCTTCAAACAGGAGCCATAAGAAGAGGCAGCTTGGCCGAACTTGCAAAGAACGCAAATAAAACCGACAAAATCACCAAAAGAAAAAGAAACCAGAGAAAAGATATCAAAAAACATCCGAGGCTTTTGCAGGCCGCCAAGCTAAAGGTTCATCTTCAATGAAACTAGCCTTGGTGGCCACTGGAAGGTACGTGGGTGCTATGAGCCGGCTCTCATAGTACCCAATCGACATTTGAACCTAGACAAGTACATGTATTTGTTTTAAAGATAGACTTGCCTAGAGTACGCGAGGTCAGAGTTGCATCTTGCATAATAGGCAGAATTATCCAAGTTTCAAGGAAGGCGACATTTTGAGCCTGGATCTATCCTGACTATCTGTAAGCCGTGCTCTCGCATGACAGCCGGCATTTGAACCTCAGCAAGCTCAGGTCTTGGTCGAATACGTCATATAAGACTGATTGGCAAGAGTTCGCCGGGTCAATCAGGATGACCTGATGGAGTTGAAGCAGCTTGGTACAGGTAGGATGACCCACAGGTTATGTCCTCTTTGGTCGAATACGCCTATGTTTGAACATAACCCGCTCAAATGGGTAGTAATGATGTGTTCTCTTCGGTCGAATACGCCTATGTTTGAACAGGAAGCCCCCAAGTGACATACATACAAATTATTCTCATCAAAGGCTTATGGTTGAGCTGTGCTATGCATCCAACTCTCTGTGGTCCCTGTAATTTGGGTATCAAGCCTCTTGAGTAAACATGTATGATGATGACAAGGACTCAGCTTTGAAGAAAATGACAGATGCCCCAAATTATCCGGGATGCCGGCTTTACTATATTGTTCTAATATTTACATCATCGAACTATGTACATCATGAGAGCTGGAGGCTTAGGTATAGTAAGGCCGGAGATGAGCAATATTCCACGGCCGATTAGTCTCCTCCTCTGATGTGCGTGAATCCTTGTGTTCTCGAACGTCAATCAGATAGTATGACCCGTTGTGCAGATTCTTGCTGACGACAAAATGTCCCTCCCAAGGCGGTGAAAGTTTATGCATATCAGTCTAATCTTGGATGAGCCGGAGAACTAAGTCGCCTTCTTGAAAGGTTCTAGTCTTGACCCGCCGGCTGTGATATCGTTGTAAATCCTATTGATAGATCGCTGAACGAGCCGCCGTGAGATCACGCTCTTCATCCAACAGATCCAATGCATCCTGACGTGCCTTCTCATTATAATCTTCGACGTAAGCCGCCACTCGAGGCGAGTCATGACGGATATCGCTGGGAAGAACAGCCTCAGCTCCATAGACCATGAAGAAGGGTGTGTAACCTGTAGATCTGTTGGGCGTTGTATTGATGCTCCATAACACAGAAGGTAATTCTTCCACCCAACAACCCGACATTCTCTTCAAAGGAACCATAAGTCGGGGCTTGATCCCTCGCAGAATCTCTTGATTAGTTTGTTCCGCTTGACCATTAGATTGCGGGTGAGCCACATAAGAAACATCAAGTCGAATATGCTCACACTAACAGAACTCCCTCATAGCACCCTTAGACAGAGTAGTGCCATTGTCTGTTATGATACTATGGGGAAAACCAAAACGGATCACCTTCTTGATGAATTGAACCGATGTTTCCGCATCACACTTGTTGACTGGCTCTGCCTCAATCCACTTGGTAAACTTGTCCACTGCCACCAAAAGGTGTGTTTTCTTATCCTTGGACCTCTTGAAAGGCCCAACCATATCAAGCCCCCAAGTCGCAAACGACGAAGTTATTAGGATCATCCTCAACTCTTGAGCCAGAACATGAGCGCGCCGTGAAAATTTCTGACAACCGTCACATCTGCTTACCTAGTCTTCAGCATCAGCATGAGCCGTCAACCAATAGAACCCGTGACGAAAGGCTTTTACCACAAGACATTTAGATCCGGCGTGATGACCACAATCTCCCTCATGGATCTCCCGCAAGATCTCACAACTTTCCTGAGGCGAGATGCAACGTTGAAAATGCCCCTGTAACACTGCGATGGTGCAACTCTCTGTTGACAATCGTCATCGACTTAGACCGTCGGGTTATCTGTCTGGCCAAGATTCATCCTCAGGTAACTCACCCCGGGTCATGTAAACCAAATATGGAACCGTCCAGTCAGGTATAACATGAAGAGCCGCCACCAACTGTGCCTCCGGGTCAGGAATAGCAAGGTCCTCCTCTGTAGGCAACTTGACAGACGGGTTAAGCAAAACATCCAAAAAGGTGTTGGGCGGCACCGACTTACGTTGAGATCCTAACCGGGTTAAGGCATCAACCGCCTTGTTCTTCCTTCGATCAATATGCTCAACTTGGTAACCCTTGAAGTGACCCGCAATAACATCAACCTCTCGACGATAAGCCGCCATGAGTGGGTCCTTGGAATGCCATGTGTCAGAAACCTGCTAAGCTACCAGATCTGAATCGCCGAAGCATCTTATCCGGCTCAAGTTCATCTCCTTGACCATCCAAAGACCGTGGAGCAAGGCCTCATACTCAGCTGCATTATTAGTGCATGGGAACATGAACCGGAGAACATAAGAAAATTTGTCACCTCGCGGGGAAGTTAAGACAACTCCAGCCCCTGAGCCTTCTAACTGTCTGGATCCATCAAAGTGAATTGTCCAATATGTGCTATCCGACTTTTCCTCGGGCGTCTACAATTCTGTCCAGTCATTGATAAAATCCACGAGCGCTTGCGATTCGATGGCCATCTAAGGCACATATTTTAAATCATGAGGCCCAAGTTCAATGGCCCACTTGGCCACTCGTCCTATGGCTTCTCTGTTTTGGATGATATCCCCTAAGGGAGCAGAACTCACCACCGTAATAGGATGACCCAGAAAATACTGCTTGAGCTTCCGGCTCGCCATGAAGACCCCGTATACTAGCTTCTGCTAATGTGGATATCTCTGTTTGGACTCAATGAGCACCTCGCTGATATAATAAACCGGCCTTTGAACCAGATATTCTTTGCCAGCCTCTTTCCTTTCCACCACAATGGCCACACTGACAACCCTGCTATTTGCAGCAACGTATAATAACAATGGCTCCTCGTTAATGGGGGCCGCGAGAACATGCGTCTCAACCAATTGTTTCTCGAGTGCCTCGAACGCCTCGTCAGTAGCTTCACTCCAGACAAAGTCATTTGTATTTTTCATCATCTGATATAGAGGGATAGCCTTTTCACATAAGCGGCTTATGAACCGGCTCAACGCTGCTATCCGTCCTGCCAAGCGCTGGACATCATTGACACACTTCAGTCTTGCCAAGGAGGTGATAGCCTTGATTTTCTCCGGGTTAGCCTCGATGCCTCGCTCAGAGACCAAAAAACCCAAAAGCTTGCCTGCTGGAACACCAAAAACACACTTGGCCGGGTTAAGCATCATCTTGTACACCCGAAGATTCTCAAATGTTTCCTTCAAGTCATTGATCAGGGTCTCCTTCTTTCTGGATTTAACCACAATATCATCCACATAAGCATGAACATTACGTCCAATCTGACCGTGCAGGCAATTCTGCACACACCGCCGGTAAGTCGCTTGGGCACTCTTGAGCCCGAAAGGCATTGACACATAGCAGAAGGCTCCAAACAGAGTGATGAAAGCCGTCTGCTCATGGTCCGTAACTGCCATCTTGATCTGGTGATACCCTGAATATGCATCCAAAAAACTCAAACGCTCACAACCTGCCATAGCATCAATGACCTGATCAATACGGGAGAGGGTGAATGGGTAAGCTGGGCAGACCTTGTTTAAATCCGTGTAATCTACACACATTCGCCAAGTGCCATTCTTTTTAAGCACCAAAACCGGGTTAGCTAACCACTCAGGATGAAAAACTTCAACAATGAACCCGGCCGCTAAGAGCCGGGCCACCTCTTCATCAATGGCCTTCCGTCTCTCCTCGTTAAAACGGTGAAGAAACTGTCTGACCGGCTTATACTTCGGATCAATATTGAGAGTGTGCTCAGCGAGTTCTCTCGGTACACCCGACATGTCTGAAGGATTCCATGCAAAGATGTCCCGGTTCTCGCGGATGAACTCGATGAGCGCGCTTTCCTATTTCAGATCCAGATTAGCACTGATGCTGAACTGCTTAGATGAGTCGCTAGGAACAAATTCAACTAGCTTGGTGTCGTCCGCCGATTTAAACTTTAGCAACGGGTCATGCTCTATGGTTGGCTTCTTCAAAGACGTCATATATGCCGGGTCAACATTATCTTTGTAAAACTTAAGCTCCTCTATGGCACAAACTGACTCTGCGTAAGCCGTATCGCCTTCTTCGCATTCCAAGGCTATCGTGCGACTCCCATGCACTGTAATGGTCCCCTTGTGACCCAACAACTTGAGCTGCAAATAAACATAACACGGCCTCGCCATGAACTTAGTGTAAGCCGGCCTTCCAAACAGAGCATGGTACGGGCTGTGGATCCTAACAACCTCAAACGTTAAAGTCTCCATCCTGGCATCATATTCATCCCCAAAGGTTACCTGCAAATCAAATTTTCCCACCGGGTACGCCGACTTACCAGGCACAACTCCATGAAAGACAGTGTTGGACGACCTAAGTTTCTTGTCAGTTAATCCCATACGACGGAAGGTATTGTAGTAAAGGATATTGATGCCACTACCTCCATCCATGAGTACCTTGGTGAACTTGTATCCTCCGACCTGAGGCGCTACCACCAAAGCCAGCTGACCCGGATTATCAACTTGGGGCGAGTGATCTTCGCGGCTCCACACGATGGGCTGCTCAAACCATCGCAAGAAACGGGGTATTGCTGGCTCAACATCATTCACCGCCCTTTTATGAAGCTTCTGGTCCCGCTTGCACATACTTATGGTGAAGACGTGGTACTACCCACTGCTCAACTGCTTCGGGTTACTCTGATAACTAAACTGCTGCTGATTCCCTTGATTGTTCTGCTGGTTGTTAACGCCTTGGTTTCCTTGGCCCTGAAAACCGGAGTTTGAGCCGCCGCCTCCATGACCCAGACCATGAAAACCGGACCCCGATCCGCCGTTTGATCCATAATTGTTTTGGATAGACTCCCTGTAAGACCTCATGATGCCGCAATCCTTCCACATATGGGTGGCCGGCTTTTTGTCCGTTCCATGCTTTGGACATGACTGATTCATCACCTCATCGATGTTATATCTTGGAGGCGGCTTCCCCTTGCGATGCTGGTTAAAATTACGCGCCCCAGTATTAGCTACAAAAGTGTCATCCTTGCATTTATTGCCACTATTTTGATTGGCCGGGTTAAACTGTTGTCCTCCCGGGTCATTACCCTTCTTTCCCTTTCCCGGTCTTTCAGCCTTAAACTCGGGGCCCTTGGTACTATCAGAGTTGGCATATTTGACGAGAGCCGCCATGAGCTCCCCCATATCATCACAATGACGTTTAAGCCGCCCCAACATTAGCTTGAGCGGAAGGAACCTGTAATTTTTCTCCAACGTTAATATCGCGGATTCGGCGTTGATCTTATCTGAAGAATGCATGATGGTTGAGACCCGGCGCACCCAACTGGTCGTTGATTCGCCCTCGTTCTGAACACAAGAATCTAGATCCACAATTGACATTGGCTGCTTACATGTATCCTTGAAATGCTTGATAAACTTGGCCTTCGGCTCTGCCCATGACCCAATGGAATTGACGGGCAATCCTTTCAACCAGTTACGAGCTGTGCCTTCCAGCATCATGGTGAAATACTTAGCACATGCGGCTTCGCTAACATCCAGCATCTCCATAGCCATCTCGTAACTCTATATCCAAGCCTCAGGGGGCTGATCTGCTGTGTAGTTAGGCACCTTACGAGGGCCCTTGAAATCCTTGGGCAATCGCTCGTTCCGTATAGCCGCCGTTAAGCACGGTACGCCCAAGCTCTAGAAGTCCTGCCTGTCTCCACTGAAGTTGCCGGGTAATATGGCGTCGGCTGATGACCGGCCGCCTGAGCCGCCAGCTCGGCCTCTCGGCGCATCCTGCCCTGATTCACTAAGTCCTGTGCATTGGCGTCATGCCGCGCCGGGTTATGCCCATGGGGCGGGTTATGGTGCCGCTTTGTGCTTGAAACCTCTAGCGAGTCAACATGGCTGCTATATCTGGCACTTGGACGGGGGGTTGAGTGAATTCGGTCTTGACTATAAGAATAAGCATGTTGTTGCTGCAGTGTCGTCTGAAGCAGTTCCTGGGCCCTCCAGGTCTCCACTGCCACTATAGTTTCGCCCTCAACTGGCAAAGCCGCCAATCTCGTCGCCGCTGCTATCATGTTATCCAGAGGGTTGGAATAGTGACCCGCGGCGTTGTTGGGTAATGCGGTGTTGGGCGGTTCTGATTTGCATACAGAGAGCCTGTCATACACGGTTGAACCGGCCATCCGGTCCTAGGCGCTTAAGCTGTCTGGTTTGCCCCCGTCAGGTTACTGCCCCCCGCTCCAGCTGTGTTGAAAATATTCCTTGGCTCATAAACGAAAGGTAGACAACTCCTTTGCTTCCTATTCTTGACCTCGTTAGCCGCATTCTGATCCACCGAGAGCCAGTAAGAATCTGCTTGAATCCGCTGAGCCTGGGCGTCCAAGATAGCCCGTTCTGCAGTCATCCTGGCATTCTCCGCCGTCAGGTCTACGTTGGCTTGTGCTATCTCCTATCGCAGCTTATTGATGGCTTTTCGCCCCTCGTTGGTTACCCCAAGTGGAAGGTTGAGATGTAGCATAGCGGCAAATTTCCCTTGGCAAAGGTACCAAGGATCGAATCCCGTGAGACTCCGAGGGTCGACAAGTAGGTGTCAACGGCGCCAGAAACTTAGCGGTTGACGGGACCTGCACACAGATACAGATAACTTTGCTCCCAACGAGTATAGAGAGGTTGTCAATCCCTCCGGCCTTGTTGTTTACAAAGGATCAAACACAAGAGATAATAATGATAGCTATGACTGCAACTAGGAAATAAAAACAGGAAGTAAATAGAAGGTGTGATCAGCGGTGGTAATATGGACCGGGGTCCCATGATGTTCACTAGTGATGTCTCTCTCCCAAAAGACGATAAAACAGCAAAGCGAGGTAAACAAATTACAACTGGGCAATTGACAGGATTATGTGCGCAAACCAATGCTAACTATGCTGCAAAGAAAGGTAGAGGCTCAAAAGCATGGGCGGTACGCCAAGGCAAGTAGACCGAAATCCATCTGCATCTACTACTAATCATCCACCTTGAGATATCTATCCAGAACATCTCGCTGGTATTAAGTTGCGAATCCCACTCAAAGTGTAAACTCAAAGCAACAGACAACTGCATTAAAAGAACTTTGTGTAAAGTAAACAATCCTTGCACCCGCAAGTACAAGCACCGTTGTTTTCTCCCTTGTGGCAACAACACATCCCCTAGACTCATGTTTCTGTCACTCAAGCTAGTCATCAGGGGGCATGAACCCACAATCAAGCATAACGCTCCCTCTTGGAGTTACTACCTACTACTTGGCCAAAGCAATAAACAGCAACGGAGAACATGCAAGAACTACTCAAGAACAAAGATATAAAAGAGGTGAATCAAATATATTACTCAAACACAATCTGAACATAGTCTCATAATCCATCATATCCCAGCAAACTCAGCAAAGCAACAACAGAAAGATTACATATGTGCCTCGATCATGTAGGGCAGCTGACGAGGTCTAAACCATGAAGAGCAAAGAGGGGAGGAGAACATCACATAGCTACTGATCATGGACCCATGGTCCAAGGTGGACTACTCACGACTCATCCGGGAAGTGTCCATGGTGGTGGAGAAGCTCCCGGTGGTGGTTCTCCCCTCCGGCAGGGTGCCAGGAAGAGTTCTCCTAATGCTCCCGATCTTGGAAGCGTTGCGGCGGCGGAACAGAGGCGAGATCGCGAAAAAGGGTTCTGTCCTCGAGTGGCCTCCCCTGGCTCCCCTCTGGCCCATCTTTGGTTCTTCGCGAAGCTTCCTGCACGCTGATTTTTCCTATATTTTTCCTGGAATTTTTGGAGCACTTTTAATATGGGGGAAACCTGAAATAGAAAAACAGCAGAAAGCAGGAACTGGCACTGTGGTGCACTGAGTTAATAGGTTAGTCCAAATATGATCAAAAGTGTATGGAAGTGCATCAATATCATAGCAATATCACACAAAATAAGCATGGAGCAAGCAGAAATTATAGATACATTTTGGACATATCAACATCCCCAAGCTTAATTCCTGCTCATCCTCGAGTAGGTAAATGATAACAAGCATAATTTCTGTGGTGACATGCTATCAACCATATAAGAACTTTTTAAGTAAAGCAATCAAGGCATGTAATTCAATTCAAGTCATAACAAGCAAGAGTCTATATTAGCATTGTAACAAGCAACATAAGAACATAAAGGTGCAAGAGCTCTCGCTGTCCGTGACTCGAATGTCTCCAAATGGTGTTTGCGTGCAAGAAAAGGGGATAGGGATATACGAGAGAGTAAAACATAGTTTTTGTATTGTTGAGAACTTAATCTACGAAAGTTTCACACTTGGTCTTCTTTGGAATCTTATCTTGACTCATCCCCAGACCACTAGCCAGGTACAAGTCAAAATGATCCACTCCCTTTCGATATTTTGAGCACTCATGCAATGGATGAGCGTAAGCAAGAAAGTTGACACTTAGGATGGCAAAGAGAGAAAAATGATGAAGGGGGAAGACAAAAAAGGTGTGAAAGGCTCACATCAATGAGGACAATCATAGGCAAGAGAAAGCCAAATGATAGATATGATGTGAGGAGTAGGGATTGCCATGCAACGGATGCACATATGAGCTAAGGTAAGCTCTCCAATGGAACTAGTGGGGGTGCATCCAACTTGCTCGCTCAAGAAGACCTAGAGCTCTTTTTGAGGAAGCTCATCATTGGAATATACAAGCCAAGTTCTATAGTGTGAAGGTCCCCACATAGCTATATGCATGAATGGTAATCTCTATGGAGTACAAGGTATAAGATGAAGTACGAGTGTGGATCTCTCAAAAGGAATAGTAGTGTGCCCCCTTCTCTCTTTTTATTTCTTTTTCTCTTTTTTCTATTTTTTTATTTTTGTGTGGCCTCAATGGCTCTTTCTATTTAACTCTCATTTTTCCTCTTTGGGATCTTTTGATTTTGTCCTCTTTGGGATCTTTTCCTCACTTTAGGGGCAACACTATATGCATTACAAGAAGTATAGAAGATCTTTCACACTTTACAAGAGTACTCAACATAAAGAAGATGAAACTATCATGATGTATGCAAATGTATGCCTCTGCCAGTGTAGCGGGATATGCAATGATACTAGCGCGTCATGTAGCAATGATTAGGGCAAGGCCCAACTAGCATGCGGCTCATCGATCAAGCAAAAGCATGTATGACATGAAGATCAAGTCATGAGAAGATGGATGTTGCATGGCAATGTATCTCGGAAAGGCTATGGAAATGCCTTGATAGGTAGGTATGGTGGCTGTTTTGAGGAAGGACATAATGAGGCTTATGATGACAGAGTGTATCGTGCCAAGGATTTGGATGCACCGGCGAAGTATGCGCCAACTCTCGAGGTGAGAAAGGGCAATGCACGGTACCGAAGAGGCTAGAAAAATATGGCTAGGTGGAAGTGTCAACTTTCGAATACTCACATTAGTCCGAAGAACTCATGCACTTATTATCGGTAACTCTCAAGCTAATTAGGAGGTTCACAAAGAGACAAGTACCCCGAGGAGGAGTGTATGGGGGTTTGGTTATCCTTGCGCATCCTCGACTCATGGTACGTGAGTGTACTCTAATATTCGATCCCTCCAAAGATTAGTGATCCATCTAGTAGCTAAAGTTCTCAACTATTTTGTAGGTTTTCGAAAATAAACACGGATTGCCCAAAATACGACATCTATCACTAATAGGCTAAAGCTCTTGACACCAAAAGTTCAGACATTACTCATGGCAATACCTCAAAACTATTGCAAGTTACTACTAAAATTAAATAGCAACCTCAATTACCTACTTTAAGTTAAGACACACAACTCAGTGCAACATGCAAACTCTCTTAACAAGATAAACATGAAAACTCAAAAGAGTTCAGCAACCAACTAAACAAAAGCTCTTTAAAAAGAAAAGCATGAAAACTAAGAGCTAAACATGACAGCAGCTATGGAAAGACAAAGAACACACACAACAAAGATAAGCATGAAAATCCTATGTTGTGTTCTAGGTTGAAGTGGAGCGTGTTTCTCTCCCACACAAAGAAAGCTGGGTTCTAACTTGTTATGAACAGAAAGCAAAGCTAAAGAAAACTAAAAAAAAGAAACTAAGAGCAAGACGCTCCAAGCATAGCACATAACGCATGAAGTGATAAAATTATAGTGGAACGAAAGACGAACTGATAATTGTTGATGGAGAAGGGGATGCATGGGGGCATCCCCAAGCTTAGACGCTAGAGTCTTCTTGAATATTTCTTGGGGGTGCACGGGGGCATCCCCAAGCTTGAGCGTTTGACCCTCCTGAATCTTCTTTATCAGCTTCCCTCGCACACTTGAAAACTCCCTTCATACATAACTCATCATAATCTAATTAGCGAGGTTAGTACCCACAATAAAATAATTTTTCCCTACTGGAAATAAAGATAATCTTGAAGAGCTACTGTTTCTCAAGATTGCCAAAAGGTTTTTGCAAAGAAAAAGCAAGCTCAAGGTTTGCAAAACGAAGAAAAGGCAAAACAGGACAGAATCTGTGAAAAACAGACCAGCAGGTAGTAAATAATTTTTTCGGGGCACTTCTGCAACTCAAATAAAAAAACTCAGAACAGACGCTCGAAAGCCAATTGTATAGAGCACGCTGTAAAAAAAATTCAGATCAAAAAGATAATCTGGTGATTTTATTAGAATTTTTCTGTCCAAGGACAGAATCTGTTTTCTGGACAGCACGTCACAACTTTTGAACTTTCTTGCAATCGGAGGCTAAACTTGGCACAAAGCTGAAAAGAAAAGATACAATGATGATGCTACTGTAGTAAAAAAAACATCAATACACAACAAAAGCAAAATAAGACCTAATTCGTTGTGGGCTGCCTCCCAAAAGCGCTTTCTTTTATGCCTTTAAGCTAGGCATGATGCAAAAAGAGAAGATCAAGTTTTATCAAGAGTAAGAGAATAGCTAGCCCGTGTAACGGACTCAAAAGGCAACTTAATCTTCTTTCTAGGGAAGTGTTCCATCCCTTTCTTGAGAGGGAATTGGAATTTTATATTCCCCTCTTTCATGTCAATGATAGCACCAACGGTGCGAAGAAAAGGACGTCCCAAAATAATTGGACATGAAGGTTCACATTCAATATCCATAATAGTAAAATCAACGGGAACATAATTGTCATTGACAATGATAAGAACATCGTCGATCTTCCCCAAAGGTTTCTTTACGGAAGAATCAACAAGATGAACACCAAAAGAACAAGGATCAAAAGGTTTCAATTCAAACATATCATACATTCTTTTGGGCATAACGGAGGTACCAGCTCCAACATCACATAAAGCATAGCAAGAGAAGTTATTCAACTTAATTTTAATCATAGGATCCCAACTATCTTCTAGCTTTCTAGGTATGGAGGCTTCTACCCTAAGCTTCTCCTCCCTAGCTTTGATAAGAGCATTAGTGATATGCTCCGTGAAGGCAAGATTAAGTGTGCTAGTGTGGGGATCTCTAGACATCTTGCGAAGAAAACCAATAACTTCAGAAAGGGTGCAATTATCAAAATCAAGGTCACTACTATCAAGTAAAGTGGTAGTGGTGTCCTTTAGGCTCACTTGTTTGGTAGCTTCTATGGTCATAGGAGTTTCTTCTTCTACGGTTGAGGTCATAGCATCACCATTAATAGGTCCAATGGGACTAGGAGTGCATTGGGTGCTAAGAGTTTGGATATCCTCAACAACTTGAATAGTAGCAACAGTGTGGTGGGTAGGAAGGCTCTTAATTCTATCTTCTTCCTCCTTTTCTCTAGCCCATCTCTCTTTAAGTTTAGCCATCATCCTAATGTTTTCATTAATTTGCACTTGAATAACATTCATAGGAGTGGTCTTCCTCTCCTCAAGAGGAGAAGTTCTAATTTTAAGCAACTCTACCTCATGGGCTAAATTGTCTACCTTCGAAGAGAGATTATCTAGTTTGTCTAGTTTTTCTTCTACACTCTTATTGAAGGCCTTTTGGGTAGTGATGAAGTCTTTAAGCATAATCTCTAGTTCAGAAGTGGAGTTCTTGGTGCTAGGATAAGCATTGTTGTTCCCATAGGAATTAGAGGGGAACGGTCTAGGGTTGCTACCAAAATTACTCCTATAAGCATTGTTATTGAAATTGTTTCTAGAGATAAAGTTCACATCTACTTGATCTTGAGCAATCAAAGAATTTAAAGGAACATCATGAGGATCAATAGAAGATTGCTTGGAAAGTAGAGACATGATCAAGTCAACTTTTTCATTTAGGGAGGAAATCTCCTCGACAGAGTTTACCTTCCTACCTGTTGGAGCGCGTTCGGTGGGCCATTGGGAATAATTGGTCATCATCTCGTCGAGAAGCTTCGTGGCAGCACCAAGTGTAGTTGACATAAAGGTTCCTCCTGCGGCCGAATCTAACAAGTTCCGCGAGGTAAAGTTCAAGCCTGCATAAAAAGTTTGGATAACCATCCAAGTAGTCAAACCATGAGTAGGGCAGTTCTTGACAAGAGATTTCATGCGTTCCCAAGCTTGGGCAACGTGTTCATTATCCAATTGTTTAAAATTCATTATTTTACTCCTTAATTGGAAATTTTAGCAGGGGGATAGTACTTCCCAATAAAGGCATCCTTGCAGTTGTCCCAAGAATCTATACTATTCCTAGGCAAGGATTGAAACCAGATTTTAGCTCCTCCTCTCAAGGAGAAAGGAAAAGGCTTAAGCTTAACAATATCACCATCTACTTCTTTGTACTTTTGCATATCACAGAGCTCAACAAAATTATTTAAGTGCAAAGCAGCATCATCTCCAGCACCGGAGAATTGATCTTTCATAACTAGGTTCAGCAAAGCAGGTTTAATCTCATAAGAAGGTGCTGAAGTGGCAGGTGTAGCAATAGGCGTGCAGATAAAGTCATTGTTGTTATGACTAGTGAAGTCACACAACTTGGTGTTCTCGGTGGAACCCATAGCAGCAGCAAGCAAGATAACTATTTTTGTGATCTTTGGTAAAGGACACTAAAGCAAAAACTGCAAGGTAAACTAACAAGACTAAAAAGCAAAGATAAAAGATAGCGTGCAACTCCCCTATCTTGAAGAGTGGAGTCCCCGGCAACGGCGCCAGAAACTTGCTTGATGGCTTCTCGCCCCTCGTTGGTTACCCCAAGTGGAAGGTTGAGATGTAGCATAGCGGCAAATTTCCCTTGGCAAAGGTACCAAGGATCGAATCCCGTGAGACTCCGAGGGTCGACAAGTAGGTGTCAACGGCGCCAGAAACTTAGCGGTTGACGGGACCTGCACACAGATACAGATAACTTTGCTCCCAACTTGTACAGAGAGGTTGTCAATCCCTCCGGCCTTGTTGTTTACAAAGGATCATACACAAGAGATAATAATGATAGCTATGACTGCAACTAGGAAATAAAAACAGGAAGTAAATAGAAGGTGTGATCAGCGGTGGTAATATGGACCGGGGTCCCATGATGTTCACTAGTGATGTCTCTCTCCCAAAAGACGATAAAACAGCAAAGCGAGGGAAACAAATTACAGCTGGGCAATTGACAGGATTATGTGCGCAAACCAATGCTAACTATGCTGCAAAGAAAGGTAGAGGCTCAAAAGCATGGGCGGTACGCCAAGGCAAGTAGACCGAAATCCATCTGCATCTACTACTAATCATCCACCTTGAGATATCTATCCAGAACATCTCGCTGGTATTAAGTTGCGAATCCCACCCAAAGTGTAAACTCAAAGCAACAGACAACTGCATTAAAAGAACTTTGCGTAAAGTAAACTATCCTTGCACCCGCAAGTACAAGCACCGTTGTTTTCTCCCTTGTGGCAACAACACATCCCCTAGACTCATGTTTCTGTCACTCAAGCTAGTCATCAGGGGGCATGAACCCACAATCAAGCATAACGCTCCCTCTTGGAGTTACTACCTACTACTTGGCCAAAGCAATAAACAGCAACGGAGAACATGCAAGAACTACTCAAGAACAAAGATATAAAAGAGGTGAATCAAATATATTACTCAAACACAATCTGAACATAGTCTCATAATCCATCAGATCCCAGCAAACTCAGCAAAGCAACATCAGAAAGATTACATATGTGCCTCGATCATGTAGGGCAGCTCACGAGGTCTAAACCATGAAGAGAAAAGAGGGGAGGAGAACATCACATAGCTACTGATCATGGACCCATGGTCCAAGGTGGACTACTCACGACTCATTCGGGAAGCGTCCATGGTGGTGGAGAAGCTCCCGGTGGTGGTTCTCCCCTCCGGCAGGGTGCCGAGAAGAGTTCTCCTGATGCTCCCGATCTTGGAAGCGCTGCGGCGGCGGAACAGAGGCGAGATCGCGAAAATGGGTTCTGTCCTCGAGGGTTTCGGGACGAGAGGGATATATATGCGAAGGGGGGCAGCCAGAGGCGGAGCAGGGGCCCTAGGCGCCCCCTGGCGCGGCCAGGGGTGGGGCCGCGCCAGGTGGCCGCCTGGGCCTCCCCTGGCTCCCCTCTGGCCCATCTTTGGTTCTTCGCGAAGCTTCCTGTACGCTGATTTTTCCTATATTTTTCCTGGAATTTTTGGAGCACTTTTAATATGGGGGAAACCTGAAATAGAAAAACAGCAGAAAACAGGAACTGGCACTATGGTGCACTGAGTTAATAGGTTAGTCCAAATATGATCAAAAGTGTATGGAAGTGCATCAATATCATAGCAATATCACACAAAAGAAGCATGGAGCAAGCAGAAATTATAGATACGTTTTGGACGTATCACTTATCCATATCCGCCTTGTGTTGGTCCTGGTTCTCTGGGGTTACCTCCGTTCCCATCAGAGTCACCAGAGCCTCCAACAGTTCTGTTAAAACTTGAGGCGGCAGTCGCGTTGATCCGCCCACGCCTGCCACGGTCGCGTCGCTCTGGCGACTGTCGAGCTGAGAGCCGGCTGTGTGCTAGTCATGAAGATCGCCGCCCTGCTCGGCGGCTAACAATGGTCCGAAATACTGCTACCATCGGACGAGCCCCCAAGCCGTCCGCTCTGCACTTGATACATTGAATTAGTCTCACCCGTGGACGACTCACCATCGGAGAGAACAACCGTCTCATTGCGAGAGTCAGAACTTCCAGCGCCCTGGATGTATCCAACAAAGGCACGCTTCACGGCGGGCTGAACCCGGGCAGGTCGCGCACGCTGAGCCGTCTCGAAGATGTCGGTGCAGTTGTCCGGCTCTGGGCCCTGTTCGTCGATCTTGCCGATGAAGACGTGGATTCCGCCGAAGGGGACCCGGTACCCGTACTCAATTGAGCCGGCCTCGGGACCCAAGCCTGCATCATCGATGTAGAGCTTGCCGCGACGATTCTTGGTCATCCGGCCCACAGCGTATCCCTTGAGCCCTTCGGAGTTGCCCTTCAAGAACTCGAAACCATAGGCCCCATGTTGGGCGCCAACTGTCGTGGAATTGTCACGGCAGATGTCCTAAGGGAAGGACTTAATTGCGGAGCCATAGCGACGTGGTTAGCTTAAAGGGGTGATACGTCTCCAACGTATCTACTTTTCCAAACCCTTTTGCCCTTGTTTTGGACTCTAACTTGCATGATTTGAATGGAACTAACCCGGACTGGCGCTGTTTTCAGCAGAACTGCCATGGTGTTGTTTTTGTGCAGAATAAAAAGTTCTCGGAATCGCCCGAAAATCAACGGAGAATTATTTTTCCAGAAAATATAAAAAAATATCTGCAAGAAGATCCTCACCGGGAGGCCCACACCCTGTCCTCGAGGGTGGGGCGCGCCCCCCTGCCCAGGGCGTGCCCCTGCCTCGAGGGCCCCCTGATGCTCCACCGACGTACCCCCAGATCCTATATCTTCCGTTTTGGGGAGAAAAAAATCAGAGAGAAGGAATTATCGCGTTTCACGAGACGGAGCCGCCGCCAAGCCCTAATCTCTCTCGGGAGGGCTGATCTGGAGTCCGTTCGGGGCTCCGGAGAGTGGAGATCGTCGCCATCGTTATCATCAACCTTTCTCCATCACCAATTCCATGATGCTCACTACCGTGTATGAGTAATTCCATCGTAGGCTTGCTCGACGGTGATGGGTTGGATGGGATCTATCATGTAATCGAGTTAGTTTTGTTAGGGTTTGATCCCTGGTATCCACTATGTTCTGAGATTGATGTTGCTATGACTTTGCTATGCTTAATGCTTGTCACTAGGGCCCGAGTGCCATGATTTCAGATCTGAACCTATTATGTTTCCATGAATATATGTGTGTTCTTGATCCTATCTTGCAAGTCTATAGTCACCTACTATGTGTTATGATCCGGCAACTCCGAAGTGACAATAATCGGGACCACTCCCGGTGATGACCATAGTTTGAGGAGTTCATGTATTCACTATGTGTTAATGCTTTGGTCCGGTACTCTATTAAAAGGAGGCCTTAATATCCCTTAGTTACCAATAGGACCCCGCTGCCACGGGAGGGTAGGACAAAAGATGTCATGCAAGTTCTTTTCCATAAGCACGTATGACTATATTCAGAATACATGCCTACATTGCATTGATGAACTAGAGCTAGTTCTGTGTCACCCTAGGTTATAACTTCTACATGATGAATTGCATCTGACGTAATTTCCCATCACCGATCCAATGCCTACGAGCTTTACCTATATTGCTAGCTGCTTATTTACTTTTCCATTGCTATTATCACAAAAACTACAAAAACACTATCGTTACTTTTATTGCCGCTACCGCCACTATCGTATTACTTTGCTACTAAACTATCTTGCTGCAGATACTAAGTTTCCAAGTGTGGTTGAATTGACAACTCAGCTGCTAATACTTAAGAGTATTCTTTGGCTCCCCTTGTGTCGAATCATCAAATTTGGGTTTAATACTTTACCCTCGAAAACTGTTGCGATCCCCTACACTTGTGGGTTATCAAGACTATTTTCTCGCGCTGTTGCGGGGGAGCATAGCTCTATTCTTTAAGTCACTTGGGATTTATATCTGCTGATCACTATGAAGAATCTGAAGGACTCAAAAACCAAGATCTTACCCTCAACTACGAGGGGAGGTAAGGAACTGCCATCTAGCTCTGCACTTGATTCTCCTTCTGTTATGAGTAAACTTGCGACACCTACTCCTGCTAGTGAATCTGATATGTCGTATGTTCTTGATGATGCTACTTATGCTATGTATGATGAAACTACCTCTATGCCTGATAATGTGCCACTAGGTGAATTTCTAGATGAACAAATTGCTAAGGTTAGGGAGAGTGCAAATGTTTGATGATATTTATGAAAGTGATGATGAAAGTACTCCCAATAGATATGAATTGCCTGTTGTACCTGAGGGTTATGTTATGGATGAAGAAACTGCTAGAGACTTTCTTGCTTGCAATGATAGATATGATCTTAAGAAGTTATTAGCTAAGCTTAAAGAAAAGTCCTTGAATGCTAGAATGAAACATGACCCTGCTTTTGCTACTTCACCTATCTGTGTCACTGATAAGGATTATGAATTCTCTGTTGATCCTGAGTTAATTACTTTGGTTAAATCTGATCCTTTCCATGGCTATGAGTCTGAAACTGTTGTACCACATCTCACCAAGTTGAATGATATAGCCACCCTGTTTACCAATGATGAAAAGATTCGCTATTACTATATCCTTAAGTTGTTTCCGTTCTCGTTAAAGGGTGATGCTAAGACTTGGTTTAATTCTCCTGATCCTGGTTGTGTGCGTAGTCCCCAGGATATGATGTATTACTTCTCTGCTAAATATTTTCCCGCTCATAAGAAACAAGCTGCCTTACGGGGAATATATAACTTTGTGCAAATTGAAGAAGAGAGTCTCCCACAAGCTTGGGGGAGGCTTCTCCAGTTACTTAATGCGTTGCCTGATCATCCTCTTGAGATGCATGATATACTTGATGTCTTTTATAATGGACTAACCGATGCTTCCAGAGACCACCTGGATAGTTGTGCTGGTTGTGTTTTCAGGGAAAGAACGGTGGAACAAGCTGAATTACTATTGAATAATATGCTAGCCAATGAAAATATCTGGACACTTCCTGAACCAGCCCCTAAGCCAACTCCGAAGAAAAGAGGCGTTCTATTTCTCAGTCCTGAAGACATGCAAGAGGCAAAGAAATCTATGGAAGAAAAAGGTATTAAAGCTGAAGATGTTAAGAATTTACCACCTATTGAAGAAATACATGGTCTTGCTAACCCAACACAGGTAGTAAAGGTAAATTATCTTTATAGATTTGATGAAGGTGACATTCCTTGTTATAAGTCTGCTAGCCAATGTTTAGATGAGTTTGACAATTTCATTGTGAAACAAGAAAACTTCAATGCTTATGTTGGTAGACAATTACAACACAATTCTCATATGATTGAACGCTTGAGTGATTATCTGTCTAGTGCTAAAGGTGAACTAAAACTTATTAGTATACATGCTTCTATGGTCACCACTCAAGTAGAACAAGTACTTAAAGCTCAGAATGATTTGCTCAATGAATTAAATAGTAAGAATAATGACTATGCTGTTAGAGTTGCTACTAGAGGTGGTAAAATGACTCAGGAACCTCTTATCATGAAGGCCACCTTAAGAGAATTGAGCAAGATTATCAGAGAGCTAATTTAGATGCACCTAGTTCTTCTAAGAAGAAGAAAAAGAAAAATAATAGAACTTTGCATGCTTCTAGTGAACCTGTAGCTGACAAACCTGAGAATCCCAATGATATATCTGTTTCTGATGCCGAGACACAATCTGGTAATGAACATGAACCTAGTGATAATGTTAATGATGATGTTCATGTTGATGCTCAACCTAGCAATGATAATGACGTAGAGATTGAACCTGCTGTTGATCTTGATAACCCACAATCAAAGAATCAACGTTATGATAAGAGAGACTTTGTAGCTAGGAAGCACGGTAAGGAAAGAGAACCATGGGTTCAGAAACCCATGCCTTTTCCTCCGAAACCATCCAAGAAAAAGGATGATGAGGATTTTGAGCGCTTTGCTGAAATGATTAGACCTATCTTTTTGCGTATGCGTTTGACTGATGTGCTTAAAACAAATCCTTATGCCAAATATATGAAAGATATTATTACCAACAAAATAAAGATACTTGAAGTAGAAATTTCCACCATGCTTGCCAATTACACTTTTGAGGGTGGAATGCCTAAGAAATTAGGAGATCCAGGAGTACCTACTATACCTTGCTCCATTAAGAGAAACTATGTTAAAACTGCTTTGTGTGATCTTGGAGCCGGTGTTAGTGTTATGCCTCTCTCTTTATATCGTAGACTTGACTTGAGTAAGTTGACACCTACTGAAATATCTTTGCAAATGGCTGATAAATCAACCACTATACCCGTCGGTATTTGTGAGGATGTGCCTGTTGTAGTTGCAAATGTTACTATTCTAACGGACTTTGTTATACTTGATATTCCCGAGGACGATAGTATGTCTATTATTCTTGGAAGACCTTTTTTGAATACTGCAGGGGCTGTTATTGATTGCAACAAAGGCAATGTCACTTTTCATGTCAATGGTAATGAGCATACGTACACTTTCCGAGGAAACAACCTCAGGTCTACAGTATAAATTATATTGGAAAAACTTCGACTATTACTATTGGAGGTTTTGAGTTTCCTATTCCTATTATCAAGAAGGCATATGATGACCCTCAACCGGAAGGCATCTATTGCAACGTTTTCGATAAGTAAGAGTGTCGAACCCAATGAGGAGCAGAAGGTATTGATAAGCGATTCTGAGCAAGAAATCACTGCAAGCACTGAAAGATAACTTTTTAGGGGTTTCTCGATATAAGTAACAGGAAAGTAAAAGCAAGCAATGTAAAAGGCACTGAGAGTAGCAAGTGGCCCAATCCTTTCTTAGCAAAGGAGAGGCCTAGCAACTGAACTTATAAAGACTAAAGCGTTCCTGAGGACACACGGGATAGGTAGTCATGTGCTTTCACCATATTCCGTATCGATACTATGTTATGTGTTGATAAGTGTTGAGTGGGTGGATCTATGCTAGTACACTCTCTAGACTAAGATGAGTGCACTCTTATGATTAAACACCTTGCAAGCATCCGCAAATACAAGATAGAATTTAAGGCAAAAGCCTAACCATAGCAATACGATCGAGGATCCATTATTCCCTTATGCAAAAGCGTGCGAACTGGGGTTCAGGTTTCTGTCACTCCGGCAACCCACCATGAGCATTCTTTATACACAATGTATTCTCCTAGGTCCTTAATAAGGCGAAAGTGTTGGGTGTTCGACTCACACAACACCACTAGTAGAATGACAACGCAACTTAAGTATCAAACAACACATATTACTTCAACAGCATATGACTACTAACAACAAGACTTTCCCCATGTCCTCAAGAACTAAGGTAACTACTCACGAGACATAAAGGAGATCATGATCAGTGGGGATAAATAGGTGATAAACAATCTGGACATAATAATATTTCTCCAACAAAACTCAATAGCATTCACCACAAAGTAGTAATCAACACCGATGGAGTAGAGAGGATAGGTAGTACGAGTTACAACACAAGTTGCGATTGTAAGATGAGATTTGGATGAAGATGGAGATGGTGCTGGTGTTGGGGATGATGTTGATGATGATCTCGATGATGCCCGTGATGATGGTGATGACGATGGCGACGATCTCCCCTTCCGGGAGGTGATCTCCCCGGCGGAATCTGCCCGCCGGAGATGGCTTTTTCTTCTCTATAGGTTTCCTCCACGGAGCGGCGGCGGAACTCCGTACAAATTCCCGTCCCTAGGGTTTTTGGATAATGGAGAGCATATATGCAAAAGGGGGCGGCCAGAGGTGGGCCAGGGGCTCCAGGCGCCCCCCGGCACGGTCAGGGGGGGGGGGCCCAGGGCGCCTGGGCACCCTGTGGCCCCCCTCTGGTTGCCCTTTCGCGTGCCTTCGTGATCCGTCTGAAAAATATCTCCCGTCAATTTTCAGGTAATTTGGAGGTATTCTTCTTCAGCAACTCAGCGTCCACTTTTTACTGCTGAATCCTGCGTCTGCTGCTTCGGCATCGGAAAGTTTGCAAACTGTGTAAAATAGACCAAAACAACATAAGAACATCACCGTAACGTGAAATATATCAATGAATAAGGATAAATTATGATACAAAATAGTGATGCATTTTGGACGTATCAACACCCCCAAGCTTAGACCTCGCTTGTCCCCAAGCGAATACTGAGCTCGGTAAACCTGTCCACAAGTTTAGAGAGTGAAGTGTCGATAAACAGAATACGAACAAGAAGCATCACAGTTTCCTCACCAACTTAAATATCCTCAACAGCAATCTTCAACTCATAAGGCCTTTATAAAAGAGTGGTAACACTTATATTCGTAAGTAGGGCTAAGGAAACTTATTGAATCATGGCAAACATGTCCTTTGGTCAAAGAACAACTAATAGCTTTTACTTTTGCTCTTTCTTTATGTTTTGATGAGACTAATTGAAGCTTTTAAAAGAACATGTCATCAGGCAAGAAGTGAAAGTGTTAACACAAAGGAAGATATTTGCCTTAGCTGGGCTTTGACAAACAACTTACTTATCAAATGATAATGTCAACAAGGATATGATATGACAAATCTTAATGCAACTTTATATGAATGAATCCTTATCAACATCAAATGTCTGCTCTCTTTAAGAATAGAAGGGAGTAGGAATAACTGACTCAACTTAAAATTAAAAGATGGGCCCTGCTCTAGGGTAGTAGGGAAAACTCATGTGCTATCCTTAAATCAAACAGAATGAAAATAAGTTTTGAGAGGTGCATGATTTGTCAACGAATGCTAATAGATAACTCAACTACTTCTTGAGCTGGACAAGTTTCGAGGAACGGCTCCCGCACGAGGACGATCACATCCTCTTATTCTCCTTTGTTAATCACTGCCAAAGTTTTCTGATTTCTCATGAACAAAGCGTGAAGGAGGGTTTGTTTGTTATATTATTTTCGAGCTGGGCGCACTCTTTGCCAGTTCCTTCTCGTATTATGGGTTTGCACATTAGACATGCAATCCCGGGGTGAAGCTTGTCCAACTCAAAAAGATCATGGATTAGCTATTACTTCCTCATGAGCTAAAACAGAGGCACAAAATAAAAGATTTTGAACATTTAAGGATAACACATAAATTATATACTTTTAGGAGGTGGTAGTGGAATACCACGAGTAGGTAGGTATGGTGGACTCATATGGAAGGTATTGGTTTTAAGGGTATGGATGCACAAGCAGAAAACCGCTTAGTACAGAGTTAGGCTAGCAAAGGTTTTGAGAGAGCAGACAACTGATGATGACTAAGATGCAAAGCAATATAAAGCATGAACATTGAAATAAGCATAACACATCAAGTTGTCTTCCTTGTCAGCATAACACTTCAAGCATAATAACATAAAGGTTTTGGCTATGTTGATACTTTAAGAAAATCATGCTTGTTGTTATGACCAAAGCTATGTTTGCCAAGATTAAATAAAGTTTTCACAGCCATACCTGACATAAGGTCAATACTCCCCATAAGAATCATCATATAAGGTCGATTGCGTGAAGAGAATACCGAGTGCAGCAAAAGGAACCAATAAACTTCTCATTAATATTCCATCATGGACGACTCCACACTCACGGATACAATTCTTCACCGAAGGAGTAATAGACCTCAATGCACACACCTATCTCATATAACAACCTCCCTAGACATGATATGACTCTACTTGACTCTAAAAGACAAAAGGTAAAGATAATGATACCGGGCACTCCCCCAAGCTTGGAACAAGCCAAGGGAATGCCATTACCCCAGGAGATTTCACTCATCATCCTTGTTGGCGTTGATCAAGTAGTCCTTGGTGAAACGCTTCCATGGAAGGGGTTCTCCAGTCTCATATGAGAAGCTCGTCTCCTGAATCCTGCATTCAGCACCCAAACCCATGCGCATAAACCTTAGTTCATACTCACAGTTCTGGTTATGTAGATCATTAATTTTCCCTTGGAGCTCTATAATTCTTTCTTCAGACGCGGTGATGCTTTTCCACATCTCCTTCATCTCCTTCAGGAAGTAGTTCTTCAGCTCGTTGATGATGTCAAAGTTAGCTTCAACACCACGCTCGATCATCTTCTTGTACTCGAAGACTTCTTGCTCCACTTCTTCCAGCCTGGCCTGGACGCTCCCCTCCTTGATAGGTCCCTTCAGATCTTCTTGATGAAGGACACCGTCCTCCATCCGAACAACCTGAGGGTGCTTCTTCACCTCAGCGAGGTAAGGGTTGATGACGTTGGCGACGAACTCGTCCTTGGGGGAGCTTGGAGAAGCCATGGCACCTAAATTCAGCTGAAAGATTCCCTGGCAGAAACAGATCGAAGAGAAAACATGCGAAATCGCAAGATACGTTGCCGGAACAGTCCGGGAAATTATGTAGGAAAAATTTATGCACAGAAAGGAAGGAAACGGACCAAAGCGGGGTCGGAGACGGACTCCCGGGTGTCCAGGCGGCCTCCCGGCGCGGCCCAGGGGGGGGGGGGCGCCTGGACTCCCTTGAGGTCGTCTCCGGCTCCACTTAGGCTCGGAATTTTACTAATTTTGCAGAAACTCGTAATATGGAACTTTTATGGCGGTTCGCGATGTTTCCTTACCGTACTACATACCTTTTCTTTATTCTGCTTCTGCTGGCGTCTGAAACAGGGCTACAACATGTTCTTCGTGGGTTGTTGTGTATATTATATTCACATCAACATTGACAGGGTCTCCTGCTATGTAATGTTTAAGCCTTTGCCCATTCACAACTAGAGGTTTGGTGCCTTCAAAATTATTAATCTTAATTGCTCCAGACCGATAAACTTCTTCAATATGAAATGGTCCTTCCCACCTGGAAAGTAGTTTACCTGGAGAAAACCTGAAACAGGATTTGAACAACAAAACTTTATCACCAACATTAAATTCACGTTTCAGAATCTTCCTATCATGCCACTTTTTTACCTTTTCCTTGAACATTTTAGCGCTCTCGTAAGCTTCACTTCTCCATTCATCTAGAGAAGTCAAGTTCATGAGACGCTTCTCACCAGCTAGTTTTGGGTCAGCGTTAAGCTCTCTAACAGCCCAGAAAGCTTTGTGCTCTAACTCTAATGGCAAATGGCAAGCCTTTCCATACACCATCTTATAGGGGGACATGCCCATGGGGTTTTTGTAAGCAGTTCTATATGCCCACAAAGCATCTCCTAACTTATTTGACCAGTCCTTTCTATTTCTGTTTACTGTCTTCTGCAAGATGAACTTAATCTCTCTATTGGTGAGCTCAACTTGCCCACTAGTTTGAGGATGATATGGTGAAGCAATTCTATGATTAACATCGTATTTAGCCAAAGCTTTTCTAAAAGCTCCGTGCGTGAAGTGTGATCCCCCATCAGTCATGAGATACCTTGGTACACCAAACCTAGGAAAAATTACATCTTTAAGCATTTTCAAAGACGTCTTGTGATCAGCACTTTCAGTGGGGATTGCTTCAACCCACTTGGTCACATAATCAACAGCTACTAAAATGTGAGTGTACTTGTGCGAAGAAGGAAAAGGACCCATAATATCAAAACCCCAACAATCGAAAGGTTCAATCACTAGTGAGTAATTCATAGGCATCTCATTCCTTCTACTAATGTTACCAACTCTCTGACATTTATCACAGGCTAAAACATAATTTCTAGCATCTTTAAAGAGAGTAGGCCAATAAAAACCTGATTGAAGAACCTTATGTACAGTCCTCTCACCGGCATGATGTCCTCCATAGGGACTATCATGACACCGTCTGAGAATGTCCTTTTGCTCATGTTCCGGTATGCATCTTCTCAGGATCCCGTCGGGACCTTCTTTGAAAAGATGTGGGTCATCCCAAAAGTAGTGCCTCAAATCATGAAAGAACTTCTTCCTTTGCTGAAGTGTTAAACCTGGAGGCAAATACTTTGCAACAATAAAATTAGCATAATCTGCATACCAAGGGTCGGAAAGAGATTGTACTTTTACAATGGCAAGCTGCTCATCTGGAAAACTATCGTTGACTGGGATGGGATCATGCGGTATATCTTCCATCCTTGAAAGATTGTCCGCTACCGGATTGTATTCTCCTTTCCTATCAACAATCTGCAAATCAAATTCTTGAAGAAGGAGTACCCATCTGATAAGCCTTGGCTTGGCATTCTTCTTTGTCATAAGGTACTTAATGGCAGCATGATCAGTATGAATAATAACTTTGGAATCAACAATATACTGTCTAAATTTATCACAAGCAAAAACTACAGCTAAGAATTCCTTCTCAGTAGTAGCATAATTCCTTTGAGCACTATCAAGAGTTTTGCTAGCATAATGTATAACATTCAATTTCTTATCAACTCTTTGTCCTAAAACAGCTCCAACAGCAAAATCACTTGCATCACACATAATCTCAAAAGGTAAATTCCAGTCAGGTGGTTGTACTATAGGAGCGGTTATTAAAGCTTTCTTAAGGACTTCAAAAGCTTCCTTACAATTTTCATCGAATACAAAAGGAACGTACGTCCTTCTGGAGAAGATTAGTGAGGGGTCTTGAGGTTTTAGAAAAGTCTTTAATAAATCTTCTATAAAAACCTGCATGATCGAGGAAACTTTGAATACCTTTGATGTCCCTTGGATATGGCATCCTCTCAATAGCTTCGATCTTGGCTTTGTCCACTTCAATTCCCCTTTCGGAAATCTTGTGACCAAGAACAATTCCTTCATTAACCATGAAGTGGCACTTTTCCCAGTTGAGTACCAAATTTGTCTCCTCGCATCTCTGCAAAACTTTATTAAGGTTGTGAAGACAATGGTCAAAAGAAGTTCCGTAGACGGAGAAATCGTCCATGAAGACTTCCATAATATCCCCGCAGAAACCATGAAAGATAGCAGACATACACCTTTGAAAAGTAGCAGGGGCATTGCATAAACCAAAAGGCATACGCCTGTAAGCATAAGTACCAAAGGGACAAGTAAAAGTGGTCTTCTCTTGATCGGCAGTGTTAACATGAATTTGAGAGAAGCCAGAATAACCATCGAGATAACAAAAGTGGGTATTTTTGGATAACCTTTCAAGCATTTGGTCGATGAACGGCAATGGGTAGTGATCCTTCCTAGTTGCCTTGTTCAACTTCCTGTAATCAATACACATTCTATATCCAATAATAATTCTCTGAGGTATTAATTCATTTTTATCATTAGGAACCACAGTTGTACCTCCTTTCTTAGGAACACAATGTACCGGACTTACCCACTTACTATCAGCTATAGGGTAGATAATACGTGCGGCCAGAAGCTTGAGAATCTCAGTTCTCACAACATCCATCATCTTCGGGTTCAACCGTCGTTGATGATCAACAACTGGTTTAGCATCAGGCTCAAGGTTGATAGTATGTTGACAGATAGATGGACTAATCCCCTTAAGGTCATCAAGGGTATAGCCAATTGCGCCTCGGTGTTTACGAAGTACTTCCAATAATCGCTCTTCTTCATATCCTGAAAGGTTAGAATTGATAATAACATGATATACTTTCTTTTCATCTAAATAAGCATACTTGAGCGTATCGGGCAGAGGTTTAAGATCGAACACCGGGTCTTCTTTCGATTTTTATAAAATTCCCAAAGGTTCAACCGGAAGGTTGCGCTTCAGGATAGCAAGCTACCTCAAGAATATTTCATCTAGTTCATTTCTTTCCTGCATATGCAAATCATTCTCGTGGTCCTCCATGTATTGCTGCAAAGGATCATTAGGGGGAATAGCAATAGAGGCAATACTTTAAATAATTGTATCATCACTAGGTAAATCAGTACCACGAGGCTGCTTAGAGAACTTAGAAAAATTAAATTCATATGGCTCACCATCGAATTCAACAGAAACTTTACCTTTCTTGCAATCTATTATAGCTCCACAAGTTCTAAGAAAAGGTCTACCAAAAATAATTGGACAAAAATTGTCCCTCTCTGAACCAGGTACTAGAAAGTCGGTAGGGTATTTTACCTTTCCACATAGGACTTCAACGTCCCTCACAATCCCGATAGGAGAGATAGTTGTTCTGTTTGCAAGATGAATGGTAACATCAACTTCTTCAAGTTCACAAGGGGAAATCTCACCGATGATTTCTTCATAAAGTGAATAGGGGATAGCGCTTGCACTCGATCCCAAATCGCATAGCCCATAATAATTGTGATCTCCTATTTTAACAGATACCACTGGAGTACCTGAAATTGGGCCTTTATTCTTGGCTGTGACAAGGTTAGTGGAAACAACACAAAAATTTATATTGGAATCCAAAACATCATTAGTCGCAAGGTCTTTATTCAATGCAATTTGAGGATCGACCCTGATCTGGTCCTCAGGCTCATCAACTCTTCTCTCACTTTTATTTATTATGCCTGTCACAAGAGAGTGCCCCCTTATCCTCGTGGGAAAAGGAGGCTGTTCATATATAACTGCAGGCAAGATAGGGCCAGCAACATAAATATCAATAGGTGGCTCTTTAAAAGGTTCATGGTGCTGGTCTCTCTTCTGTTTAAAAGAATCAACGTGAGAGGCAAAATTCTTACAGAAATCAATCACTAGATGGGAATCAAGACCAATCTTAGAGCAAAAAGTATTGAAGTAATCAGTTTTCACATAGCTCTCAATATAATCATGTTCATAATTTATAGCGGGTTCAATACCTTTATCAATTTCCCAATCTTCGGTATTCCTCTGGAACCTTTCAATGAGATCCCACCTTTCTTCAACACTCTTCTTCCGAAATACCCCACTAGAGGAGGCATCTAGCATCTCCTTATCCTGACAAGAAAGCCTGGCATAAAAATTTGTAAGTATAATTTCCTTGGGAAGCTTATGAATAGGGCATTTGAGCATTAGGGACTTCAATCTCCCCCAAGCTTGAGCAATGCTTTCTCCGTCACGAGACCTAAAGTTATAGATATAGTTCCTGTCTCGATGATGTCACACCCTGCATTTTGTAACATGTTATTTGTAACTTTGAAGCATGAAAATTTGGACCAGCAATTTTTTTTAGCATCATTTGGCTTTTATTTGGAGTTGAGTTTTCTTCATGTGCTTTTTCATGTGCTCATTAAAGTCAACTATGACCTCTTGTAGAATTCATCTCCATACCCAAAACTTCTGCCCAATGATCATGCCAAGTGTTATATAACAGTATAGTATTTTCTTACAAAATTAATTTGGCCAAAAAGTATTTTATAAATTTAGTTTTCCAAAAACCCCTGAATTGAGATTTGCACTGCAAGTACTTGATTTAGGGTGAGAAAATTATTTCAAAAGGTTTATTTGAGACCTAGTAGTCATAGGACTCCCAGAAACCACAAAGGTATAATTTTAAAAGTTATTTTCCTATTTTATTTAAAAGCTTTTTCTTGAGGCCAGAAATGGTCTTTAATAGGGGAAAATTATTTAACTGATTCAAAAATATTTGCCAAAATTCAGAGAGACTAATAGGACATATATTGTCCATATATAAGAGTTTCAACACTTGGTCATGTTCAAAATAATGGGCTAAACCCTCTAAAACCCTTTCTGGATATTTCAAGCTTTTGAAATATTTATAAAGGAAACTTTCTCCAAAAATTCCAGGGAAATTCTACCATGTCATATTTGGTATATTTGATGATCTTGCCAAGTCCCATGCCTTGGGAAGCAAGAAAACATCCTCAAACCCCTTCATAACCATTATGTCCATATTTGAAGTTTGAGCAACTTTACATTGCCAAACTTATCCAAATGCTCTCAAACTTGGTGCACATGCTAGAATGACCTAATAAGGCACCTAGACCAAATGGCACAAGATTTGGAATAGAGCAACTTGATCAGATCACCTCAAAACCCTTTCTGTTCAAATGCAAATTTGAACAACTTTCCATTACCAACTTTTTATCTGGAGCTTCAAACTTTGTGGGCATGATCAATACCCCAAATTATGATGCTACACCAAGTGGTGCATCAAGGGGAGATGATTAGCTTGACTCAATCAAGATGAAACTGTTTCTGTTGATTTCTAGGGTTCACCAAAGTTACATTGGCTAGTTTCTCCAAATGAGCCCAAATTTGGTGAAGCACCCTATTTTCTCATGTCTTTCAACCCTGTCAAGTGCCATGTCAAGTGGACTTCATTTACTTGACCAAACCCAGATCAAACACCTTCTGCAGAATTTCTAAAACCCTCAACTTGATCACTTTTTCTTTTCTCCATGGCCTCAACTTCTTACCACAGGCTCATTGAGTTACCAGCTACCTCCAGTAACTCCCCCAACACCTCCGCTCCATGATTGGAGGGTGAAACCCCTGTTTTACCTTGCTGTACAACAGGTTTCTACCATTTCACCAGCCCTCTCCCTCTCTCTCTGCATCTCCAGGGCATTCAAGGCCTCAGGGCATTTCTTTACTTCTCCTACAACGTGCTAGACACTGTTGGACACGCTGGATCGGACCAAACCGGCGAGAGCACGCTGATGCCAGCAATACGCATGCTCTTGAGCGCGCGAACAGTGCCCTCCGCACGCTGGCTCGGGCCAATCAGCCTCCCCCGACAACCTCGAGCCTCCCCCTCGCGCCAGTCGAGGCGCCTCGACGTCCGCGACCTCCCCGGCGCTGTTCCCCCTCCTCCTGCGCCCTCCAGTGAACGTCGTCGCACGCGCACCGGCCGCCCGCTTCGACCATTCTTCTGCTCCACACGCGCACGCGCCTCTGACGCTCCCCCGCTCCTCCTCTCACCTCTACTTGACGTGGAGTTCGTCCAGGAACTCCCCAGACTCACTCCCCTAGCCTCCCGTGCGCTGTAGCCTCGCCGGTGAGCTCGCCGGCGCACTGGACCACGGGCCCCCGTCGAGCTCCTATAAATAGGCCCTCCCGAGCCCCTCCAGCACCATCACCAGCCTCACACCTCTCCACTGAGACCCCCAGCACTCTCCACTCCTCCCCAGGACGCCCCAGTGCTCGGGATCGACCGGAGCTCCGCCGCGTCGGGCCGCCGGCGATCTCGAGGTACAGGCCTCCCCTGCCTCTCCTTCCACTCGTTTCGGAACCGCCGCACTCCACTGATCCTTTCCCCTCTATTTCCCCCTCCGTTTGCAGTCGGAAACGGCCGCAGCAACTACCCTCCGACGAGCTTCCGCCGTCCCACCTCGCCGCCGGTGAACCAGGACTCCCCGTCGTGCCGCACCACCACCACTGCAACCGCAACACGACGCTGAGCTCAACCCTGCCCTCCGTTGCCGTCGCCGTGGCCGGAATCCTCGCCGGTGAGCTCGCCGCCGCCGTGGCCGTGGGGTTAGAGATGACAGGCGGGCCCCGCCTGTCGTCCCCCCACCTCTCTCCCCCTTCTCTGTGCCGCTGAACCATGGGCCCCGCCCGTCAGGTTTGAAAACCTGACGTGCGCGCGCAGGCTCCCGTGCGGCCGGGCCGATCCATCTGGGCCGTGCACTGCGGCCCCCCCTCTGGCCCAGTGCACATGACCCCTTTTTCTTTTTCTTTTCTGTAAATGCTTTAAACATTTATACAGAAAAGAATATTGATCCAAATTAAATATTTCCAACTCCTAAAATCTTGTAATATTCCAACCTATTTAATGGTACTACTTTCATTCAAATCCATGAAACTTTGCTGTACTGTTCAAATTTAAATTCAAAATTGGGCAGTAATACTCATGTTCAAAAATCAATATGTCCTATTCTGTAACTCCAAAACTCCAACTAAGATTTTTCCCCATCTTAGAAATCCCTCTAGTATTTTACAAAAATGAGTTGACATTTTTCTGAGCACTTTGATTTTTCTGTTTTATTTGTATTCTTATTTTCCCGTCGTTATTATGCGACGTATAGATCCCGTATTTGACGAAGTTGTTGTGGAAGAAGAAGGAGAAGGATTTGAAGACTTTGAAGACCAAGCCAATCCAGGCAAGCAGCCCCTTGACCATGATACACTTGTTCTTCGGAACCCGTTTGTTTCCGATGCATGATGATTAGGGTTACGATGGTAACCTAGTTGATTCCACCATATGATGCATGCCATGATCTTGATCTTGCTGTGTGCTAGATGACTTGCATATGGTTAATGGTTATGGTTAGTGATGCATGTGTGACATGAACCTTCATGGTTGAAGTCTTTGCATAAAACCCTGTCGGGTGCCATTTATGCCCGAGGGTGATGATGATGATGAGTTGGGTGACCACTTGATGACGAAGTGGTGTGCCAAGGCAAGTGTGTGTGCTTTTCAAACGGATTGGTTGAAGTTGCGACCGTTATTCCAACCATACATGTGCAACCACACTACCCCTTATGGGACGGGGCTTTATTGATTACTTAGGTCGATACTAGCATGGTGCCCGCATTACTAGTGACGGGAAGACTTGAGGTCTTTCCCGGGACGGGGTCGTGCTTGGATAGACGACCATGACTGTTTTCACAGGGCACCGGACACACCGTTGGTCCCTTCGGGTACGCGTGACATTGAAATTAGGGCAAGTCCCGTGATCTATTGTTTGTACCCGAGGGCCGTGTGCCAACGAGTGGACTCTATGTTAGTGTCGTCTAAGGAAAGGTAATGACCGGGTGCTTACCCCGGGTACTTGAGGTACCGCGGGCCGTGGATGACACGGAAGTTCCCCGGATCTTGTGGGTAAAGTGTACAACCTCTGCAGAGTGTCAAACTATTCGAATAGCCGTGTCCACGGTCATGGACAGTTGGGTAACCGCTCTTGGGCTACGTCCATTGTTTGTGAAACCATGCGTGTGTATGTGGGTCAAGATGGTGACTTGACTCGATGAGATGAATCATTCATGTTGATATCGGTAACCTGTCTTCGAGGTTACGCGAGGTTATTGATGCATAAACTTGATGGTAGAGTAATGTTCTAGCCTTGCTAGATTGATCATTATTATTTAATTGCACTGTTACTTTGTACGACATCATGGGTTGCTTGCGAGTACATTCAAAGTACTCATTGGCTTGCCACTGGTTATTTAATTGGCCAGGCATGGAAGAACAGGAATATGAGGAAGAGTTCTTTGGAGACGAACATGCGAACTAGGACGCTATCCCAGTCAGAATGCCTGTAGGGTTAAGGCAGATGGCATGGGTTCTACCCGTTTATCGAAGACTTCCGCTATTTGAGTTATTTCCTATTCAGCCCGTGTGGCTCTATCTATGTAATACTTGGCCATAATGGCCTTAATTCGTGTAAGACTATTGGTATGGATGTAAGACTCTTGTTATTTTAGCTTCTGTGTGTTCAGTGAGCATTGATCTCTGGGATCACTGTACACGTGCATTCGGTGATCTCGACTTCCAAGTCGGGGTCCCCACAGAGCTGGTATCAGAGCCATCCTGACTGTAGGAAGCCTTAGTTAGCATGGGCGTTAGTTAGTTGAGACCCCCTTTTCAAAAACCTTCTGAACCTCTCTTCTTTTCTAAACCTAAGATTTCCTCAGCTTATTAACCCCTCCTGTTCCACCTTTGTAGATGGCCGCTGTTCCCGAAGAGCACCTGACCACTGGGTTTCCCCTACTTCTCGAGGATAGCCTCCAGGAGTGTCAGTTCCACCGAGCACCCATCCTCACCTACCTTGAGCATTGGGTGAGCGATACTGAGGTGGAGTACCATGTGGAAGTGATCGTGAAGGCAAACGATCCTCCCACAAGTTGGTTCTTCGAGGGACCCCAGATGGCAACACTACCACTTGCTGTCGAGGCTGCTGCACTCAAGGCACTAACCCGTCTCCGCGAGCTTCTTCCGGAGATGGCAGCCAAGATGACAACTCGCTTCTTACCTTACCGGAAGGAAGGTGACGAAGAAAGCAGCGCACTAGCCCCTCCACTGAAGGAAGGACTCTCGCTTCGGTTCCAGACCTACTTCAGTCTATGTGCCGACAGCTTGGCACAAGACTTGGCCTCGGAATCAATGAAGCTTCGAGAAGAACTTTACAAGACCAAGGCACTTCTTCGTCGAGCTCAAGAGAAGGCAAACAGGATCAAGAAGGAAGGAGCACCTTCTGGACAATCCGCTATCGCATATCGAGGCGGAAGGCCCTCCGAGGATGTATCTTCCAAAGGTGAAGAACCACCTCGGCGACGCCGGATGACAGCAAGGGAATATCGCAAGCTTTTCCCTGCACCACCATCGAAGCACCGTCGTATCCAACTCCTCCACTCCCCCACTCCCTCAAGCGACAAGGGAGCCCAGACAGATGAAGACAAGGAGGAAGACCCAGAAGAGCCGGAATACGCGACCGAGCATTCCGCCGCTTAGGCATTATTCGCTACTCGGATATGCCAGTTGTAACCTCTACGGTAGGATAGGTCGTGTAACCCCTATGCGCAGTCGAGTCCTTGTATGGTTCATATGAAACCATCTAGTGTTTGCTTTTGTGGTGTCTGGATGTAAGTCATAATCTTCCTTCGGGAATGTGTAAACGACTACATCACCCATTTGGATTTTAATGGATGTGTTTTGGCCTTTCGGCCCTTGCATGATTTGATTTAGTGTCACACCCACCCCCTTACTAGGCACCCATCTATCTTGCTTTCCCTCTTCCGAGTCATGAGACCTTTTACTGCTCCAACAGGATGCCTGTTGTAACTCGTACTGGTACCTCTACCCAGCAGCCCGAAGCCGGAGCATCCTCTCAGCCAGAGGCAGGCCACGACCAAACCGACAACCAAGCTCCACCACCACCTCCTCCAAGCATGGACATGGCTCAGCTTCTCCAAGCTTTCCGAGACGAACGCCAAGCCAACACTGCAGCTCTCCAGCTGATTGCTCAAGCTGTCACCAACAACCGCCAGCCGGCGGGGAATGGCAATGGACGTTCCACGTTGGCAGAGTTCAAGAAGCATGCACCGCCAACCTTCATCGAGACTGCTGAACCCCTGGATGCAGACGACTGGGTCCGTTCCATTGAGGATATACTAGAACTAGTCGGATGCACCGAAGATCGCGAGAAGGTGGCTTATGCATCACACTGCCTCGGGGGAACTGCTAGAGCTTGGTGGGATGGATTCAAGGCCATGCATGCTGAACAAGACATCACTTGGGTTAACTTCAAGGCAGAATTCCGCAAGGCCCACATTCCTTCCGGAATTATGGCTATCAAAAAGCGTGAGTTCCGAGCCCTGAAGCAAGGAAGCGGCACTGTCAAGGAGTACATGCAGAAGTTCAGCATTCTGTCAAGGTATGCCCCTGAAGATGTCAGCACTGATGCTGCCAAAAGGGAGCGCTTCATGGAAGGCCTTAATCAGACTCTGCAATACTCGCTTGTCGTGTGCGACTACCGTCTTTCCCTGACCTGGTGAACAAGGCACTTATGATTGAAGACAAGCGGCGTGCTTTGGAAGACACTCGCAAGCGCAAGCTGGTCAGTAAAGGAAGTTCCAGCAACTAGAAGCCTCGTCCGTGGCAGTCAGCCCCGGCCAAGCCAACCTATCAGCAACCAAGAGCTCCTGCACCTCGTGCCAATCCTCAGCCTCAGCAATATGCCAACCCCAGGCCAGCCTTCAACCCCAATACCAGTGGTGGCAACAAGATCAACACTCCAAACCAAGTCACTTGCTTTGGGTGTGGTCAGCCCGGACACATCTCCAGAGTGTGCCCCAACAAGAAGCCTGATGCCCCGCGCCCCAATGCGCAGAACCAGGGACAAGGCCGTGGAATGCCACCTAGGAACCCAGCCCCTCGCAATCCACCGAACTATGGGAAGGGGCGTGTGAATCACGTCACTGCTGAAGAAGCCCAGGAAGACCCGGACGTCGTGCTGGGTACGTTCCTTGTCAACTCAGCACCTGCAACTGTCTTGTTTGATTCTGGAGCAACGCATTCATTTGTCACTCAAAGATTTGCATTAAAAAGTGGCATGACCCCTACACCCCTGAATAACCCTATGGTGGTACAAACCCCCGGAGCCGAGATGAGAGCCAAGATAGGCTGTAAAGGAGTCAGTATTACCATTAACGGTGTAGACTTCCTAGCAGACCTTATCATCCTGAGATCGCAAGGCTTGGATGTGATCTTAGGAATGGATTGGCTCAGTAAGCACCAAGGCTTGTTAGACTGTGCCAATCGGACAGTCACTGTGACCAATGACCAAGGTGTCGAAGTCAAGTTTGCCCCCAACTCCTCTTCCGCTCAAGCCGCTAAAGTCAACTGTGTGTGTGAAGTTGGGCTAGATCAAGTACCGGTGGTATGTGAGTACCCTGATGTATTTCCGGATGAACTACCGGGAATGCCCCCTGACCGTGACATTGAGTTCATCATCGAGCTCGTGCCCGGAGCAGGACCCATCTATAAGAAGCCTTATAGAATGGGGACGGAAGAATTAGCCGAGTTGAAGAAGCAGCTAGAAGAGCAGCTAAGGAAGGGATTTATACGCCCAAGTGCCTCCCCTTGGGGATCTCCTGTTCTTTTTGTGGCAAAGAGGGACGGTACCATCCGCTTATGCATTGACTATCGTTCCCTCAATGAAGTTACAATCAAGAACAAGTACCCACTTCCCAATATCGAAGATCTGTTTGATCAACTCAGCGGAGCCAAGGTATTCTCCAAGATTGACCTCAGATCTGGGTATTACCACCTGAAGATCTGACCCCAAGATATTCCGAAGACGGCATTCGTAACCAGATATGGTCTGTACGAGTGCACGGTCATGTCTTTTGGTTTAACCAATGCCCCAACTTACTTCATGTATCTCATGAATAAAGTCTTCATGGAATATTTGGACAAGTTTTTTGTTGTCTTCATTGATGACATTCTTGTGTTCTCGAAGTCGGAGGAAGAGCATGAGCAACATCTGAGGATGGTCCTATACAAGCTTCATGAGCACCAACTGTATGCCAAATTCAGCAAGTGTGAGTTCTGGCTACATAAAGTTGGATTCTTAGGTCATGTCTTGACCGAGGAAGGATTATCTGTTGATCCTGCAAAAATCGAAGCTGTGACCCAATGGCAATCTCCAACGACCGTCAAGGAAGTCAGAAGCTTCCTCGGATTAGCGGGCTATTACCGCAAGTTCGTGGAAGGATTCTCTAGCATTGCACGACCAATGACTCAGCTCCTCAAAAAGGACAAGAAGTTCGAGTGGACGCCAAAATGCGAAGAGAGCTTCCAAGAGCTCAAGAAGAGATTGACCACCGCCCCAGTTCCGGCAACACCTGATATTCACAAGGAGTTCGTGATATATTGTGATGCCTCTCGAACCGGATTGGGAAGCATTCTGATGCAAGAAGGCCGCGTCATAGCATACCTCTCCAGGAAGCTACGACCCCATGAGGAGAACTACGCTACTCATGATCTTGAGCTAGCGGCTGTAGTTCATGCCTTGAAGACATGGCGGCATTACCTCCTAGGGAAACGGTGTGAGATTTACACAGACCATAAAAGTCTGAAGTATATTTTCACCCAAAAGGAATTGAACATGAGGCAGCGGAGATGGTTGGAACTCATCAAGGATTATGACCTCAGTGTTCAATATCACCCTGGGAAGGCTAACGTGGTGGCCGATGCCTTAAGCAGGAAGGCTTGTTCTTTGAATGCCATTATTCAAGAAAGGCAGCCAACCTTGTTTAAGGAGATCAAACAATTCAGTTTGGAATTGGTCACCCCCGGATTTCTGGATCATTTGGAAGTCAGACCGACCCTGCTGGACGACGTCAAGAAGGCTCAAGATGGACACGCAAGCATCGAAGGTATCAAGAAGAAGATGAAGCTGGGCAAGGCCCCAGGATTCTCCGAAGACGAGCACGGGATTGTTTGGTACAAAGGTCGCCTCTGCGTACCAAACAACACCGAGCTGAAGACGCTGATTCTGCAAGAAGCCCACGACACTCCGTATTCCATCCACCCCGGAGGAACCAAGATGTACCAAGACTTGAAGGCACGATTCTGGTGGCACGGTATGAAGAGAGAGATTGCAACCTATGTTGCAAGGTGTGATGTGTGCCAAAGGGTCAAGGCTGAATATCAGCGACCTGCTGGATTGCTTCAACCACTCAAGGTTCCTGAGTGGAAATGGGATAAAGTCGGAATGGACTTCATCACTGGATTACCAAGGTCGAATAGAGGACATGACTCCATCTGGGTCATAGTCGATCATTTGACCAAGGTGGCCCATTTCATTCCTGTCAAGACTACCTACTCAGGCAACCAGCTAGCAACTCTCTATATCAACCGAATCATAAGTCTTCACGGTGTTCCCAAGGAGATTGTGTCAAATCGAGGCACCCAGTTCACTTCTAGGTTTTGGAAGAGATTCCAAGAAGCCTTGGGAACCAAATTGTCTTTCAGCACAGCTTTCCACCCACAGACCGGAGGTCAAACTGAGCGAGTCAATCAGATTCTCGAAGACATGCTCCGAGCCTGTGTCCTGGCATATGGAGCCAAGTGGGAAGACTGTCTCCCTTTTGCCGAGTTCTCCTATAACAACAGTTACCAGTCAAGCCTTCAGATGGCACCATTTGAGGTATTGTACGGACGAAGATGCCGCACACCCCTCAATTGGTCGGAGACTGGAGAAGGACTAGTCTTTGGACCAGATATTCTCCGCGCAGCAGAAGAGCAAGTCCAACTAGTCAGAGAGCGATTAAAGGCAGCCAAGTCAAGGCAGAAGAGTTATGCTGACACTCGACGCCGAGACATGAGTTTCCGTGTCGGAGATCATGTGTACCTGCGGGTAACTCCTCTGAAGGGAACCAAGCGTTTCCATGTCAAGGGGAAGCTCGCACCAAGGTTCATTGGCCCTTTCAAGATCACCGACCGACGAGGAGAAGTGGCTTATCAGTTGGAACTACCACCCGAGCTATCCGATGTGCACAATGTATTCCATGTGTCACAACTCCGGAAATGTCTCCAAGTTCCAGACAAGCCCAATCTCTACAAGGATGTGGATCACCAAGCCATTGATCTGCAGCCTGATTTGACCTACCGCGAGAAGCCCATTCGCATTCTGGACGAAGCAGAACGACGTACGCGGAGCCGTACCATCAAGTACTTCAAGGTCCAGTGGAGCCACCACACCGAAGCAGAAGCAACCTGGGAACGAGAAGACTACCTCAGATCCGAGTTTCCCGACCTCTTTTAAGCCCTAGTTTAGGAATCTCGGGGACGAGATTCTTGTAAGGGGGGTAGGTCTGTCACACCCTGCATTTTGTAACATGTTATTTGTAACTTTGAAGCATGAAAATTTGGACCAGCAAATTTTTTTAACATCATTTGGCTTTTATTTGGAGTTGAGTTTTCTTCATGTGCTTTTTCATGTGCTCATTAAAGTCAACTATGACCTCTTGTAGAATTCATCTCCATACCCAAAACTTCTGCCCAATGATCATGCCAAGTGTTATATAACAGTATAGTATTTTCTTACAAAATTAATTTGGCCAAAAAGTATTTTATAAATTTAGTTTTCCAAAAAACCCTGAATTGAGATTTGCACTGCAAGTACATGATTTAGGGTGAGAAAATTATTTCAAAAGGTTTATTTGAAACCTAGTAGTCATAGGACTCCCAGAAACCACAAAGGTATAATTTTAAAAGTTATTTTCCTATTTTATTTAAAAGCTTTTTCTTGAGGCCAGAAATGGTCTTTAATAGGGGAAAATTATTTAACTGATTAAAAAATATTTGCCAAAATTCAGAGAGACTCATAGGACATATATTGTCCATATATAAGAGTTTCAACACTTGGTCATGTTCAAAATAATGGGCTAAACCCTCTAAAACCCTTTCTGGATATTTCAAGCTTTTGAAATATTTATAAAGGAAACTTTCTCCAAAAATTCCAGGGAAATTCTACCATGTCATATTTGACATATTTGATGATCTTGCCAAGTCCCATGCCTTGGGAAGCAAGAAAACATCCTCAAACCCCTTCATAACCATTCTGTCCATATTTGAAGTTTGAGCAACTTTACATTGCCAAACTTATCCAAATGCTCTCAAACTTGGTGCACATGCTAGAATGACCTAATAAGGCACCTAGACCAAATGGCACAAGATTTGGAATAGAGCAACTTGATCAGATCACCTCAAAACCCTTTCTGTTCAAATGCAAATTTGAACAACTTTCCATTACCAACTTTTTATCTGGAGCTTCAAACTTTGTGGGCATGATCAATACCCCAAATTATGATGCTACACCAAGTGGTGCATCAAGGGGAGATGATTAGCTTGACTCAATCAAGATGAAACTGTTTCTGTTGATTTCTAGGGTTCACCAAAGTTACATTGGCTAGTTTCTCCAAATGAGCCCAAATTTGGTGAAGCACCCTATTTTCTCATGTCTTTCAACCCTGACAAGTGCCATGTCAAGTGGACTTCATTTACTTGACCAAACCCAGATCAAATACCTTCTGCAGAATTTCTAAAACCCTCAACTTGATCACTTTTTCTTTTCTCCATGGCCTCAACTTCTTACCACAGGCTCATTGAGTTACCAGCTACCTCCAGTAACTCCCCCAACACCTCCGCTCCATGATTGGAGGGTGAAACCCCTGTTTTACCTTGCTGTACAGCAGGTTTCTACCATTTCACCAGCCCTCTCCCTCTCTATCTGCATCTCCAGGGCATTCAAGGCCTCAGGGCATTTCTTTACTTCTCCTACAACGTGCTAGACACTGTTGGACACGCTGGATCGGACCAAACCGGCGAGAGCACGCTGATGCCAGCAATACGCATGCTCTGGAGCGCGCGAACAGTGCCCTCCGCACGCTGGCTCGGGCCAATCAGCCTCCCCCGACAACCTCGAGCCTCCCCCTCGCGCCAGTCGAGGCGCCTCGACGTCCGCGACCTCCCCGGCGCTGTTCCCCCTCCTCCTGCGCCCTCCAGTGAACGTCGTCGCACGCGCACCGGCCGCCCGCTTCGGCCATTCTTCTGCTCCACACGCGCACGCGCCTCTGACGCTCCCCCGCTCCTCCTCTCACCTCTACTGGACGTGGAGTTCGTCCAGGAACTCCCCAGACTCACTCCCCTAGCCTCCCGTGCGCTGTAGCCTCACCGGTGAGCTCGCCGGCGCACTGGACCACGGGCCCCCGTCGAGCTCCAATAAATAGGCCCTCCCGAGCCCCTCCAGCACCATCACCAGCCTCACACCTCTCCACTGAGACCCCCAGCACTCTCCACTCCTCCCCAGGACGCCCCAGTGCTCGGGATCGACCGGAGCTCCGCCGCGTCGGGCCGCCGGCGATCTCGAGGTACAGGCCTCCCGTGCCTCTCCTTCCACTTGTTTCGGAACCGCCGCACTCCACTGATCCTTTCCCCTCTATTTCCCCCTCCGTTTGCAGTCGGAAACGGCCGCAACAACTACCCTCCGACGAGCTTCCGCCGTCGCACCTCGCCGCCGGTGAACCAGGACTCCCCGCCGTGCCGCACCACCACCACTGCAACCGCAACACGACGCTGAGCTCAACCCTGCCCTCCGTTGCCGTCGCCGTGGCCGGAATCCTCGCCGGTGAGCTCGCCGCCGCCATGGCCGTGGGGTTAGAGATGACAGGCGGGCCCCGCCTGTCATCCCCCCACCTCCCTCCCCCTCCTCTGTGCCGCTGACCCACGGCCCCCGCCCGTCAGGTTTGAAAACCTGACGTGCGCGCGCAGGCTCCCATGCGGCCGGGCCGATCCATCTGGGCCGTGCACTGTGGCCCCCCCTCTGGCCCAGTGCACAGGACCCCTTTTTCTTTTTCTTTTCTGTAAATGCTTTAAACATTTATACAGAAAAGAATATTGATCCAAATTAAATATTTCCAACTCCTAAAATCTTGTAATATCCCAACCTATTTAATGGTACTACTTTCATTCAAATCCATGAAACTTTGCTGTACTGTTCAAATTTAAATTCAAATTTGGGCAGTAATACTCCTGTTCAAAAATCAATATGTCCTATTCTGTAACTCCAAAACTCCAACTAAGATTTTTCCCCATGTTAGAAATCCCTCTAGTATTTTACAAAAATGAGTTGACATTTTTCTGAGCACTTTGATTTTTCTGTTTTATTTGTATTCTTATTTTCCCGTGGTTATTATGCGACGTATAGATCCCGTATTTGACGAAGTTGCTGTGGAAGAAGAAGGAGAAGGATTTGAAGACTTTGAAGACTAAGCCAATCCAGGCAAGCAGCCCCTTGACCATGATACACTTGTTCTTCGGAACCCGTTTGTTTCCGGTGCATGATGATTAGGGTTACGATGGTAACCTAGTTGATTCCACCATATGATGCATGCCATGATCTTGATCTTGCTGTGTGCTAGATGACTTGCATATGGTTAATGGTTATGGTTAGTGATGCATGTGTGACATGAACCTTCATGGTTGAAGTCTTTGCATAAAACCCCGTCGGGTGCCATTTATGCCCGAGGGTGATGATGATGATGAGTTGGGTGACCACTTGATGACGAAGTGGTGTGCCAAGGCAAGTGTGTTTGTTTTTCAAACGGATTGGTTGAAGTTGCGACCGTTATTCCAACCATACATGTGCAACCACACTACCCCTTATGGGACGGGGCTTTATTGATTACTTAGGTCGATACTAGCATGGTGCCCGCATTACTAGTGACGGGAAGACTTGAGGTCTTTCCCAGGACGGGGTCGTGCTTGGATAGACGACTATGACTGTTTTCACAGGGCACCGGACACACCGTTGGTCCCTTCGGGTACGCGTGACATTGAAATTAGGGCAAGTCCCGTGATCTATTGTTTGTACCCGAGGGCCGTGTGCCAACGAGTGGACTCTATGTTAGTGTCGTCTAAGGAAAGGTAATGACCGGGTGCTTACCCCGGGTACTTGAGGTACCGCGGGCCGTGGATGACACGGAAGTTCCCCGGATCTTGTGGGTAAAGTGTACAACCTCTGCAGAGTGTCAAACTATTCGAATAGCCGTGTCCACGGTCATGGACAATTGGGTAACCGCTCTTGGGCTACGTCCATTGTTTGTGAAACCATGCGTGTGTATGTGGGTCAAGATGGTGACTTGACTCGATGAGAAGAATCATTCATGTTGATATGGGTAACCTGTCTTCGAGGTTACGCGAGGTTATTGATGCATAAACTTGATGGTAGAGTAATGTTCTAGCCTTGCTAGATTGATCATTATTATTTAATTGCACTGTTACTTTGTACCACATCATGGGTTGCTTGCGAGTACATTCAAAGTACTCATTGGCTTGCCACTGGTTATTTAATTGGCCAGGCATGGAAGAACAGGAATATGAGGAAGAGTTCTTTGGAGACGAACATGCGAACTAGGACGCTATCCCAGTCAGAATGCCTGTAGGGTTAAGGCAGATGGCATGGGTTCTACCCGTTTATCGAAGACTTCCGCTATTTGAGTTATTTCCTATTCGGCCCGTGTGGCTCTATCTATGTAAGACTTGGCCATAATGGCCTTAATTCGTGTAAGACTATTGGTATGGATGTAAGACTCTTGTTATTTTAGCTTCTGTGTGTTCAGTGAGCATTGATCTCTGGGATCACTGTACACGTGCATTTGGTGATCTCGACTTCCAAGTCGGGGTCCCCACAGATGAATTTCATGAAGAGGATAAAACTTAGTATAAAAGAGAGACATAAGCTCCTGCCAGTCAAGCAAGTGTGAGTTATCGAGAAGCCTATACCAATCCGAAGCTTTATCTATAAGTGATACGGCAAACAATTTTCTTATGACAAACTCCCTAGATACACCTGCAAGCTTAAATAATGAACTTAGTTGTGACAGATATAGCAAGTGTTCACCGGGATGTCTGTCTCCTGCATAACGATTAGCCAAAACATAATCGATAAGGCACAATTTCAGTAGGGGGAGGATCAACCACCACAGGTGTGGGGCGTCTTCCCGCAAGCAACGCTCCAATAACAGGGTTATCCATAAGGACAAAGAGCAGCAATAGCAAAAACAAAAACAGAATTACAAAAACTTCCTTACCAGTTTCACTTTACCAATAGCGCTACGCTCCCCGGCAACGGCGCCAGAAAACGGTACTTGATGACCCTCAACCGTAAGGGATCTATTGCAGCATTTTCGATAAGTAAGAGTGTCGAACCCAACGAGGAGCAGAAGGTATTGATAAGCGATTCTGAGCAAGAAATCACTGCAAGCACTGAAAGATAACTTTTTAGGGGTTTCTCGATATAAATAACAGGAAAGTAAAAGCGAGCAATGTAAAAGGCACTGAGAGTAGCAAGTGGCCCAATCCTTTCTTAGCAAAGGAGAGGCCTAGCAACTGAACTTATAAAGACTAAAGCGTTCCTGAGGACACTCGGGAGAGGTAGTCATGTGCTTTCACCATATTCCGTATCGATACTATGTTATGTGTTGATAAGTGTTGAGTGGGTGGATCTATGCTAGTACACTCTCTAGACTAAGATGAGTGCACTCTTATGATTAAACACCTTGCAAGCATCCACAAATACAAGATAGAATTTAAGGCAAAAGCCTAACCATAGCAATACGATCGAGGATCCATTATTCCCTTATGCAAAAGCGTGCGAACTGGGGTTCAGGTTTCTGTCACTCCGGCAACCCACCATAAGCATTCTTTATACACAATGTATTCTCCTAGGTCCTTAATAAGGCGAAGTGTTGGGTGTTCGACTCACACAACACCACTAGTAGAATGACAACGCAACTTAAGTATCAAACAACACATATTACTTCAACAACATATGACTACTAACAACAAGACTTTCCCCATGTCCTCAAGAACTAAGGTAACTACTCACGAGACATAAAGGATATAATGATCAGTGGGGATAAATAGGTGATAAACAATCTGGACATAATAATATTTCTCCAACAAAACTCAATAGCATTCACCACAAAGTAGTAATCAACACCGATGGAGTAGAGAGGATAGGTAGTACGAGTTACAACACAAGTTGCGATTGTAAGATGAGATTTGGATGAAGATGGAGATGGTGCTGGTGTTGGGGATGATGTTGATGATGATCTCGATGATGCCCGTGATGATGGTGATGACGATGGCGACGATCTCCCCTTCCGGGAGGTGATCTCCCCGGCGGAATCTGCCAGCCGGAGATGGCTTTTTCTTCTCTGTAGGTTTCCGCCACGGAGCAGCGGCGGAACTCTGTAAAAATTCCCGTCCCTAGGGTTTTTGGATAACGGAGAGCATATATGCAAAAGGGGGCGGCCAGAGGTGGGCCAGGGGCTCCAGGCGCCCCCCCAGCGCGGCCAGGGGGGGGGGCGCCCCCAGGGCGCCTGGGCACCCTGTGGCCCCCCTCTGGTTGCCCTTTCGCGTGCCTTCGTGATCCGTCTGAAAAATATCTCCCGTCAATTTTCAGGTAATTTGGAGGTATTCTTCTTCAGCAACTCAGCGTCCACTTTTTACTGCTGAATCCTGCGTCTGCTGCTTCGGCATCGGAAAGTTTGCAAACTGTGTAAAATAGACCAAAACAACATAAGAACATCACCGTAACGTGAAATATATCAATGAATAAGGATAAATTATGATACAAAATAGTGATGCATTTTGGACGTATCAGCATATGACATACTTATTGTTGGTGACATACATATCCCCGTTGAGGTAACCTAGTGTTATTCAAAAATTCTCCGCTTTCATGTTACTCGGAAAGAGTTTATTAGCAAGACCTGATCAACCTTGTTAATGGATTCCTTTTGATGAGCATGGGATAGGTGAATCTAGATAGCACAAACCTTCTGTACCCTCCCTTTACTTTCTGTTAATTAGGTTAAATAAAAGAAAAATAGCATTATCTGTCTGTTTCCAGACTTATCCATGCAATAAAAATATATCCCGAAAATAAAAGTTCTCCAAATGCCATGAAAATGAAATATGTTTTTTCTAGAATATTTAAGGAAATATGGCACTGAACACACAGCGAGGGGAGCCGGCACGTGGCCACGAGGGCACAGGGCGCGCCCCCTGCCTCATGGGCCCCACGCGGCCCCCCTCCACTTATCCTTTCACCCATGCTCTTCTTCTTCCTCCCGAAAAATTCCCCAACCAGCTCAAACCCGATTTCTAGCTCATCTTGCTGCCATTTTTGATCTCCTTTCTCAAAGCACCATTCACCAAACTGTTTGGTGAGATTGTTCCTTGGTATGTGACTCCTCCATTGGTCCAATTAGTTTTTGTTCTAGTGCTTTATTTGTTGCAAATTTATGTTGCTGTGGTGACCTTGTTCTTGAGCTTGCATGTCAAATTTTCTTGGTCCCAAGTAGTTCTAATGCATGATATAGCCTCTAGGCACTTGTAGGAGTTGTTGCTATCAATCTTGTTGAGTTTGGTTAACTTTTATTTTGAAGTTACTAAAAATTTCAGAAAATTTCAGAAAAATGTCTAGGAGAAACTTCCAAGGTGGTCCTTCAAGGAAGCAAGGACCGAGGCCCGCGTTCCGTGAGCCGGATGATGAACCACCGAGGGATGCTGATGTGCGGCCTTGTGAATGGTCGTCAGATGAATTTATGGGTCAAGCTGGCATCAAAGATGAATTTTACGCATACATGCATAACGCTGACCTCGAGGACTTCATACAAGATAAGTGTCCTCAATACTGCGGCTTAACTGATAGCTTCGTGAGAAGGTTTAAATTTTCATCTTCACGTAATTCTCACACTGTCCTGTTTGACCTTTATGATAAATCTTATACCATGGACTTAGAGGATTTTAATGTTGCCTGCAAGCTCCCACAGTGGGGCAATATGAGTGATCCTCGCAAATCTGAATTTAGAGAATTCCTATCTAGTATTACAGTGGGGGAATCCAGGGACGTCACACAAGCTACCACGGGGAGCATACATCCTGCTATTCATTACTTTGCTCTCTTTATCGGTAGATGCATAAGCGGTAAAGATGAGGCTTGTCACATGTGTGTCCCTGATCTTAGTGTTCTTAGGAGTGTTGTGCTAGGTGATAGGCAATATAATCTGGGAGCTATTGTTGCACGTAGGCTACACCATAATGGTTTGCATGGAGATTTATTTTGTGGGATCTATGCTACTCGTATAGCCCGCTATCTTGGTGTGTCTGTGCACACTAATGATGAACCTTTACCTCCTGCTTATTTAGACTGTCATGCTATGGCTAGTCATCGGTTTATAGAGTGGGATAATCAAACCCTCAAATATCGACTAATCTTTAACAGGCAGCATGCCATCCCTATTGCTCTTCCTGCCCCTACTTTGTTTAACTTTCAGGAAAAGGAAGATACACTATAACTATGGAGGACGCAAATGCCTATTAGAACATGACGGAGGCAACCCGCCTTCGAGCTGCAGCTCAGCATGCAGCATCTGCTGCATCTCAGTATGACCCCAACTACAACTTTGGATATTCGTTAGGCCAGTACTGGCCATATACCCACTTAGGCCAAAAGCCTAAGCTTGGGGGAGTACGTGTTTCTCACCGACTTACATTCATGTTCACACTTATTCTAGCTGTCGGTGCTCACACTCTTTCACTGTACCATCCATGCTTAGTTTAAATTTCTTTTTCTTAGTCTTTTCTTGTGTGCTAGAAAAACCCAGAAAAATATATATATTAGTTGTAGCTTCTAGCTAGTTTACTTTCTTTGCTTGTAGTAGTAGTTAAAAACGAAAACCCAAAAAGATTTCCCGTTCTTCTTTTGCTTGTTGGGAGCTTTCCCGTGTAAATAGTTTCTTTTCTTTTCCTTAGGGGTTGAGAGTAGAAGACCATGATTGAAAATGCTTAGTGGCTCTCATATGCTCTATTGTTGATTTAACCTTGAGCCATATTACCTTGTCTTCTCTCTTGTATTAAATTTCTGCAAATTCCAACTTAGTCCAATGCACGTGCACTATTATTATTATTCACTCCGTTCGGTCGTGCGAGTGAAAGGCAATAAGGATGATATATGATGAACTAATTGAGATGAGAAAAGCTGGTATGAACTCGACCTCTCTTGTTTTTGTAAATATGATTGCTCGTCGTTCTTGATTGAGCTTGTTATGAATGAAACATGTTTGCAATGAAAATTAGAGATCATAGCTGCTTATGCCATGCTTAATTAGCTGAGAGTTTATAATGGTCTATCTTGCGTGGCAACATGATATTAAAATGGTTGTGATGTGGTATGATGGGTGGTATCCTCCTTTGAACGATTTAAGTGACTTGACTTGGCACATGTTCACGCATGTAGTTGAAACAAATCAACATAGCCTTCACGATATTTATGTTCATGGTGATTTATATCCTACTCATGCTTGCATTCATTGTTGATTAATTTTAATGCATGTTCATGACCGTTGTTGCTCTCTAGCTGGTCGCTTCCGAGTCTCTTTCTATCCTTCACCTGTACTAAGCGGGAATACTGCTTGTGCATCCACTTTCATAAACCCCAAAGTTATTCCATATGAGTCCACCATACCTTCCTATATGCGGTATTTACCTGCCGTTCCAAGTAAATTTGTATGTGCCAAACTCTAAACCTTCAAATGAGATTCTGTTTTGTATGCTCGAACAGCTCATGTATCAACTAGGGCTGTCTGTATCTTCCATGCTAGGTGGGTAATTCTCACGATGAGTGGACTCCGCTCATCATTCATGACAAAATGGCTGGTTATCGGGATGCCCAGTCGCATGCTCAAAATCATAATAATTAAACAAAACTCCCCCTGGTATGTTGCTGGTTTGGACGGTACCCGTTGTTTCGGGCTAGCCGTGGAGTGTGCTTGTTGGTGGTTGGGGGAGTATAAACTTTACCATTCTGTTTGGGAACCGCCTATAATGTGTGTAGCATGGGAGATATCGAGATTCTTGGTTGTTATGTTGACAATGAAAGTATACCGCTCAAAATGTTATTCATCTCTATTTAAAAATCGAGCTCTGGCACCTCTACAAAGCCCTGCTTCCCTCTTCGAAGGGCCTATCTATTTAATTTTATGCAGAGTCATCATCCTCTTATCAAAAAGCACCAGTAGGAGAGCACCTCTGTCGTTGCATGTATTACTAATAATTTGCATTGAGTATGATCATGATTGGATCTCTTTTACCATGAATTACAATGTCTAGTCAGTCCTTGATCCTTAAAGGTGCTCTGCATTTATGTTTTGTGGTCTGAGAAAGGGCTAGCGAGATACCACCTTGTTATATCATGTCATGATTGTTTTGAGAAAGTGTTGTCGTCTGGGGTTTATTATTATTGCTCGCTATTTGATTATGCCATTGATGTGAGTAGTCTTGAGACCTGAAAGTTATTGTGAATGTGGTTCGTTCATGATCTTGTTGAAAACCTGAATGCTAGCTTACATATTCACAACAATAAGAGCAAACAGAGTTTGTCAAAGTTTTTCTTTATCACTTTCAGTTTATCAACTGAATTGCTTGAGGACAAGCAAAGGTTTAAGCATGGGGGAGTTGATATGTCTCCAACGTATCTACTTTTCCAAACCCTTTTGCCCTTGTTTTGGACTCTAACTTGCATGATTTGAATGGAACTAACCCGGACTGACGCAGTTTTCAGCAGAACTGCCATGGTGTTGTTTTTGTGCAGAATAAAAAGTTCTCGGAATCGCCTGAAAATCAATGAAGAATTACTTCAGAAAATATAAAAAATATCTGCAAGAAGATCCTCACCGGGGGGCCCACACCCTGTCCTCGAGGGTGGGGGGCGCACCCCCCTGCCTAGGGCGTGCCTCCCTGCCCAGGGTGTGCCCCCCCTGCCTGGAGGGTCCCCCGATGCTCCACCGGCGTACCCCTAGATCCTATATCTTCTGTTTCGGGGAGAAAGAAATCAGAGAGAAGGAATTATCGTGTTTCACGAGCCGGAGCCGCGCCAAGCCCTAATCTCTCTCGGGAGGGCTGATCTGGAGTCCGTTCGGGGCTCCGGAGAGTGGAGATCGTCGCCATCGTCATCATCAACCTTCCTCCATCACCAATTCCATGAAGCTCACTGCCGTGTGTGAGTAATTCCATCGTAGGCTTGCTGGACGGTGATGGGTTGGATGGGATCTATCATGTAATCGAGTTAGTTTTGTTAGGGTTTGATCCCTAGTATCCACTATGTTCTGAGATTGATGTTGCTATGACTTTGCTATGCTTGATGCTTGTCACTAGGGCCCGAGTGCCATGATTTCACATCTGAACCTATTATGCTTCCATGAATATATGTGTGTTCATGATCCTATCTTGCAAGTCTATAGTCACCTACTATGTGTTATGATCTGGCAACCCCAAAGTGACAATAATCGGGGCCACTCCCGGTGATGACCATAGTTTGAGGAGTTAATGTATTCACTATGTGTTAATGCTTTGGTCCAGTACTCTATTAAAAGGAGGCCTTAATATCCCTTAGTTTCCAATAGGACCCCACTGCCACGGGAGGGTAGGATAAAAGATGTCATGCAAGTTCTTTTCCATAAGCACGTATGCCTATATTCGGAATACATGCCTACATTGCATTGATGAACTGGAGCTAGTTCTGTGTCACCCTAGATTATAACTTCTACATGATGAATTGCATCCGACGTAATTTCCCATCACCGATCAAATGCCTATGAGCTTTACCTATATTGCTAGCTGCTTATTTACTTTTTCGTTGCTATTATTACAAAAACTACAAAAACACTATTGTTACTTTTATTGCTGCTACCGCCACTATCATATTACTTTGCTACTAAACTATCTTGTGGCAGATACTAAGTTTCCAGGTGTGGTTGAATTGACAACTCAGATGCTAATACTTAAGAGTATTCTTTGGCTCCCCTTGTGTCGAATCAACAAATTTGGGTTTAATACTTTACCCTCGAAAACTGTTGCGATCCCCTACACTTGTGGGTTATCAAGGGGTTAAACGGGACAAGAGACATCGTAAGTTTATACTGGTTTGGCCCCTTGTGGTGAGGGTAAAACCTAATCCAGTTTGAGGTGGAATTGCTGGGGTGTCGATTGCTAGGGAGCGGATACGCTTGCCTAGCTCTCGATATGTTGTTTCTTGCCCTAAGCCGTTGCCGGGTCGTCCCCTTATATACACGGGTTGACGCCCTGCGGCCTACGGAGTCCCGGTCGGCTCATACAATCGTGTCCGGCCTGGCGACTCTTGTTACATGCCTTACAGTACAAGTTAACATATATGGCGGTTTATACTTACAGGCCTTAAGCCGCTCTGGGCCTTGGCCCTTTATGAATTACTCTCATTAAACCGCCATCTTCAACATGGTTCTAGGCTTGGCCCATGATCCGCAAGTGGGTAACTGCTACCTCTTGAGCTTGCGTTGTATTCCCTCGAAGAGGAAAGGGAGATGCAGCACAGTAGCGTAAGTATTTCCCTCAGTTTTTGAGAACCAAGGTATCAATCCAGTAGGAGACCACGCGCGAGTCCCTCGCACCTGCACAAACAAATAAGAACTTCACAGCCAACGCGATAAGGGGTTGTCAATCCCTTTACGGTCACTTACGAAAGTGAGATCTAATAGAGATGATAGTTTATATTTTTGGTATTTTTAGTTTATAAGAACAACAAATAAAAGCGGTAAAAGCGAAGTAGATGTATATTTATATGTTGAGAATAGACCCCGGGGCCATAGTTTTCTCTAGTGGCTTCTCTCATGATAGCGATATTCTACGTCGGGTAAACAAATTACTGTCGAGCAATTGATAGAAAAGCGAAGAATTATGAGACTATCTAGGCATGATCATTGTATATAGGCATCACGTCCGAGACAAGTAGAGCGAAACGATTCTGCATCTACTACTATTACTCCACACATCGACCGCTATCCAGCATGCATCTAGTGTATTGAGCTCATAAGAACGGAGTAACGCCTTAAGCAAGATGACATGATGTAGAGGGATAAACTCAAGCAATATGATATAAACCCCATATTTTTATCCTCGATGGCAACAATACAATACATGCCTTGCTGCCCCTACTGTCACTGGGAAAGGACACCGCAAGATTGAACCCAAAGCCAAGCACTTCTCCCATTGCAAGAACTATAGATCTAGTAGGCCAAACCAAACCAATAATTCGAAGAGACTTGCAAGGATATTATGAGCACACATAAAAGGTTCAGAGAAGAACCAAATATCTTTCATAGATAACCTTGATCATAAACTCACAATTCATCGGATCTCGACAAACACACCACAAAAAGAGATTACATCGAATAGATCTCCACGAAGACCGAGGAGAACTTTGTATTGAGATCCAGAGAGAGAGAAGAAGCCATCTAGATACTAGCTATGTTCCCGAAGGTCTGTGGTAAACTACTCACAACTCATGATGAGGGCGATGATGATGATGATGAAGGCCTTCGTGATGGATCCCCCTTCAGTGGACCTCCGGAACAGGCTCCAAGATGGGATCTCCATGAGAACAGAAGGTACAGCGGTGGAATTAGGGTTTTCTCTCTGTTCACGGAGTTTCTGGGGTATGTAGACTTATATAGGAAGAAGGAGGGCACCGGGGGACGCTCGAGGGGGCCACGAGGCAGGGGGCGCGCCCTGGGAAGGGGGGGG
>LR738709.1:569486682-569632708 GCA_902687465.1 Secale cereale
GGGGGGGGGGGGGGGGGGGGGGCGCCCCACACCCTCGTGGGCCAGCCCTCTGTCCCCTGATGTGGTTCTCAAGCTCCGCATGCATGATTTTCTCCAAAAATATCTCTCGCGAAGGTTTCATTCCGTTTGGACTCCGTTTGATATTCTTTTTCTGCAAAACCTTGAAACGGGCAAAAAACAACAATCTGGACTGGGCCTTTGGGTTAGTAGGTTAGTCCAAAAAATGATATAAAAGTGAATGATAAAGCCTATTAAACATCCAAGACTTCATAAATAATAGCATGGAACAATAAAAATTATAGATACGTTAGAGACGTATCAAGCATCCCCAAGCTTAATTCTTGCTCGTCCTCGAGTAGGTAAATGATAAATAAAGAATTTTTGATGTGGAATGCTAACCAATATAGTTTTTCAATGTAATTCTCTTAATTGTGGCATGAATGTTCAGATCTGAAAGATTCAAGATAAAAGTCTATATCGACATAAGAAATAATAATACTTCAAGCAATACTAACAAAGCAATCATGTCTTCTCAAAATACTATGGCTAAAGAAAGTTATCCCTACAAAATCATATAGTGTTGGCTATGCTCTCTCATTATCACACAAAATATTCATATCATGCACAACCCGGATTTCAGCCAAACACTTGTTTTCATACTCTATCTTTTCAAACCTTTCAACTTTCACGCAATACATGAGCGTGAGCCATGGACATAGCACTATGGGTGGAATAGAGGTAGTTGTGGAGAAGACAAAAAAGAGGGAGATAGTCTCACATCAACTAGGCGTATCAACGGGCTATGGAGATGTTGTGACACCCCGAGACCGGTGCGTCAGGTGTCAGTCAGTTATTCGTTGCCGTTGCCATGTCATCTGCTTGCGTGTTGCATCTTTGCCATGTCATCGTGTGCATTGCATCATCATGTTTTCAAAACTTGCATCCGGCCGAACCCCCTCGTCCTCTCCGTTGTCCGTTCTGAGCCCAGACACACTTGCACGCGCCCGCGGCATCTCCGAATATTTAGTTTATGAGTGGCCAGAAAACGTTCTCGGAATGGGTTGAAACTTGGCGTGTGGTCTTATTATAGCATAGGTAGACCGCCTGTCAAGTTTCGTCGCGTTCGGAGTTCGTTTGATAGCCCAACGGTTAACCGCGTTAACCGCTAGAAGCCTTTTCCCTTTTGGCCCAGCACGCCTTCACAACAGCCCCCAAGCCCATCCTAATCCACTTCATGCTCTCGGTCGTCGGATCAGGATCGCGTGGCTGAAAACCGCTCCTCATTTGGACACTCCTAGCTCCCTCTACCTATATATATGTGCCCCCCCGAAATTCTCGCAGATGAAACCCTAGCCCCGCTCCTCTAGCGCCGCCGGACATGTCCATCCGCGCCGGACATGTCCAGCTTCCGTCGTCCCCGGCCGCCCCGCCGCCCTCGACCTCTTGGCCGCCGGTGGCAGCCGCCGCCGCCGCCGCCATGGCCTGCTCGGGACGAGCATCCCGTCCGCCAGCTCCGTTCGTGAGCCACATGGGCTCCGACCCCATCCAGGCCCAGTTCCCCGCGGCCCAGTCCAGCCGACCTCTCTCCGCGCCCCGGCTTGCCTCTCCCTCGTCCTAATGGGCCAAGGCCCGCTATGGTGAGATGCCTAAGCCGTGCCCCGTGCACGAGTTAACTATCTAGCGCTCGTTTTTTTTCTGTCTTCGAAAAACTACTAAGTCCTAAAATCAGTAAAATTGTTGCATCTTTGCATGGCTGTAACTTTTTGAGTGCTTATCCAAATTGAGTGTATAATATGTCAAAATGATCATGGTGATATGCTCTTCATACTGTTCCATTGTGGCATGCTTGTTAGAGTTCATCTTGATGCCCTAATCATCGTTGCAAGAGTGCTATATGTTTAAAACTGCTGTTATGTGTAATTTTGTTAGTGTTTGTGAGGTGATAACTTTGTGCATGTTTATCCAAATGGAGCATATGATATGTCAAAATGTTCCCTGTGAAGTGCTCTACATGTTGGTTGCTGTAGCACGCTTGTTTGAGTTCATATTGCCATGTTAATCTCTGTTGCAAAAGTGCATGAGGCTGTTAAGTGCTGAAACTTGTTACGAGATGCTGATTTGACTTGCTCATTGCTATTGGTGTGTTTGTCTTTCATGCCACATGTCTATATATTTTAGAAGCACAATCATATGGTCTTTTCTGTGGTGAAATCCAATTTCCATGATATGCCTTGAGGTGACTTAAAAAAGTTGTAAACATGCCATGCCAATGTTGCTGTTTTATACTTAGTGAAAAAACTGCTAAGTCTGAAATCTGTTAAACCTGATGCTATGTTTGCTTGATGCCTCACTCAAATACATGCTTGTTTTGGAGTGGCCAATGAACATATCTTGTTGTCCATGTTATTGTCTATCCATCCATGCCTTTGTTTGCATATATGGCCTGCCGTAGCTTATTTATATCTTGCTTTCAAGTTGCTATAAATTTTAGCTGTCAGATTTTCATCGGCATGATCAATTTGGTGAAGCTTGTTGTTATTGATCCATGCCTCCGATGGAGTTGCTCCAATGGAGTTGTTTGATGTATGCTATGTCTACTACATGTCCATGATCTTTATATACTTAGTAGAGTTGATATGCTTGTTGTTTTGTGCCTCCGAAGGCAGCATCGTGATGATGTTTTTGCCTTCCCAGATTTTGACCAAGTCTGGATAAATTAATTGCAACTTGCCATGCTTATTTAATTGTGTTCCAGCAAGATTTTGAGTGAGTTCTAAGTTCATGATTGTTAAGTATCATGTCTATTTCACATCCATGCTTCTTGTTATCATGTTTGGGTGCTGTAGCATATATATAACTTGCTCCAAAGTTGCTATGTGGCTGTTAACTTCAGCTTTGCATTGTAACTTGTTATGCTCTTAACTTCTAGCCCGTTGCTCCGTTTTGAGCATGCTCTATATGAAACTTGTGTGATTTTGCATGTAGAAGCTTAATATCATGTTGTTTACTTGTTTGGAGTGTGTTTGCTTGTTGTTTGGATGCATCTTGCATATTTTCCATGCTTGACTTGTTTTGCTCATATGTTCTAGGCCGTAGCTCCAAATTTAATAAACTTTATATGAAACTTGACTAGAATTTCGAGTAGATCATCATGGTGCATGTTAACTTGCTGTTTAACAACTTGAACTTAAGTTTTGTTCAGATCTGGACCAAATTCAAAGTGTGCATATGAGGACTTACCGAAGTTGTTATATGTTGATTCCAGCCTCATTTAAACTTGTTGGGTGATGTTGTTCTTGTGTGCTTCATCCCTTGCCATGTATTGCATCATATAGACTTGTCTTGCATCATGCTTGGTTGAGCATCATGTCTTGTTCTTGTGTTGTGTGTTTACCGTGTTGCTTGCTTCTTCTCGGTAGTGCTTGTTCTGTTGCGATCGTGAGGATTCGTTCGTCTACATGTGGTTCGTCGCCAAGGCTTATTCTTCGTCTTCTTCATGGACCGTTCTTCTTCCTTGCGGGATCTCAGGCAAGATGACCATCACCTTGGATACCTTTACTATCATTGCTATGCTAGATGTCCCAATGCTATCGTTATATGTCGCCCTACCTATCTATTTGCCAGCCCCTCTCCTTGTTTCCATGAAACCTCTAACCTTTGACACCTTCCTAGCAAACCGTTGTTTGGCTATGTTACCCGCGTGCTCAGCCCCTCTTATAGCGTTGTTAGTTGCAGGTGAAGATGAAGTTCTTTCCATGTTGGAACTTGTTGTTGGAATATCACAATATATATTATTATTATTAACACACCTAATACTGGGCATGGGTGGAAGGCTTGGCATTTTGCTCGGTGTTTTGTTCCACTCATGCCACCTTAGGAGCCGATAAACCGGCATTATGTTCCTTGATTTTGTGTTCCTTACACGGTTGGGTATATGGGGACCCCTTGACAGTTCGTCTTTGAATAAAACTGCTCTAGCAAGGCCCAACATTGGTTTTAATTCGCCTCATAATAACAACTTAATTAATTAATTAAATTTGCATAGGGGGTCACGCCCTCGGGGATTCTTTTCTACATAGCAGGGGGGGCCAGTGCTGATGGTGTTGGTCCCAAACGGGGGTCCTGCAGGGCCACCTTGGGGAAACCCGAGGGCTGGTTTTACCTGTAGCATCGCCCATCCGGACGTGGCGTGAGACGAGATACACGCGGCTACTATCAGGGTGTCGGCACGCCGGGAGGTCTTGCTGGACTTGTTTTACCATTGTCGAAATGTCTTGTGCACCGGGAATTCCGAGTCTGATCGGGCCTTCCCTAAGATAAGGGGTAATATTATTATGATGGGCTAAGTTGGGACACCCCTGCAGGGTTATGATCTTTCGAAAGCCGTGCCCGCAGTTATGTGGCAGATTGGAATTTGTTAATGTCCGGTTGTAGAAAACTTGACAGAGGATCCGAGTTAAAACACACAACTGTGTGAGTAACCGTGACTGTCTCTTTTCACTTTGAGAAGAGAACACGGTGGGGTTATGTTTGACTCGTAGGTAGTTTAGGATCTTTGGCGATCACTACTAGTTTGCGACCGTTTGCGTAGATGCTCATCTTATTCTTGTACTCGTAAGGTAGCCACCATATATTGCTTAGTCGCTGCTGCAACCTCACCACTTTACCTCTTCCTACCCATTAAGCTTTGCTAGTCTTGTTACCCATGGTTATGGGATTGCTGAGTCCTCGTGGCTCATAGATACTACAACAACAGTTGCAGGTTTCCGATGACTCGACGTGAGAGCGATGTTCTTTTGTTGGAGTTCTTCTTCTTCTTCTTCTTCAGTCTTGGGTTAGGTTCTTGGTCGGCAGCCTGGGATAGCAGATGGATGTCGTTGTGCTTTTCTTGTTTGCATCCGTAGTCGGATGCCTTGTATTGATGATGTTGTATTCATGTGACTTGTATGTATTGTTGTATCCCCCATGTATGTATGTATGTAATGGTATGATGTAATGATATCCATCTTGCTAAGCGCCTGAGATGCGGTTGTGCCCTAATCACGTAAGCGTCACGTGATCGGGATAGAATCGCATCTTGGGCCTGACAGATGCCCATCAATAGATATAAATGTGAGTGAGTAGGGATTGCCATGCAACGGATGCACTAGAGCTAATTATGAATGAAAGCTCAACAAAAGAAACTAGTGGGTGTGCATCCAACTTGCTTGCTCACAAATACCTAGGGCATGTGAGGAAGCCCATCGTTGAAATATACAAGCCAAGTTCTATAACAAAAATTCCCACTAGTATATGAAAGTGACTAAACATGAGACTCTCTACAATGAAGAACATAGTGCTACTTTGAAGCACAAGTGTGGAAAAAGATAGTAGCAATTGTCCCTTTTTCTTTTCTCCTTTTTTGGGCCTTTCTTTGGCAATTTTTTTTGCGGAGGGGCTTTATAGATTTAGCCTTTCCTCCCATGGGACAATGCTCTAATAATGATGATCATCACACTTTCATTACAAGTCGATATTACAACTCGATACTACAACAACAAAATATGATTCTATATGAATGCCTCCGGCGGTGTACCGGTATATGCAATGAAACAAGAGTGACATGTATAAAAAATCATGCATGGTGGCTTTGCCACAAATACGATGTCAACTACATGATCATGCAATGGCAATATGACAATATGATACGTGTCATATGAACGGAACGGTGGAAATTTGCATGGCAATATATCTCGGAATGGCTATGGAAATGCCATGATAGGTAGGTATGGTGGCTGTTTTGAGGAATAATATGGTGGCTATTTTGAGGAAGGATATATAGTGGGTTTATGGCACCGGCGAAAGTTGCGCGGCACAAGAGAGGCTAGCAATGGTGGAAGGGTGAGAGTGTGTATAAGCCATGGACTCAACATTAGTCATAAGAACTCATATACTTATTGCAAAAATCTACGAGTCATCAAAACAAAGCAATCAACGCATGCTCCTAGGGGGGAGGTTGGTAGGAGTTAACCATCGCGCGCCCCCGACCTCCACATAAAGGTTGACACTTTACAAATACCTCATGCTCTAACTTCGTCACATAGCGGTTCCCAATACGTGCATGATACGGGAATCACTAACCTTAACACAAGTATTTCTCAGTTTCATAATAACTCCACTAGCATGACTCTAATATCACTATCTTCATATTTCAAAACAATTATCAAGCATCCAACATCTCATCATATTCAATGCACTTAGTGTGATTTTTTTACTACATTGACATTGGATGTCTATCATGTGAAGACTAGTTTATTTAGACTAAACACATTACCATGCTATTTTAATAGACTATCAAAAGGATATAAGTGAAGCATGAGAGTTCAACAATTTATACAAAATATTACCACCACCATGCTCTAAAAGATATAAGTGAAGCACTAGAGCAAAAACTATTCAACTCAAAAGATATAAGTGAAGCACATAGAGTGTTCTAACAATTCCTAGGCCATATTTAACTCTCTCAAATAGGCGTGTCCAGCAAGGAAGATTGTAGCAAACTAACAAGCAAAGACTCAAATTATACAAGACGCTCCAAGCAAAACACATAACATGTTGCGAATAAAAATATAGCTCCAAGTATAGTTACCGATGGATGAAGACAAAAGAAGGGATGCCTTCCCGGGGCATCCCCAAGATTAGGCTTTTGATTATCTTGAATTTACTTGGGGTGCCATGGGCATCCCCAAGCTTAGGCCTTTGCTACACCTTGTTCCATAGTCCATCAAAGCAATACTCAAAACTTGAAAACTTCACAACACAAAACTTAGACAAAAATTCTCGTGAGCTCCGTTAGTATAAGAAAGCAAACCACTACTCAAAGGTGCAGCAATGAATTCATTCTTTGTTTATATTGGTGTTAAACCTACTGTATTCCAACTTCTCTATGGTTCATATCCTCCAATACTACTCATAGATGCACCGGAATAAGCAAACAACACACGAAAAACAGAATCTGTCAAAAATAGAACAGCCTGTAGTAATCTGCAGGTTTCGCCTACTTATGGAACTCCAAAAAATTCAAACTAAATTGGTAAATTTGCGGAATTTGCCTACCAATCATCTGCAACAAGAATAAACTAAAAAGAATGCTCCAGTAAAATCTGAATACTACTTTAGCGAGCGCTAACGATTCTGTTTTTCACAGCAAGATCATATAAACTTCACACAAGTCTTCCCAAAGGTTCTACTTGGCACAAACACTAACCAAAACATGAAACAACATCTAATCAGAGGCTAGATGAAATATTTATTTCCTAACAGCAACAAAAACAAAAAATATAAAATTGGGTTGCCTCCCAACAAGCGCTATCATTTTACGCCCCTAGCTAGGCACGATACAAGATAAATCTAGGTATTGTCATCTTTCGAAGGTAATCCATAAGTGGCTCTCATGATAGATTCATATGGTAATTTGATTTTATTTCTAGGAAAGTGTTCCATGCCTTTCCTTAACGGAAATTAGAATCTAATATTTCTTTCCTTTATATCAACAATTGCACCAATCGTTCTAAGGAAAGGTCTACCAAGAATAATAGGACATGAAGGATTGCAATCTATATCAAGAACAATGAAATCTACGGGCATATGGCAACAATAAGAACATAATTAATTCTTCCCATAGGTTTCTTAATAGTGGAATCCGCAAGATGCAAATTTAAAGAACAATCATCAAGCTCATGGAACCCTAGCAAATCACACAAAGTTTTTGGGATAGTGGAGACACTTGCACCCAAATCACACAAAGCATAGCATTCATGATCTTTTATTTTTATTTTGATAGTAGGTTACCATTCATCACAAAGCTTTCTAGGGATAGAAACTTCCAACTCAAGTTTTTCTTCATAAGATTGCATCAAAGCATCAACTATGTGTTTTGTGAAAGCTTTATTTTGACTATAAGCATGCGGAGAATTTAGCACGGATTGCAACAAGGAAATACAATCAATCAAAGAGCAATGATCATAATTGAATCCCTTGAAATACAAAGTAGTGGGTTCATCACTATGCAAGGTTTTAATCTCTTCACTCCCACTTTTAGCAATTTTAGCATCAAGATCTAAGAACTCCGAATCATTGGGACACCTCAAAGCAGAATTATTTACAATCCTATTTTCATCAAGATTAATACTAGAAAACAAGGATCTAATAGGAGACACATCAATAACTTTCAGATCTTCATCTTTATTTCCATGATAACTAGAAGAACACGATTTAATATAATCTTCTCTTTTAGCACACATTCTAGCGGCTCTTTCTTTGCATTCATCAATGGAAATTCTCATGGCTGTGAGAGACTCATTGATATCATGCTTAGGTGGGATAGATATAAGTTTCAAAGAATCAACATCAAGAGTAATTTTATCCACACTTCTAGCCAATTCATCAACCTTAAGCAATTTCTCTTCAAGCAAAGCATTGGAATTCTTTTGCGAGATCATAAACTCCTTAACACTAGTTTCAAATTCAGAAGGCATCTTTCCATAAGAGTTGTTGTAGGAATTACCATAATTATTAGAGGAATTACTAGGAAAAGGCCTAGGATTAAAATTACCTCTATAAGCATTGTTACCAAAATTATTCCTACCAACAAAATTCACATCCAAAGATTCATTGTTATTGTCAATCAAAGTGGACAAAGGCATATCATTAGGATCAGAAGAAGCACTCTTAGCAGCAAATAATTTCATAAGTTCATCCATCTTTCCACTCAAAACACTAATTTCTTCGATAGCATGCACTTTTTTACTAGTAGATCTTTCGGTGTGCCATTGAGAATAATTAACCATAATATTATCTAGGAGTTTGGTAGCTTCTCCTAAGGTGGTTTCCATGAAAGTGCCTCCGGCGGCCGAATCTAAAAGATTTCTAGAAGCAAACTTCAAGCCAGCATAAAAGTTCTGAATAATCATCCATAGATTCAAACCTTGTGTAGGGCAATTACGTATCATCAATTTCATTCTCTCCCAAGCTTGTGCAACATGCTCATGATCTAGTTGCTTAAAATTCATAATATCGTTTCTAAGAGAGATGATCTTAACAGGAGGGAAATACTTAGAGATAAAAGCATCTTTGCACTTATTCCACGAATCAATACTATTTCTAGGCAAACAGGAAAACCAAGTTTTAGCACGGTCTCTAAGTGAAAACAGAAATAAATTCAATTTAACAATATCGTTATCCGTATCCCTTTTCTTTTGCATATCACACAAATCAACAAAGTTGTTTAGATGGGTAGCGGCATCTTCACTAGGAAGGCCGGAGAATTGATCTTTCATGACAAGATTCAACAAAGCAGCATTGATCTCACAAGATTCAGCATCGGTAATAGGAGCAATCAGAGTGCTAATAAAATCATTGTTGTTGGTATTGGAGAAGTCACATAATTTGGTATTGTTCTGAGCCATAGTGACAAGCAAACAATCCAACACACACAAGCAAACAAGAAGCAAGCGAACGATAAACACACGACAGAAGAAGGGAAATAAGACGGCAAGGGTGAAGTGGGGGAGAGGAAAACGAGAGGCAAATAAATGTAATGCGAAGGATGAGGGTTTGTGATAGGTACTTGGTATATGACTTTTGCGTAAGCCTACCCGGCAACGGCGCCACAAATTCTTCTTGCTACCTCTTGAGCTTGCGTTGTATTCCCTCGAAGAGGAAAGGGAGATGCAGCACAGTAGCGTAAGTATTTCCCTCAGTTTTTGAGTACCAAGGTATCAATCCAGTTGGAGACTACGTGTGAGTCCCTCGCACCTGCACAAACAAATAAGAACTTTGCAGCCAACGTGATATGGGGTTGTCAATCCCTTTACGGTCACTTACGAAAGTGAGATCTGATAGAGACCATAGTTTATATTTTTGGTATTTTTAGTTTATAAGAACAGCAAGTAAAAGCGGTAAAAGTGAAGTAGATGTATATTGATATGTTGAGAATAGACCCAGGGGCCATAGTTTTCTCTACTGGCTTCTCTCATGATAGCGATATTCTACAGCGGGTGAACAAATTACTTTCGATCAATTGATAGAAAAGAGAATAATTATGAGACTATCTAGGCATGATCATTGTATATAGGCATCACGTCTGAGACAAGTAGATCAAAACGATTCTGCATCTACTACTATTACTCCACACATCGACCGCTATCCAGCATGCATCTAGTGTATTGAGTTCATAAGAACAAAGTAACACCTTAAGCAAGATGACATGATGTAGAGGGATAAACTCAAGCAATATGATATAAACCCCATCTTTTTATCCTCGATGGCAACAATACAATACGTGCCTTGCTGCCCCTACTGTCATTGGGAAAGGACACCGCAAGATTGAACCCAACGCCAAGCACTTCTCCCATTGCAAGAACTATAGATCTAGTAGGCCAAAGGAAACCAATAATTCAAAGAGACTTGCAAGGATATTATGAGCACACATAAAAAGTTCAGAGAAGAACCAAATATCTTTCATAGATAACCTTGATCATAAACTCACAATTCATCGGATCTCGACAAACACACCGCAAAAAGAGATTACATCGAATAGATCTCCTTGAAGACCGAGGAGAACTTTGTATTGAGATCCAGAGAGAGAGAAGAAGCCATCTAGATACTAGCTATGGACCCGAAGGTCTGTGGTAAACTACTCACAACTCATAATGAGGGCGATGATGATGATAATGAATGCCTTCGTGATGGATCCCCCTCCGGTGGAGCTCTGGAACAGGCTCCAAGATGGGATCTCCACGGGAACAGAAGGTACGGCGGTGGAATTAGGGTTTTCTTTCTGTTCACGGAGTTTCTGGGGTACGTAGACTTATATAGGAAGAAGGAGGGCACCGGGGGACGCTCGAGGGGGCCACAAGGCAGGGGGGCGTGCCTTGGGAAGGGGGGCGCGCCCCCACCCTCGTGGGCCAGCCCTCTGTCCCTTGACGCGGTTCTCAAGCTCCGCGTGTGTGATTTTCTCCAAAAATATCTCTCGCGAAGGTTTCATTCCGTTTGGACTCCGTTTGATATTCTTTTTCTGCAAAACCCTGAAACAGGCAAAAAAAGCAGCAATCTAGACTGGGCCTTTGGGTTAGTAGGTTAGTCCCAAAAATGATATAAAAGTGAATGATAAAGCCCATTAAACATCCAAGACTTCGTAAATAATAGCATGGAACAATCAAAAATTATAGATACGTTGGAGACGTATGAGTAACCCGGCCCCTCCTAGGCGGGTCATATCACATATTTATGTCCCCAACAGGAAGTAACACTATCCATGTCATTAGCCATACCGGTATAAATAGCCCATGGGGGCAAGGGTGCGGAATGGCTGCTGCCGCATGGACCTGGTGTAGGATGGTGCCCTTGCGGCGTTGATGTTCAGGTTTTTTGCGCCTATTGGCCATGTTACACTTTGCACATGGTGTCTTCCATGTGTTGAGAGGTACTTTATGGATGATTTGTGGTCCTTTCACCTTCATCTCTCTTTGTGAAATAAAATAAAACTGTTGTTTGCACATGTTGGTTTTCTACAATATAAATCCATGCAAAACCTTATCATTATCTACTATATAAAATCACTAAAATTATAATTTGACATTGCATACTAAATGCCTCTACATATTTAATACTTCCATCCTCAAATAGAATCATTAAACAAGAAAACATATGCAAACAATGCAATCATAACAGCAAGCTATCTAAACAGAATAATCTATAGAGGATTAAGGAATATCCATACTTATTTAACTCAAAAAGTTCTAAAAATTTACCACACTGTATATAATTTATCATTTTATATTGTGTTAACAATTCAAGCTTTTATCACATTCTGACTTTTCTAGGGAAATTTTGCAATAGCGATAAACTTTTTGTTTTGAAACAGCAACTCATATACTTACAAATTGTGCATGGTAAAGGCTATACTTGACACTTTTATTGGAATAAAAGATACAAAAAATATTCTAAATAACAGAAAGCAAATCTAAGCAAAAGAAAATGACGCTCCAAGCAAACACATATCATGTGACGAATAAAAATATAGCTCCAAGTAAGGTTACCGATAATGTAGAAGATGAAAGAGGGGATGCCTTCCGGGGCATCCCCAAGATTAGTTGCTTGGATATTCCTTGAATATTACTTTGGGGTGCCTTGTGCATCCCCAAGCTTAGTATCTTGCCACTCCTTATTCTCCTCATATCGATATCTCACCCAAAACTTGAAAACTTCAATCATACAAAACTTAACGAAACTTCGTGAGATGCATTAGTATAATAAAGCAAATCATTCACTTGGGTACTTGATACATCCATTTTGCATCATATTTTCTTGCTGTTATTTATGTTGTTATTATGTATAATAATGCTTTTTGGAGTAATTCTAATGCCTTTTCTCTAATAATTTGCAAGGAATGCACCAAGAGGAAGAATTCCGGCAACTAGAAATTTGGACATGAAAAAGCTACGCCAGGCCACCTATTCTGGATAACTCCAAACAAGCTGAAACTCCACGGGGAGTTTTTATGAAACATTTAAGAAATATTGGAACTGATAACCACCAGAGGGGGCCCACCAGGTGGTCACAACCCACCTGGGCGCGCCAGGGCCCCCAGGCGCGCCCTGGTGGGCTGCACTCACCCAGGCCCATCTCCAGTGGCCATCTTGTGGTATATAAGCCCTTCTGACCTAGAAAAATAAATAAAGAGGAGACTTTTGGGGTGGAACACCGCCGTCTCGAGGCGAAACTTGGGCAGGAGCACTTTTGCCCCTCGGCAGAGCGATTCCGCCGGGGGAACTTCCCTCCCGGAGGGGGAACTCATCGTCATCATCATCACCAACAACTCTCCCATCTCGGGGAGGGCTATCTTCATCAACATCTTCACCAGCACCATCTCATCTCAAACCCTAGTTCATCTCTTGTGATCAATCTTGTTACCGGAACTGTAGATTGTTGCTTGTGGGTGACTAGTAGTGTTGAATACATCTTGTAGTTGATTACTATATGGTTTATTTGGTGGAAGATTATATGTTTAGATCCATTATGCTATATATTACCCCTATGATCTTGAGCATGTTCATCACTTGTGAGTATTTACCTTTGTTCTTGAGGTCACGAGATAAATCATGTTGCAAGTAATCATGTGAACTTGACATGTGTTTGATATTTTGATAGTATGTATGTTGTGATTCCCTTCGTGGTGTCATGTGAACGTCGACTACATGACACTTCACCATATTTGGGCCTAAGGGAATGCATTGTGGAGTAGTAATTAGATGGTGGGTTGCGAGAGTGACAGAAGCTTAAACCCCAATTTATGCACTATTCCGTAAGGGATCGATTGGATCCAAAAGTTTAATGATATGGTTAGAATTTATTCTTAATACTTTTCTCATAGTTGCGGATGCTTGCGGGAGGGTTAATCATAAGTAGGAGGTTTGTTCAAGTAAGAACAACACCTAAGCACCGATCCACCCACATATCAAATTATCAAAGTAGCAAACACAAATTGAACCAACATGATGAAAGTGACTAGATGAAATTCCCGTGTACCCTCAAGAACGCTTTGCTTATTATAAGAGACCATTTTGGCCTGTCCTTTGCCTCAAAAGGATTGGGCTATCTTGCTGCATACTTGCTACTGTTATCGTTACTTGCTCGTTACAAAATTATATTGCTATCAAACTACTCTGCTACTTACAATTTCAGCACTTGCAGACATTACCTTACTGAGAAACACTTGGCAGTTCCTTCTGCTCCTCGTTGGGTTTGACACTCTTACTTATCAAAAATAGCTACAATTGATCCCCTATACTTGTGGGTCATCAAGGCAATTTTCTAGCACCGTTGCCAGGGAGTGAAGCGCTTCTGGTAAGGGGAAATTGGTAAGGAAACATTCGTATAGTGTGCTGAAATTTATTGTCACTTGTTACTATGGAGAACAATCGTTTGAGGGGTTTGTTCGGGGTATCTTCACCTCGAATGGAACCACAATTAGCTACCCCTCAACCCGCTACACCTACTGAAAATATTGAATATGAAATCCCTTCGGGTATGATAGAACAAGTGCTAGCTAATCCTTATGCAGGAGATAGAATCGAACATCCTGATATGCACTTGATATATGTGGAACAAATTTGTGGATTGTTTAAGCTTGCAGGTCTACCCAGAGATCAAGCTATGAAGAAGGTTTTCCCTTTATCTTTGAAGGAAAAATCATTAGCATGGTATAGTCTATGCGATGATATTGGATCTTGGAACTGGAACCGATTGAAAATGGAGTTTCACCAAAAAAAAATCCTATGCATCTAGTTCATCGTGATCGTAATTTCATATATAATTTTTGGCCTCGTGAAGGAGAAAGTATCGCTGAAGCTTGGGGGAGGCTTAAGTCAATGTTATATTCATGCCCCAATCATGAGCTTTCAAGAGAAATTATTATTCATAATGTTTATTCTCGGCTTTCTCATAATGATCGATCCATGCTTGATACTTCTTGTGTTGGTTCCTTTATGAAGAAAACTATTGGATTCTAGTGGGATCTTTTAGAAAGAATTAAACACAACTCTGAAGATTGGGAACTCGATTAAGGTAAAGAGTCAGGTATTAATCTTAAGTATGATTGTGTTAAATCTTTTATGAAACCGATGCCTTTTGAAAGTTTAGCACTAAATATGGACTTGACTCTGAGATAGTAGCCTCCTTTTGTGAATCTTTTGCTACTCATGTTGATATCCCTAAAGAGAAGTGGTTCAAATATCACTCACTTGTAAAAGAAGAAATTAAAGAACCGGTACCAGTTAAAGAAGAAACTATACTTTATAATGTTGATCCAGTTGTTCCTATTGCTTACATTGAAAAACCACCTTTCCCTGTTAGGATAAAGGAACATGCTAAAGTTTCAACTGTGGTTAATGATGACCCACAAGTGTAGGGGATCTATCGTAGTCCTTTCGATAAGTAGGAGTGTCAAACCCAACGAGGAGCAGAAGGAAATGATAGGCAGTTTTCAGTAAGATATTTTCTGCAAGCACTGAAATTATAGGTAATAGATAGTTTTGTGATAAGGTAATTGGTAGCAAGTGACAAATGGTAAATGTAAATAAGGTGCAGCAAGGCGGCCCAATCCTTTTTGTAGCAAAGGACAAGCCTGGACAAACTCTTATATAAAGTAAAGCGCTCCCGAGGACACATGGGAATTTTCGTCAAGCTAGTTTTCATCACGATCGTCTGATTCACGTTCGGTACTTTGATAATTTGGTATGTGGGTGGACTGGTGCTTGGGTGCTGCCCTTACTTTGACAAACCTCCCACTTATGATTGACCTCTAATGCAACCATCCACAACTACAAAAGAAGTATTAAGGTAAACCTAACCATAGCCTGAAACATATGGATCCAAATCAGCCCCTTACGAAGCAACACATAAACTAGGGTTTAAGCTTCTGTCACTCTAGCAACCCGTCATCTAATTATTACTTCCCAATGCCTTCCTCTAGGCCCAAATAATGGTGAAGTGTCATGTAGTCGATGTTCACATGACACCACTAGAGGAGACAACATACATCTCATCAAAATATCGAACGAAGACCAAATTCACATGACTACTAATAGCAAGACTTCTCCCATGTCCTCAGGAACAAAAGTAACTACTCACAAGACATAATATTGTTCATGATCAGAGGGATATTAATATGCATAATGGATCTGAACATATGATCTTCCACCAAATAAACCAACTAGCATCAACTACAAGGAGTAATCAACACTACTAGCAACCCACAGGTACCAATCTAAGGTTTGGGTACAAAGATTGGATACAAGAGATGAACTAGGGTTTGAGAGGATGCTGATGAAGATAGCCCTCCCCAAGATGGGAGAGTTGTTGGAGATGACGGCGGTGACGATTTCCCCCTCCCGGAGGGAAGTATCCTTGGCAGAACAGCTCTGCAGGAGCCCTAGATTGGTTTCTGCCTTGGTTTCGCCTCGAGACGGCGGTGTCTGGTCCCGAAAGCCTCCTTATGATTTTTTCTAGGTCAAAACACCTCATATAGGAGAAGATGGGCATAGGGGGACTGCCCCCCCACCCTCGAGGACAGCCGGTGGCCCCTCTCATGGGTTTCTTCCGCCAGATTTTTTAATATTTTCCGAAACGATGTTCTCCTGAGTTTCAGGGCTTTTGGAGTTGTGCAGAATAGCTTTCCAGAGTTTGCTCCTTTTCCAGCCCAGAATTCCAGCTGCCGACATTCTCCCTCTTCATGTAAACCTTGTAAAATAAGAGAGAAAATGCATAAGTGTTGTGACAAAACATATAAGAACATCCCATAATGCAATAAATATCAACATATAGGCATGATGCAAAATGGACGTATCAACTCCCCCAAGCTTAGAACTCGCTTGTCCTCAAGCGAAAGCCGATATCGAAAAATATGTCCACGTATTTAGAGATAGAGGTGTCGATAAAAACAAAATACGGACATGAGGGCATCATGATCATTCTCATAACATCAACTTATATAAATATAGTCCTATGATTCCTATGCTAAAGTAACAATCCATCCTCAATATCAAGTATGAATCATAAACTTCATTGGAAACTAGCAAACTTTGATCTCGGTCATTGAAGCAATTGCAATTTATCATAATATCAGATGCACAAAGTCTTAGCATAGAAGAACTTCGCTTTATATTGCCACTTGTGATAAGGACCTTTATTATGTAGTCCGTCGCTTTTATTACTTCCATATCACAAGATCGTATAAAGCTAATTTCTCCCACACTAATAAATCATACATATTTTAGCGAGTTTGCAACATGACAACTTACTTGGAAGGATCTTTCTCAATCCATAGGTAGGTATGGTGGACTCTCATGGCAAAACTGGGTTTAAGGATATATGGAAGCACAAGTAGTATCTCTACTTAGTGCGATGAGTTTTTGCTAGCATGAGGGGGAAAGGCAAGCTCAACATATTGGATGATCCATGACAATATACTTTATTTCGGATATAAGAAGACATAACCCATTATGTTGTCTTCCTTGTCCAACATCAACTTTTTAGCATGTCATACTTTAATGAGTGCTCACAATCATAAAAGATGTCCAAGATAGTGTATTTGTATGTGAAGCTTCTCTTCTTTTATTACTTCCTATTAATTGCAACGATGACCAAAACTATGTTTGCTACATCCCAACAACTTTTATTTATCATACTCTTGTATGTGAAGTCATTACTTCCCATAAGATCGATATGATCTCTTGGATACTATTTATGTTATCTTTCTTTTTATCATGACCGAAGTGAGGAAATCAAGCCCTTGACTCAACACTAATCTTTATTATATAGCTCACGGACTCGATTACAAAGGGTAAAGCTCACAAGGCAAAAGCTCACAACTAGATCATGCTAACTTTATTCTAATAGTTCAAGATACTACTAAAAGGATCGAACTAAGTAAAACGGTAAAGATAGGAGTGATGGTGATACGATACCGAGGTCACTCCCCCAAGCTTGGCAGTTGCCAAGGGGAGTGCCCATACCCATATGATTATGTCTCCTTCTTCGGGGGTGGTGATGATGGAGTTGCAAGAAGTGACGGAGGATCCTCATATATCGAGTGTAGGAGATCTTCCAGCTTGCGGATAATACCTTTGAGAGCAGCAATGTAATCCTTCAACAAAATGTTTTCACTAGTGAGGTGCTTGTTACGGATCTGAGCTAACTCAATCATCCTGAAAGCTTCTAGCTTAGTTGAGGTAAAGAGGTTATGAAGGGGTTTGGAGGTGTCTTCTCCCGATGTCGGAGCCGGATCTTCCACCTCCATCTTGATCTTCTTCTTCTTGTGGATCTCCTCGGGTCCTTCCCTCTTCAGATCTATCTTCATTAGCCAAGCATCGTTTCCTTCGTTGTTGGAGGAGGGAGACGACATGATGCCTGGCTTCGCAAACCCTAGCAGAAAACAGCTTGAAACAAGAACACACGATTTTTGCGTGATACAGAGGTCAAAACCTTCGGGAGTATATATAATGATTTTTTACCAATCAAAAGGAGTAACCCACAAGAAAACGGAGTCCAGGGGACACACGGGGTGCCCACGAGGTAGGGGGGCGCCCAGGGAAGGGGGGCGCGCCCTCCACCCTCGTGGACGCCTTGTGTCTCTTCCGGACTGCGATTTATTTTTCTATTTTTCTAAATATTCCAAAACGGAGAAAATTTGCCTTTAGAACTGTTTTGGAGTCGGTTTTCTTACCGTATCACGTACCTCTTCCTTTTCGGAGGCTAAATCATTCTGGAAAGTGTCCCTTATGTATTCCTCCGCGGTTATGGTTTCAATAATATTGGTTTCAACATTTATAGGATTACCTGAGATATAATGTTTGATTATTTGACCATTCACCACCTTCGGATTTGTGCCTTCGAAGTTGTTGATTTTTATGGCACTGGAACGATACGTAAGGTCCTTCCTACTTGGAGAGAAGTTTCCTGCAAAAAATCTTAAATGAGAGTTGAATAGCAAAACATAATCACCTACGTTAAACTCACGCTTTTGTATTCTTTTGTCATGCCATCTTTTAACCTTTTCTGTAAATAACTTGGCATTCTCATAGGTCTGGGTTCTCCACTCATCAAGGCAGCTAATGTCAAATAACCTCTTCTTACCGGCAAGTTTGAAATCATAGTTGAGCTCTTTAATAGCCCAATATGCCTTATGTTCTAGCTCAAGAGGTAAGTGACAAGCTTTTCCATATACCATCTTATATGGAGACATACCCATAGGATTTTTGTATGCAGTTCTATAGGCCCATAATGCATCATCTAGTTTCTTGGACCAATTCTTCCTAGACCTATTAACTGTCTTTTGCGAGATTAATTTCAACTCCCTATTACTTAGTTCAACTTTTCCACTAGTCTGTTGGTGATAAGGTGATGCAATTCTATGGTTGACATCATACTTTGCAAGCATCTTACGGGAAGCACCATGAATAAAGTGTGAACCACCATCAGTCATTAGATATCTAGGGACTCCGAACCTCGGAAATATAACTTCTTTAAGCATCTTAATAGAGGTGTTATGATCAGCACTACTAGTTGGAATAACTTCTACCCACTTAGTAACGTAATCAACAACAACTAAAATATGTGTGTACCCATTAGAGGCAGGAAAAGGTCCCATATAATCAAAGCCCCAGACATCAAATGGTTCAATAACAAGTGAATAAATCATAAGCATTTCTTGACTTCTACTAATATTACCTATTCTTTGACATTCATCACGAGATAAGACAAACTTACGTGCATCCTTGAAGAGAGTAGGCCAATAAAAACCGGATTGCAATACCTTGTGTGCAGTTCTATCTCCCGCATGGTGTCCTCCATAAGCTTCGGAATGGCACTTGCATAGGATTTGTTCCTGTTCACGCTCAGGTACATAACGTCTAATAATACCATATATTCCTTCTTTATAAAGATGTGGGTCATCCCAGAAGTAATGTCTCAAATCATAGACGAACTTTTTCTTTTGTTGGTATGTGAAGCTAGGAGGTATAAACTTAGCAACAATATAATTAGCATAATCAGCATACCATGGAGCAATACAAGAAGTATTTATGACAGCTAATTGTACATCAGGAAAGCTATCATCAATAGGTTGTGGGTCATCAAGTATATTCTCTAACCTAGACAAGTTATCTGCTACGGGGTTCTCAGCTCCCTTTCTATCAATAATATGCAAGTCAAATTCTTGCAGCAAGAGAGCCCATCTAATAAGTCTAGGCTTAGCATCTTTCTTTTCCATAGGGTATTTGATAGCAGCATGATCAGTGTGAATAGTTACTTTAGAATCAACAATATAGGGTCTAAACTTATCACAAGCAAATACAACTACTAAAAATTCTTTCTCAGTAGTAGCATAATTTCTTTGGGCACTATCTAGAGTTTTGCTAGCATACTGGATAACATTCAATTTCATATCAACTCTTTGCCCTAAAACAGCTCCTACAACATAATCACTAGCATCGCACATAATCTCAAAGGGTAAATTCCGGTCAGGAGGCTGGACAATAGGTGCAGAGATCAATGCTTTCTTAAGTATTTCAAATGCTTCTAGACAATCATCATCAAAGACAAAAGGAATATCTTTTTGTAAAAGATTAGTCAGAGGCCTGGAGATTTTGGAGAAGTCCTTAATGAACCTCCTATAAAACCCGGCATGACCAAGGAAACTTCGTATACCTTTGATGTCCTTAGGGCATGGCATCTTTTCAATCTCATCAACTTTAGCTTTGTCAACTTCAATACCTCTTTCAGAAATTTTATGTCCCAAGACAATGCCTTCATTAACCACAAAGGTGTCACTTCTCCCAATTCAAGACAAGGTTAGTGTCTTCACATCTCTGCAAAACTCGATCAAGGTTGCTTAAGCAATCATCAAAGGAAGTTCCGTAAACGGAAAAATCATCCATGAAAACCTCAACAATCTTTTCACAGAAATCAGAGAATATAGCCATCATGCATCTTTGAAAGGTAGCAGGTGCATTACATAAACCAAAAGGCATACATCTATAAGCAAAGGTACCGAAAGGACAGGTAAAGGTGGTCTTTTCTTGATCCCCTTTTAACACATGTAATTGAGAGAAACCAAAATAACCATCTAGAAAGTAGAAATGAGTATGTTTGGATAACCTTGCTAGCATTTGATCAATAAATGGCAAGGGGTAATGATCTTTCTTAGTAGCTTTATTTAACTTACGTAAATCAATTACCATCCTATAACCTGTAAATATTCTTTGTGGGATCAATCCTTCTTTATCATTAGGGACAACAATCATATTTCCTTTCTTAGGAACACAATGGACATGACTTACCCACTGGATATCAGCAACTGGATAGATAATACCTGCTTCTAGAAGCTTTAGAATTTCCTTCCTTACCACTTCTTTCATCTTAGGATTTAACCGTCGCTGATGATCAATAACTGGTTTAGCATTTTCTTCCAATTTTATCTTGTGTTGGCATATAGTGGGACTAATGCCCTTAAGATCATCCAGAGTATATCCAATAGCAGCACGATGCTTCTTCAGAGTTTTCAATAATTTTTCTTCTTCCTTCTCTGAAAGGTTAGCACTAATTCCTAGCGTTGGGTTTGGCTATTCTAGCAGACTCTTCTTGGAGGTAAATAACATGTCCATCTAAATCTTCTACCAAGAGATCTTTAACCATAGCAACACTAGGTTCAACTTTAATTTGCTCAGAGGGTGTAGGTGTTCTAGTATTACTTTTACGAACTACAGTTGAAGCCTGAGCATGATCCTTTATCCTTACAAGGAAAGGTGGTTTCTCGATATAAGCGGTAGGAATAATAGGATCAACATTGTAAGTGATAGTCTTTTCTTCAACTTTAATAGGTTCAACTACTTTTAATTCAATAGGGGGATGGTATTTAAACCACTTCTCCTTGGGGAGATCAACATGAGTAGCAAAACATTCGCAGAAAGAAGCTACTATCTCAGAGTCAAGTCCATATTTAGTGCTAAACTCACAGAAAACATCGGTATCCATAAAAGCTTTAACACAATAAAACTTAGGGGTCATACCTGACTCCTTACCTTCGCCGAGATCCCAATCTTCAGAGTTGCGTTTAATTCTTTCCAATAAATCCCATTTGAAGTCAATAGTTGTCGGTGTACTAAGGTAGGGGTACCTCAGTACCCCAACTTGTGCACGGGCAGTTGCAGCTTCCCGCGGCAAGGTTTACTGCGGGCTCGCCGGAGACCTTCCTGCTCCTTATTTAACCATTCAAAAACAAAGTATACGAGACATAAGACCAAGACCCCGGCAAGAGGAGCTTGCCGGGAAGGCCGTACCAGGCTCAAGATTGCCCCGCTAACACAAGGCCCTCGCAAGAGGAGCTTGCCATGAAGACTAGAAGACAACGCCTCGGCGCTATATGCGCCCCGGCAAGGGGCCCGGGGAGCGGCAAGTTCCCGGGCCCGGCAAGATCAAGGCCCCGGCAAGGTGCTTGCCGGGAAGGCTGCGCTGTGTGCCCGCGCTCCAGCTCATCGGCCCACGCGTCGCCCTGGGGCCTATCCAGGGACGCGTGGCGGATGGTTGTGCAGCCTGGGGTACACGGTGGCACTCCACGGTGGTGGATCCATCGCCGTGGCAGACGGAGACGCTAAGGCGGGAGCTTTTGGGGTCGACGGCGACGGGCATTAAATGCCCTTGTCCCCCACTGTTAAAGTAGGTATAGACCACTGTTCTGTACTGTAGCTCCACTGTTCCCGCACTGTTACAACTACCACCTCTTTTACATTTTTACCCTTTTCTCCTACGTTGACACCTGTCGGTGACCCCTTGCACTATAAAAGGAGGCCCATGCACAACGTGGAGGGGGTTCGGAACCTAGATCACTCTCGCGCTTGGTGTAGCTGCTTCTTCAAGCTCCCGAGCGCTCAAACTCAATACACAACCAAGCAGGAGTAGGGTTTTACGCGTCTACCGCGGCCCGAACCTGGGTAAAACTGCCCGCGTGCTCGCTACGATATGCTCTTTGTGCTCCCTCCGCCCTCGTACCGCACAGACAAGGGGCTCCGGTCCCATAGGTGTTCGTGGCGGACAGTTTCCCCCGACATCTTTGGCGCGCCAGGTAGGGGGCGTCGAGGTTGTGCGAACCTGATCCGGCGTTCGCGCGGGCGCATTCTTCATCAACCTCTCCAGCTTCATCAGCAACTTCATCAGCGACAACTCCATGGCCCCGAAGAAGAAGGCTTCGGAGGTCGGAGGCCCGTCTGCGTCTCACCCGCCGCCACCAGAGCCAACGGTGGGCGGGGGAGATGCCGTCGGAAGGGTGGCCGCCGGTGAGGACACTCACGGCGCCACCAGATCCAAGAACAGGACGGACGACCGAACTTCGGTCTCCGTGGACGCGCCGCGTCCATCCCAGCACACGACGACCCAGCAGCGCCATACCACGGGAGGTGGTATCCGCTTGCTGGGGCAAGGCCAAACCGGAGGCTCGCGGGACGCCCCGGACCCTCGTCCGGGCACAAGCAAAGCGAAGGCGCCGGCGCGGGACCCCGCTCCTTCTAACGTTGTTAGAAGTCCGAGCGTATCCCGCTCCTCGCACCGCTCGCCCGCGTTCCCCTCCACTCCAGCAGAAGCGCTCGCAAGGGCGCAACTGCTCCTCGACTTTCCTCCAGCGGCCGACAAGGCCGAAGAATGGAGGGCTACCATCTGAAGCCTGATAGACTTCGCCAACAACGATTCTCCACAGCAGCCGTCGACCTCGCGGCCGCGGCAAGCTGAGAAGACGAAGGCTGACGGCAACAAGACTGCCGGGGGTGCGACAAGCGTGCATTCCCCGCCGCAGAAGCAGAAGACGCCGCCCCGCCGGAACAACCCCGACGACGGCTCCACAGCCTCGTCGGACCCGCGGGCTCATCGGGACCAGCGCCAAGTCCTCGACGACCGGCGAGATGAAGACGCTCGGACCACAATCGAGCGCCGCCAAGAAGCTCGGCGACAATCCGACAAGAGGGCTGGGAACACTGTCGACGCGCACGCGCCCGGTGAACCAGGCGACTTGCCCTACGCGGCAGGCTGCCCTGCGTTCACCCGCGAGCTGCGGCGCGTCCAGTGGCCCAGCATGAAGAATTTTAAGCCCGACGTACCGGAGAAGTACGACGGCAAGACGCACCCCTCGGAGTTTCTCAGCGTCTACACTATCGCAGTGCAAGCTGCCGGGGGGCGCGACGAGAAGATCCTGGCGAACTACTTCCCGCTCGTGCTAAAGCCGAACGTCCGTTCGTGGCTCATGCACTTGCCGGAAGGTTCCATCTCTTCTTGGGCCGACCTCTGCCACCAGTTTGTTGGCGCCTTCACCGGCGGCCACAAACCCCATGGCCAGGAGAGCGATCTCCATATCTTGGCCCAGAAGGAAGGCGAGACCCTGCGCAAGTATATCCAACGCTTCAGCCGGGTGCAGCACAATATCCCTGACGTTCACCCTGCCGCGGTTATCAGCGCGTTCCATCAGAACGTGCGTAACCGCCGCATGCGTGAGGAGATGGCGATGACAAAGATTCGGGATGTCAGCGAGCTCTATGCTCTTGCTGACAAGTGCGCACGCGCAGAAGAGGGGAGGAGACTCCCCGGGGAGGATGCTGGCGCGGGAGGAAGCGACAGCGACGACGCCGCCCCGGCAAAGAAGAGCCGGCGGCGGAACAACAGAAAGAAGGGCAAGAAGGAGGTGCTTGCCATCGAGAAGTCCGGCAAGGAGGCCCCCGCCAAGCAAGCGCAGGCTGGCGGCTCCGGCAAGGAGCCTGCCCCTGCAGCGGCGGCCGACAAGCCGGGTAGCTCCGACAAGCAATACTGTAAGATCCACCGCACCAAGGGTCACGATCTCTCCAACTGCAAGCGCGTTGAGTATCTCGTCGAGCAGCAGAAAGCTGAGTACGAGAGGCGCGACAAGGAGAAGGCCCAAGGTGGCGGGGAAGAGCCCAGCAAGAAGCGGCCGTTCAACGGCCGGGGAGGACGCCGCGGCAAGGCTAAGCAGCGGCAAGGAGATCGACCTCCCCGGGGCCGCGACAACGACGAAGAAGATGACGACGAAGACATGGAGGACGAGGAGAACAGCGAGCAGGAGTTCCAGAAGGCCACGGAGGTCCTGTGCGTCGACGGTGGCGCCTCCCTGCATACCTCCCACCGCCAACTCAAGCAGTGGGTGCGTGAGGTAAACGCAGCGGAGCCGCCCGTGGAGTCGCGCAGGCTCCTCAAATGGTCCAGCACGCCCATCGTTTTTGATCTTGAGGATCACCCTGACCGCACCACTGCGGTCGGGTGCTTGCCGATGCTGGTTTCTCCCACCATCCGCAACCTCAAGGTCACCAAAATGTTGGTTGACGGCGGGGCCGGGCTGAACTTGATCTCCTCTGCTGTGATCAAGAAACTCCAGATTCAAGACGGCGAGCTCGAAGAGACCGGTTCATTCCAAGGAATCAACCCGGGAAGGAGCAAGCCCAAGGGAAAAATCACTCTGCCGGTGACCTTTGGCGGGGAGCTCAACTTCAGGACTGAGCGCATCACCTTTGACGTCGCCGATATTCCATTGCCCTACAATGGAATACTTGGCCGTCCTGCCCTCGCCAAGTTCATGGCAGCTTCCCACTATGCCTACAACGTGCTGAAGATGCCGGGGCCGATAAGCGTCATCACTGTCCATAGCGACAAGAAGGATGCGCTTATTTGCGCCGACAAGATTTACCGGGATGCGGCAGCTGCGGCCGAGAAGGATACTCTTGCCGCTGAAGCTCCCGGGGGGAAGAAGACGAAGACCAAGTCCGGCAAGTGCTCTGGGACCCACTCCGGCAACCGCACCTCCTCGGAGTGCTGCGCTGCCGTCGAGGACGTTCCATCGAGCTCCACCGGCAAGAATAAGAAAGGAATGGCTGCTCCTCCGGCAACCAAGAAAGTGTCCGCAAGGGAGGACGGCACTGGTGGTACTTTCACCATCAGCGCCACCCTTGACAGCAAATAGGAAAGCGCGCTCATTGCCTTCCTGCGGGCGAATGTCGATGTGTTTGCCTGGCAACCATCTGACATCCCCGGTGTTCCCAGGAAGGTGATTGAGCACAAGCTTGCTGTCTGTCCTCACGCGCGGCCCATCAAGCAGAAAGTGAGGAAGCAAGCCGTGGAGCGCCAAGAGTTCATCAACGAGGAAATCAAGAAGCTAGAGGCAGCAGGCCTAGTTAGAGGTGTGATCCATCCGACGTGGTTGGCAAACCCAGTCGTCGTGCGCAAGGCCAACGGGAAGTGGAGACTGTGTATAGACTTCACCGATGTCAATAAAGCATGTCCCAAGGATCCATTCCCTTTGCCGCGCATTGACCAGATTGTTGACTCCACTGCCGGATGTGAGCTACTCTGCTTTCTTGATGCATACTCAGGCTATCATCAGATTTTCATGGCCAAGGAAGATGAAGAGAAGACTGCATTTATCACTCCATGTGGCACTTATTGCTTTATCCGCATGCCATTTGGATTGAAGAATGCAGGCTCAACCTTTGCAAGGGTAGTGTACACTGCTTTTGAGCCACAGATCCACAGGAATGTAGAAGCTTACATGGATGACATCGTGGTGAAGAGCAAGAGCAAGGAAACCCTGATTCAAGACTTGGAAGAAACGTTTCAGAACCTGCGCAGGATACAGCTCAAGTTGAACCCCGAGAAGTGCGTCTTTGGAGTCCCCTCCGGCAAGCTTCTCGGGTTCTTTGTATCACAGAGGGGGATTGAAGCCAACCCCGACAAGATCAAAGCCATTGAGCAGATAGAGGCCCCGAAGCGCGTCAAGGATGTCAGAAGGCTTGCAGGGTGTGTTGCTGCCCTCAGTAGGTTCATTTCAAAGTCTGCAGAACGCGCCCTACCTTTCTTCAAAATCTTGAAGAAGGCAGGTCCCATGAAGTGGACTCCGGAAGCGGAGGCGGCGTTGCAGGATTTGAAACGGTACCTGTCCTCCACTCCTATACTTGTCGCACCTAGACCACAGGAAAAGTTGTTGCTATACTTAGCGGCAACCAACCAGGTGGTTAGTGCTGCGTTAGTAGCGGAGAGGGAGTCCGACGAGGAATCAGCACCACCGGCAAGTGAATCCAGCGACAAGCAGGGGGCTGCTCCGACAAGCTCTGGCCCCGACAAGGATGACTCTGCGCAGGAGCAAGGAGAGGCGCGGAAGAAGATGGTGCAGCGCCCAGTGTATTTTGTAAGTTCCCTTCTCCAGGGGGCTAGATCAAGGTACTCTGGTGTGCAAAAGTTGCTTTTCGGCCTCCTCATGGCCTCGAGAAAGCTGCGCCATTACTTCCAAGCCCATGAGATAACAGTGGTCACTCGCTTTCCGTTGAAGAGGATATTACACAATCCAGAAGCAACAGGCAGGATCGTCGAGTGGGCACTGGAGCTGTCGAGCTTTGGACTCAAGTTTGAAAGTACTTCAACCATACAGAGCCGAGCTTTGGCAGAATTCATAGCTGAGTGGACCCCAACACCAGATGAGGAAGTTCAAGAAACAAGCACACCCGTACAAGAAGCGACAAGTGAATGGGTAATGTATTTTGACGGTGCCTTCTCGCTGCAAGGCGCCGGTGCCGGCGTGGTACTCATCGCGCCCACCGGAGAGCACCTCAAATATGTTATCCAGATGCACTTTCCCAGGGAGCAAGCGACAAACAACACTGCAGAATATGAAGGCTTGCTTGCCGGCCTCAGGATTGCGGCCGAACTTGGGATCAGAAAGCTGATTGTGCGGGGCGATTCTCAGTTGGTGGTCCGGCAAGTTAACAAGAGCTATCAGAGCCCTTTGATGGAAGCTTATGTCGATGAAGTGAGAAAGCTTGAAGAGCACTTTGAAGGTTTGCAGATGGAGCACGTCCCGAGAGCTCAAAATGAAATTGCAGATGGCCTTTCAAAGTGCGCTTCGATGAAGTTACCTGTGGAACCAGGGACCTTCTTGCTCAAGCTGACTCAGCCATCCGTTACACCATCAATTGGGCAGTCCAAGAAGAGAAAGTTGGTCACCGGCGACTACTTGCCGGCGGATCTTCCTGGAACCGCCGCCAAGGTCCCCAAGATCAACAACCAGAACGCTGAGGAACAGTTTGCTCCTGCAAGTCCTCGGGCTTGTACAGTTAAAGCAAGCGTTCCCGGCAAGCCTCGCCCCGGCGAGCTTGTCGGGGGACCATCAGCTCCGACAGGACCAGAGGTCTTTGTCATAGAAGCTGAGGTTCCCGCAGCGGCCCTCGAGCCTTTAGTCCTTGCCGTCGAGCCTCGGGCTCCGGCATGGGCGCAGCAGATCGTCCGCTTCCTTCAAACTGGAGAACTTCCCGACGACCCTCAAGAGATAGAGAAGATAACCAGGCAGTCAAGTATGTATCAGTTCGTGGATAACGAGCTGTACAGAAGAAGACTCAATGGTGTCAGACTGAAGTGCATCTCCAGGGAAGATGGACAGAAGCTGTTGGCAGAAATTCACGGAGGCATATGCGGCCACCACATTGGCGCAAGGGCGCTTGCCGGGAAAGCTTTCCGGCAAGGGTTCTTTTGGCAAGAAGCCCTCCAAGATGCAACTGCACTAGTAACCAAGTGTGAAGCGTGCCAGTTCCATGCGAAGCAAATCCATCAGCCAGCTCAAGCTCTCCAAACAATCCCTTTGTCATGGCCCTTCTCGGTCTGGGGGCTCGATATCCTCGGCCCTTTCCCTCGTGCTGTCGGGGGCTTTGAGTACTTGTACGTTGCAATCGACAAGTTCACAAAGTGGCCAGAAGTGGAGCCAGTGAGGAAGGTGACAGCATAGTCAGCGGTCAGGTTCTTCAGGTCGATTGTTTGCCGTTTCGGGATCCCTAACAGGATCATCACCGACAACGGTACGCAATTCACTAGTCGCACCTTCATGCAGTACGTCCAAGACCTTGGCGCCAAGGTCTGTTTCGCTTCTGTTGCTCACCCGAGGAGCAACGGTCAAGCGGAGAGGGCAAATGCTGAAGTGCTGCGCGGACTCAAGACAAGGACCTTTGACAGGCTGCGCAAGTGCGGAAGGAATTGGATAGAGGAGCTCCCGGCGGCTCTTTGGTCAATCAGAACGACACCAAGTCGAGCCACCGGACAGACACCCTTTGCTCTAGTCTACGGAGCAGAGGCAGTTCTCCCCACGGAACTCGTATACGGATCTCCTCGAGTGCTCGCTTATGATGAGCTCGAGCAAGAGCAACTGCGGCAAGATGACGCATTGCTCCTTGAGGAGGGACGTCTCCAGGCTGCTGTACGAGCTGCTCGATACCAGCAAGCTTTGCGCCGCTACCATAGCCGCAAAGTCAAGGCCAGGAGTCTCGAGGAAGGCGACCTTGTTCTTCGGCGTGTTCACTCCGCCAAGAATTCCAACAAGTTGACGCCGAAGTGGGAAGGCCCTTATCGGGTGAGACAAGTTACGAGGCCTGGCGCTGTCCGCCTCGAGACCGAAGAAGGCTTACCGGTGAGCAACTCCTGGAACATAGAGCATCTTCGCAAGTTTCACCCCTAAGGCGCGGTTGTCGTGATCCGCTCCGGCAACCACCTTTTGTACAAGCTTTGCCGCTGTTGCATGTAACCCTTTGTACAAAGCCGGGCGCAGACCCCGTGCATCAGTAAAGTTTTCGTGTTTTTCGCATCGATTGCCTTTTGCATGCTTCTCTTTGCTATTTGCATGTTCTGTTTGGCATTTGGTGCAACACTCAAGTATACGGTAAGCACTAGCACGCCGAGAGGCCATATGCTTGTTTTCCTCTCCCTTTTCTCTCCTCTTAAGCAGAAGGAACGTTCCTCGCGCACAAGTTTGCCGGGGGGGAAGGAGGTGGAGGAGGAACCAAGTGCTGTTCAAGAAAGAGAAGTCTTACCGGAAAGCAAGCAACATAAGCAAGCAACATATGAGAGATAAGTTGTTGGAATTTGACCAGTTCAAATTTTAAAATTTAGTTGTCTTCCTTGAACGATCACATTTTGTATGGAAAACCTGTGCGCGGAGGAACCTACCCGTAGCTTGCCGCACCCTTATCTTGTTTTCGAGTTCACTCAACGATTTAAGTGAGCTGCGACAAGTGTCGCGCCCTTGCTTCGTTTCCGAGTACGCTCAGCAAGCTAAGTGCGTTGCGACTAGCTGCGGCAAGGTTGCTTGCCGGCGAAGACCTTGGCCAGCAGGCTGCTCAGAGTCCAGCACTCAGCGCTCGCGGCAAAGGCCCCTTGCCGGCAAGCTCCCCGGAGAGCGTAGGGTGAAAAACATACAAAGTCAAAGATTGAGACAAGGAAGATAACATTGCACTGATTGATCAAAATAAAGTAAATATCTTACAAAGGATAACTTGTCGCAATGGACTAATAAGTTCATGACATAATGTGCAGCAACAAAAAGATAAAGATAATGGAGCCCTAGTCTACGCGGTCGCCTTCCTTCCTGCCAAGCTTTGCCACCTTGGCGATAATGTGGCCAACCTGCTCCTTCAGGGCCTCCGTGTCTGCATCAGCCGGCAAGCTGCGAAGAACGTTCGTGAGATTGATCCCCAGGTTGCGGTACACGATCTTTGTCAGCACCCGCTCCAGAGTTCCCGCGCAGAGCAGGCGCGACTCCTCGGCCAGCTGCGCGGGGATGCGGTTCCGGAGACCTGCAAGGGCCGGCGCGATTCCTCTGAAGAAGAGGCTGAGCTTGGCGCTGTGCGGGAGATCCGGATCCGGCGAGTAGATGAGGTGTTCGACCTTCAGCGCCAGCAGCTCCTGGTCAATATTGGACGCAGAAGAAACCAAGTCTTCGGTCCATACCTCGATGGTCTGGCGGAAGAGCTCGGATGCCTTGTTGACGCTGTCCACCAGGGTCCGCTCCTTGCGGAGCTCCTCCTTCAACTTGTTCTCCTGAACCCGGGCAGCGTCGAGCGATTCCTTCAGAGTGGTGACCTTCAGTTCCAAGTCCTCAATGGAGTCCTTGGCGGCCTTCAACTCGTCGCCCCTCTTGGAGAGACTCACCTGAAGCTCGGAGTTTGTGTGAGCATCCTTCTCGCGCTCCAAGATGAGCGCGGCAACCTTCTCTGCGCTCACCTTCAGCGCTTTCTCCAACTGTTCAACCTTGGCGGCAAGCTCCTTCTTGGCGTCTTCCGCGGCAACCGCGGCGGCTTTCGCCTCCTTCAGCTCCCCGCCAAGGGCAGCCTCGCGAGCGGCAAGGTCCTCCTCATGGGAGTCCAGCTCGACCTTCCGCTGCGCGAGCTCTCCCTCTCTCCGGGACATCTCAACCCCGGCGAGCCGCTGCTGTTCGTCAGCTTCAGCCTTCTCGAGCACCCATTCCTGGTACTCGCCGGCGAGACGCTCACGCTCCTCCGCCACCTCGCGGAGGGCCGCCTGATTGGCGGCGCTGAGCTCCGCCGCATGCTTCTCCATTTCTGCCGCGGCCTTGGCGGCAAGAGCCTCCCGGGAGGCGAGTTTCGCCTGCCTGGCCCGGTAAAGGGCCAGGAGCTGGTGGAGCAACCTCTCCTCCTCGGGCCCCTCACTCCCGCCGGGCGCCTCGACGATTTTCAGGCCTGCGGAGGCGAGGACTTCTCCGTCGAACGCCTCGCCCTCCGCAGGAGCTCGCGATGAAGACCCCCAAGGCATCTGGATGAAGACGCCGTTGGGGGCCTCGAGATAATACCCCTGCTCCTTGCTGGCGGAGGGGCCGGTGGCCGGTGCAGCATCTGATGCTCCCGCCGCCTCCGGGCCGGCGGTGCGGTCGCCGTCCCCCTCCCCAGCCGCTGCATCCGCAGCCGGGGCAGTCTCCTGCGCGGCCGGCTCGGCGGCCTCGGCTATCTCCTCAACGACAGGAGCGTCGCCGCCGCCGCCCTGCGTGCCCTCCTCCTTGAGGTTGATAACCTCCGTCTCCATGGGCTCAGGAGGAGGAAGATCTGAAAAGAAGAAGAAGAAAAAGAAGTTCAAGACTCAAGCAAATATCCAAAAAAGAGGCAAGCCAAGAAGACAAGTCACAAAACATACCTTGGCGGACGTCCTCAGCGGCGGGCTCCCTCGCCGGGGAGCTCGGCCTTGTCGGAGTAGTCACCCTTGCCGGGCTGCTCGCCCTTGGCGGGGTACTCTGCCTCGGCGGAGTACCCGCCCTTGGCGGAGCACTCTCCCTTGCCGGAGAGTTCTGCCTTGGCGGGGGCGGCGGGGCCTGCGGCTCCTCAACGACAGTCTCCGGGCGCTCTTCCCGCTGTGGCTCCACCTCTGCACAGAACAAGACGAGAAACATCAAGACATGAAAACAGAATCAAATCCTCAGATGCGCCCCGACAAGCAAAAAAAGAGAAAACCCCAGACTTACGCTGGGGGCTGCGCTGCGGGCTACGCTGGGGGCTGCTCCTCGGAGCAGCGCTCGGGTCCGGCAGGCTCGGCTCCGGCACACCCCCTGTTGCCGCAGCTGCCGAGTCTTCCGCGACCTCGACCTCGGGCGCCTTGGCCTTCTTCGCCGCGCGATGGGCCAGGGTCCTGAAATCAGAACAATAAACGGAATCAGCATCAAACAAAAAATCAAGGCAAAAATCAAGGAGATATAAGGTCTTGGATTCTTACTCCTGGTCCTCCTCGTCGTCCTCGCTCAGGGCGGAGAAATCATACTCCACCGTGGGCGCGTCGGCGCGAGGAGCGGAAGACGAAGACTCCCTCGCGCGCTTGGTGTTCACCGGGGCTGGGGGCTGCGAAGACCCAGCCCCTGTGGTAGCCGGCGCCCGAGGGGCGGGCGGAGCCGCTGCTCCGCTCCGAGAAGACCCCTGCCGGCTCGCTGCCGGCCTGCGAGGCGCCTCCGTCGTGGTCCGCGCACGGGCCGCCTCCGCTGCGGCTGGTGCGCCGGACGGCCTTGGCGCGGCTTGGCTCCCCCGGGGAGCTGCCCGGCGAGCTGGCTGTTGCCGGGGCGCCTGCGCCCTTTCCCCCGTCGCCGCCTTGCGGAGACGTTTCGCCGGGGACTGCCTCGGGCTTGCCGGGGGCGGGGAGCTCTCCGACGAGGAGAGGTCGTCGGCGTACAACTCCGTGGATCCGCCGGAGTCCGCGGCCTCCTCCTCCTCCTCCTCTTCCCCGGCCGGCTCACTGGGCCCAGCGTCCTGCGCTGCGGCCCCCTTTCCCTTGGCGCCTCCGCCCCTCGCGGCGCCTCTGCTCCCTCCGGCGGTACCCTCCATTGCCGCGGCCTCGGCCGCGATCCCGTGGATCCCAGAGTGCCTCAGCGAGGGGACCCCGGCGAGCGCGTCGGGGGGAAGCTTCAGCAACCTGCGGATCTCCGCCTCCTCCGCCTGGGTGGACGCGTCCGCAGCCTCCGCCTGTTCCGGCGAGTATCCGAAAATTCCTGCCGCCGCGGCTGCGGCGGCCTCTTCAGCCCGGGAAGCTATGTAGGCGATCTCCTGCTCAGTGGTGTCCCGCGTGTGCAGCTTGAGGTCGTCCTTGCTCTTCGCCACCTCTGCGAGGTTGTCGTAGAAGTTGAGGACGTCGATGGGCTTCGGGGCGATCCACGTGCGGTCCACGCCGTGCGAGTCACACATGGGCATCATGGCGAGGATCCGATCCCTGACGATGTTGTTGCAGAGCGGCACCACTTCCCGGGGAGTCCTAAACCATTCGGGGTGTGCCGGGTCGTACTTGAAGAGTTCCCGGACCATTCCCCTCAGCTCCAGCGTGGTGAAGTTGAAGTTGAGCCCGGGGCGCAGCCTCATGATGTCTGCCGGGCCGCCGTACTCCCAGGCCGGCCTCTTCCGGTCTTGGAGAGGGGCGATGCGCCGGCGGAGGAAATCTGCGCCCACCTCAGCAACTGACAGATTGGCCATCCGAAGACGAAGAATCCGGACAAGGGCGATATCGAGCTTGATATCGTCCGAGTCCAGCTCACTCCAGTCCCTGCCGCGCACGATGGGCGTTGTGCGCGGCGCGGTGAAGGCTTGCGGCTGGTCTTCTACGATCCAGCACCACTCCGCTCGCCATTCCTCCCACTTGCCGCGGAGCTCCCTCGGCAAGTACGCCCCCTTTTTATTCAGACGAAAGACCCAAGAAATTCCTCCGGAGAGGGGGGCATCGGCCTCGGCTCTAGGGGTGAAGAAGTGTCTAAAGAGTGCTACATTGGGGTGGACTCCTATGAAGTTTTCGCACATGTGTGCGAAAACCGCCATGGTGAGGATGGCGTTGGGGGTGAAGTCAAGCAGATGGAGGCCATATGTATTCATGACGTCGCAGAAGAAGTTTGAGAAAGGAGGACAGAGACCACAATGAAAGAAGGCAGCAAAGAAGTAGTACCCGCCGGGATAGCTGTCCTTGGCGGCGGCCGGATATGCTCGCGTGCGGGGATGCGCGTCGGTTTCCTTGGACCAGAACAAGTAATACTTGTTCCAGAGCTCCCGCACGCCGAGCTTCGGCGGGAAGACGACATGCCGCTTCCGGTACGCGATGAGCTTGGCCGCTTGCTCCGATTTCTCCCGCTTGGACTTCTCCGCCTTCGCCTTGTCGGTCTTTGGGGCCATGGCGGACGCGGCGGAAGGGGGGAACGAAGAGCTCGGCGGCGGCGGAGATGTGGAGGCAGAGCGCAAGAGAGAATCTTTGGAGGAGGAAGACAATGCAATGAGAGCGCAAGGAGGGGAACCGCGCCCGCTTCCTCTGCTTTTATGGGGGAGTGGGGGGCGTTTCGCCCTTTCCATTAAGAGATCGTGGGCACGTCCCATCCCACGGCGCCGCGATCGACGCGTGCCGTTACCGTGGGGTGCGGCGGATATGGAAGTGGATTCGGCGCGCCGCGGGCCGCGGGTGCCCGTGCACTGTTTTGGGCCTGGCCCAACAGCGCTCGGCACCGTGTGTGGCCCAGGCCCGGGGGCTCCTGTCGGTGTACTAAGGTAGGGGTACCTCAGTACCCCAACTTGTGCACGGGCAGTTGCAGCTTCCCGCGGCAAGGTTTACTGCGGGCTCGCCGGAGACCTTCCTGCTCCTTATTTAACCATTCAAAAACAAAGTATACGAGACATAAGACCAAGACCCCGGCAAGAGGAGCTTGCCGGGAAGGCCGTACCAGGCTCAAGATTGCCCCGCTAACACAAGGCCCTCGCAAGAGGAGCTTGCCATGAAGACTAGAAGACAACGCCTCGGCGCTATATGCGCCCCGGCAAGGGGCCCGGGGAGCGGCAAGTTCCCGGGCCCGGCAAGATCAAGGCCCCGGCAAGGTGCTTGCCGGGAAGGCTGCGCTGTGTGCCCGCGCTCCAGCTCATCGGCCCACGCGTCGCCCTGGGGCCTATCCAGGGACGCGTGGCGGATGGCTGTGCAGCCTGGGGTACACGGTGGCACTCCACGGTGGTGGATCCATCGCCGTGGCAGACGGAGACGCTAAGGCGGGAGCTTTTGGGGTCGACGGCGACGGGCATTAAATGCCCTTGTCCCCCACTGTTAAAGTAGGTATAGACCACTGTTCTGTACTGTAGCTCCACTGTTCCCGCACTGTTACAACTACCACCTCTTTTACATTTTTACCCTTTTCTCCTACGTTGACACCTGTCGGTGACCCCTTGCACTATAAAAGGAGGCCCATGCACAACGTGGAGGGGGTTCGGAACCTAGATCACTCTCGCGCTTGGTGTAGCTGCTTCTTCAAGCTCCCGAGCGCTCAAACTCAATACACAACCAAGCAGGAGTAGGGTTTTACGCGTCTACCGCGGCCCGAACCTGGGTAAAACTGCCCGCGTGCTCGCTACGATCTGCTCTTTGTGCTCCCTCCGCCCTCGTACCGCACAGACAAGGGGCTCCGGTCCCATAGGTGTTCGTGGCGGACAGTTTCCCCCGACAATAGTCTTCATCATATAAGAGCCAGAACTAGAAGTATCGAGCATGGAGCGATTATTATGAGAAAGCCGATCATAATTTTTTCTATAACATTAACTTAAGCCTCCCCCAAGCTTGATTGATGCTTTTTCCTTCGCGAGGCCAGAAATTATAAATATAATTACGATCACGATGAACCTGGTGCATAGGGTAGAACTTCTGATGAAATTCCAACTTCAGACGATTATAGTTCCATGATCCCATATCATCGATAGCGTAAACCATGTAAATGCATCTCCCTTCAAAGATAAAGGGAAGACCTTCTTCTTGATAACATCCTCGGGCATACCCGCAAGCTTAAACAATCCACAAACTTCATCCACATAGATTAGGTGTAAGTCGGGATGAAGTGTTCCGTCTCCTGTAAAGGGATTTTCAAGCAGTTTCTCTATCATACCCGAAGGAATCTCAAAGCAAACATTTTCAATAGGTGCAGTAGGTTGAGGAGCAACTCTTTGCTCTTCTATTCGGGGTGAAGATACCCCGAACAAACCCCTCAAAGGATTTTGAGCCATAGTAACAAGTGAAAATAAATTTCAACACACTATATAAATTTTTCCTTACCAAATTCCACTTACCAAAGGCGATTCACTCCCCGGCAACGACGCCAGAAAAGAGTCTTGATGACCCACAAGTGTAGGGGATCTATCGTAGTCCTTTCGATAAGTAAGAGTGTCGAACCCAATGAGGAGCAGAAGGAAATGATAAGCAGTTTTTAGTAAGGTATTTTCTGCAAGCACTGAAATTATAGGTAACATATAGTTTTGTGATAAGGTAATTGGTAGCAAGTGACAAATGGTAAAAGTAAATAAGGTGCAGCATGGTGGCCCAATCCTTTTTGTATAAAAGGACAAGCCTGTACAAACTCTTATATAAAGTAAAGTGCTCCCGAGGACACATGGGAATTATCGTCAAGCTAGTTTTCATCACGATCGTCTGATTCGCGTTCGGTACTTTGATAATTTGGTATGTGGGTGGACCGGTGCTTGGGTGCTGCCCTTACTTGGACAAACCTCCCACTTATGATTAACCTCTAATGCAAGCATCCGCAACTACAAAAGAAGTATTAAGGTAAACCTAACCATAGCCTGAAACATATGGATCCAAATCAGCCCCTTACGAAGCAACGCATAAACTAGGGTTTAAGCTTCTGTCACTCTAGCAACCCATCATCTACTTATTACTTCCCAATGCCTTCCTCTAGGCCCGAATAATGGTGAAGTGTCATGTAGTCGACGTTCACATGACACCACTAGAGGAGAGACCACATACATCTCATCAAAATATAGAACGAAGACCAAATTCACATGACTACTAATAGCAAGACTTTTCCCATGTCCTCAGGAACAAAAGTAACTACTCACAAGACATAATATTGTTCATGATTAGAGGGGTATTAATATGCATAATGGATCTGAACATATGATCTTCCACAAAATAAACCAACTAGCATCAACTACAAGGAGTAATCAACACTACTAGCAACCCACAGGTACCAATTCGAGGTTTGGGTACAAAGGTTGGATACAAGAGATGAACTAGGGTTTGAGAGGAGATGGTGCTGGTGAAGATGTTGATGAAGATAGCCCTCCCCAAGATGGTAGATTTGTTGGTGATGACGGCAGTGACGATTTCCCCCTCCAGGAGGGAAGTATCCCCGGCAGAACGGCTCTGCCGGAGCCCTAGATTGGTTTCCGCCTCGAGACGGCGGCGTCTGGTCCCGAAAGTCTCCTTATGTTTTTTTTCCAGGTCAAAACACCTCATATAGGAGAATAAGGGCATAGGGGGCCTACCGGCGGGCCCACGAGGTAGGGGGTGCGCCCTGGGAAGGGGCGCGCCCCCCACCCTCGAGGACAGCCGGTGGCCCCTCTCGTGGGTTTCTTCCGCCAGATATTTTTTATATTTTCCGAAACAATGTTCTGCTGAGTTTTAGGGCTTTTGGAGTTGTGCAGAATAGCTTCCCAGAGTTTTCTCCTTTACCAGCCCAGAATTCCAGCTGCCGGCATTCTCCCTCTTCATGTAAACCTTGTAAAATAAGAGAGAAAAGGCATAAGTGTTGTGACAAAACATATAAGAACAACCCATAATGCAATAAATATCAACATATAGGCATGATGCAAAATGGACGTATTAGTTAACAAAAGTTATATTAGAACACCTAAACCAGGTGAACAAATTAAAGTAGAACCTAATATTGATGTGGTAAAGGATATCTTGAAAGAAAATGTAGATGAGCATGTTATTGGCTTCAATGAAGAGGCTGCTAGAATCGCCAAACCTGATAAAAAGGATAAACATAGACCTATTGTTGGCATGCCCGTTGTCTCGGTCAAAATAGGAGATCATTGCTATCATGGTTTATGCGACATAGGTGCTAGTGTGAGTGCTATTCCCTACTCTTTGTACCAAGAAATTATGAATGACATAGCACCTGCAGAAATAGAAGACCTTGATGTCACTATTAAACTGGCTAATAGAGACACTATATCACCAATTGGGATTGTTAGAGATGTTGAAGTATTGTGTGGGAAAATAAAATACCCTACTGATTTTCTTGTTCTTGGTTCCCCACAAGATGACTTATGTCCCATTATCTTTGGTAGATCCTTCTTGAACACCGTTAATGCTAAAATAGATTGTCAGAAACAAACTGTCGGTGTTAGATTTGGTAATGAGTCTCATGAATTTAATTTCTCCAAGTTTAATAGAAAGCTTCATGAGAAAGAAATACCTAGTAAAGATGAAATTATTGGTCTTGCTTCTATTGCTATGCCTCCTACTGATCCTTTGGAACAATATTTGCTATACCATGAGAATGATTTACATATGCATGAAAGAAATGAAATAGATGATGTTTTCTTTGAGCAACGTCCTCTACTTAAACACACACAATCTACCTATTGAAACTTTAGGAGGTCCTCCTCCACCTAAAGGTGATCCTGTGTTTGAATTAAAACAATTGCCTCACACTTTGAAATATGCTTATCTTGATGAAAAGAAGATATATCATGTTAGTACTAGTGCTAACCTTTCAGAACATGAAGAAGAAAGATTATTGAAAGTTCTAAGGAAGCACCGAGATGCTATTGGATATACTCTTGATAATTTAAAGGGCATTAGTCCCACTCTATGTCAACATAAGATAAATATGGAACCTGATGCTAAACCAGTTGTTGATCATCAACGTCGGTTAAACCCGAAGATGAAAGAAGTGGTAAGAACGGAAATATTAAAACTTCTGGAAGCAGGTATAATCTACCCTATAGCTGTTAGTAGATGGGTAAGTCCCGTTCATTGTGTTCCTAAGAAGGGAGGTATTACTGTTGTTCCTAATGATAAGAATGAACTTATTCCACAAAGAATTGTTACAGGTTATAGAATGGTAATCTATTTTAGAAAATTAAATAAAGCCACTAGAAAATATCATTACCCTCTACCTTTTATTGATCAAATGCTAGAAAGATTAACAAATCACACACACTTTTGTTCCTTGATGGATACTCTGGCTTTTCACAAATACCAGTTTCTCAACCTGATCAAGAAAAGACTACTTTTACTTGTCCCTTTGGAACTTATGCTTATAGATGTATTCCTTTTGGTTTATGCAATGCACCTGCTACCTTTCAAAGATGTATGACTATTATATTCTCTAAATTTTGTGAAAAGATTGTAGAGGTTTTCATGGAGGATTTCTCCGTTTATGGGAAGCCATTTGATGATTGTTTAAGCAATCTTGATCGAGTCTTGCAGAGATGTGAACAAACAAGTCTTGTCTTGAATTGGGAGAAATGCCACTTTATGGTTAATGAAGGTATTGTTTTGGGTCATAAGATTTCTGAAAAGGGTATTGAAGTGGACAAAGCTAAGATTGATGCAATTGAGAAAATGCCATGTCCCAAGGATGTCAAAGGTATTCGTAGTTTCTTAGGCCATGCTGGTTTCTATAAGAGATTTATCAAAGATTTTTCTACAATTTCTAGACCTCTCACTAACCTTTTACAAAAGGATGTTCCTTTTGTTTTTGATGATGATTGCTTTGAGGCCTTGGAAACACTTAAGAAAGCTTTAATTTCTACACCTATAGTTCAACCACCTGATTGGAACTTACCTTTTGAAATTATGTGTGATACTAGTGATTATGTTGTTGGTGTTGTTCTAGGACAAAGAGTTGATAAGAAACTGAATGCTATTCATTATGCTAGTAAAACTCTAGACAGTGCTCAAAAGAATTATGCAACCAGTGAAAAAGAATTCTTAGCAGTTGTGTTTGCTTGTGACAAATTTAGATCTTACATTGTTGATTCAAAAGTAACTGTTCACACTGACCATGCTGCTATTAAATATCTTATGAAAAATAAAGATGCTAAACCTAGACTTATTCAGTGGGTTCTCTTGTTACAAGAATTTGATTTGCATATTATTGATAGAAAGGGAGCTGAGAACCCTGTAGCCGATAAGTTGTCTAAACTTGAAAATGTGCTTGATGACCCACTACCTATTGATGATAGTTTTCCTGATGAGCAGTTAGTTGCAATAAATGTTACTAATAGTACTCCTTGGTATGCTGATTATGCTAATTATATTGTTGCTAAATATTTACCACCCAGTTTTACTTATCAACAAAATAAATAGTTCTTTTATGATTTAAGACATTACTTTTGGGATGACCCACATCTTTATAAAGAAGGAGTAGATGGTATTATTAGACGTTGTGTACCTGAGCATGAACAGGGACAAATCCTTCAGAAGTGTCTCCGAAGCATATGGAGGACACCATGCTGGAGATAGAACTGCTCACAAGGTATTGCAGTCTTGATTTTATTGGCCTAGTCTCTTCAAAGATGCTCGTAAGTTCGTCTCATCTTGTGATGAATGTCAAAGGCTAGGTATATTGGTAAGCGTCAAGAAATGCCTATGAATTATTCACTTGCTGTTGAGCCATTTGATGTTTGGGGATTTGATTACATGGGACCTTTTCCTTCCTCTAATGGGTATACACATATTTTGGTTGTTGTTGATTATGTTACTAAATGGGTAGAAGCTATTCCAACCAGTAGTGTTGATCACAACACCTCTATTAAAATGCTTAAGGAAGTTATTTTCCCAAGGTTTTGAGTCCCTAGATGTCGGTGTACTAAGGTAGGGGTACCTCAGTACCCCAACTTGTGCACGGGCAGTTGCAGCTTCCCGCGGCAAGGTTTACTGCGTGCTCGCCGGAGACCTTCCTGCCTCCTATTAAACCATTCAAAAACAAAGTATACAAGACAGAAGATCGAGACCCCGGCAAGAGGAGCTTGCCGGGAAGGCCGTACCAGGCTCAAGGCTGTTCCACTAACACAAGACCCTGGCAAGAGGAGCTTGCCAGGAGGATTAGAAGATATTGCCTCGGCGCTATGCGCGCCCCGGCAAGGGGCCCGGGGAGCGGCAAGTTCACGGGCCCGGCAAGATCAAGGCCCCGGCAAGGCGCTTGCCGGGGAGGCTACGCTGTGTGCCCGCGCTCCAGCTCATCGGCCCACGCGTCGCCCTGGGGCCTAACCAGGGACGCGTGGCGGATGGCTGTGCAGCCTGGGGTACACGGTGGCACACCACGGCGATAAATCCGTCGCCGTGGCGGACGGAGACGCTAAGGCGGGAGCTTTTGGGGTCGACGGCGACGGGCATTGAATGCCCTTGTCCCCCACTGTTAAAGTAGGTATAGACCACTGTTCTGTACTGTAGCTCCACTGTTCCCGCACTGTTACAACTACCACCTCTTTTACATTTTTACCCCTTTCTCCTACGTTGACACCTGTCGGTGACCCCTTTGCATTATAAAAGGAGGCCCATGCACAACGTGGAGGGGGTTCAAAACCTAGATTACTCTCACGCACGGTGTAGCTGCTTCTTCAAGCTCCCGAGCGCTCAGCTCAATACACAACCAAGCAGGAGTAGGGTTTTACGCATCCGTGCGGCCCGAACCTGGGTAAAAACTGCCCGCGCGTCTGCTTCGATCTGCTCTTTGTGCTCCCTCCGCCCTCGTACCGCACAGACAAGGGGCTCCGGTCCCATAGGTGTTCGTGGCGGACAGTTTCCCCCGACATCTTTGGCGCGCCAGGTAGGGGGCGTCGAGGTTGTACGAACCTGATCCGGCGTTCGCGCGGGCGCATCCTTCATCAACCTCTCCAGCTTCATCAACAACTTCATCAGCGACAACTCCATGGCCCCGAAGAAGAAGCCTTCGGAGGTCGGAGGCCCGTCTGCGTCTCATCCGCCGCCACCAGAGCCAACGGTGGGCGGGGGAGACGCCGTCGGAAGGGTGGTCGCCGGCGAGGACACTCACGGTGCCACCAGATCCAAGAACAAGACAGATGACCGGACCTCGGTCTCCGTGGACGCGCCACGTCCATCGCAACATACGACGACCCCGCAGCGCCATACCACGGGAGGTGGTATCCGCTTGCTGGGACAAGGCCATACTGGAGGTTCGCGGGACGCCCCGGACCCCCGTCCGGGCACAAGCAAAGCGAAGGCGCCGGCGCGGGACCCCGCTCCTTCTAACGTCGTTAGAAGTCCGAGCGTATCCCGCTCCTCGCACCGCTCGCCCGCGTTCCCCACTACTCCGGCAGAAGCGCTCGCAAGGGCGCAGCTGCTCCTCGATTTTCCTCCAGCGGCCGACAAGGCCGAGGAATGGAGGGCCACTATCCGGAGCCTGATAGACTTCGCCAACAACGACTCTCCGCAGCAGCCGTCGGCCTCGCGGCCGCGGCAGGTTGAGAAGACGAAGGCTATCGGCGACAAGACTGCCGGGGGCGCGACAAGCGTGCACTCCCCGCCGCAGAAGCAGAAGACGCCGCCCCGCCGGAACAATCCCGACGACGGCTCCACAGCCTCGTCGGACCCGCGGGCCCGTCGGGACCAGCGCCAGGTCCTCGACGACCGGCGAGATGAAGACGCTCGGACCACGATCGAGCGCCGCCGAGAAGCTCGGCGACAATCCGACAAGAGAGCTGGGAACACTGTCGACGCACCCGCGCCCGGTGAACCAGGCGACTTGCCGTACGCGGCAGGCTGCCCTGCGTTCACCCGCGAGCTGCGGCGCGTCCAGTGGCCCAGCATGAAGAACTTTAAGCCCGACGTACCGGAGAAGTACGACGGCAAGACGCATCCCTCGGAGTTTCTCAGCGTCTATACTATCGCAGTGCAAGCTGCCGGGGGGCGCGACGAGAAGATCCTAGCCAACTACTTCCCGCTCGTGCTGAAGCCGAACGTCCGTTCATGGCTCATGCACTTGCCGGAAGGCTCTATCTCTTCTTGGGCCGACCTCTGCCATCAGTTTGTTGGCGCCTTCACCGGCGGCCACAAACCCCATGGCCAGGAGAGCGATCTCCACATTTTGGCCCAGAAGGAAGGCGAACCCCTGCGCAAGTATATCCAACGTTTCAGCCGGGTACAGCACAACATCCCCGACGTTCACCCTGCTGCGGTTATCAGCGCGTTCCATCAGAACGTGCGTAACCGCCGCATGCGTGAGGAGATGGCGATGACCAAGAACAGGGACGTCAGCGAGCTCTACGCTCTTGCCGACAAGTGCGCCCGTGCAGAAGAGGGGAGGAAACTCCCCGGGGAGGATGCTGGCGCAGGGGGAAGCGACAGCGACGACGCCGCCCCGGCAAAGAAGAGCCGGCGGCGGAACAACAGGAAGAAGGGCAAGAAGGAAGTGCTTGCCGTCGAGAAGTCCGGCAAGGAGGCCCCCGCCAAGCAAGCGCAGGCTGGCGGCTCCGGCAAGGAGCCTGCCCCTGCGGCGGCGGCCGACAAGCCGGGTAGCTCCGACAAGCAATACTGTAAGATTCACCGCACCAAGGGTCACGATCTCTCCAACTGCAAGCGCGTCGAGTATCTCGTCGAGCAGCAAAAAGCTGAGTACGAGAGGCGCGACAAGGAGAAGGCCCAAGGTGGCGGGGAAGAGCCCAGCAAGAAGCGGCCGTTCAACGGCCGGGGAGGACGCCGCGGCAAGGCCAAGCAGCGGCAGGGAGATCGACCTCCCCGGGGCCGCGACAACGACGAAGATGACGATGAAGACATGGAGGACGACGAGAACAGCGAGCAGGAGTTCCAGAAGGCCACGGAGGTCCTGTGCGTCGACGGTGGCGCCTCCCTGCACACCTCCCACCGCCAGCTGAAACAGTGGGTGCGTGAGGTGAATGCAGCGGAGCCGCCCGTGGAGTCGCGCAGGCTCCTCAAATGGTCCAGCACGCCCATCATTTTTGACCTTGAGGATCACCCTGACCGCACCACGGCGGTCGGGTGCTTGCCGATGCTGGTTTCCCCCACCATCCGCAACCTCAAGGTCACCAAAATGTTGGTTGACGGCGGGGCCGGGCTGAACTTGATCTCCTCTGCTGTGATCAAGAAGCTCCAGATTCAAGACGGCGAGCTCGAAGAGACCGGTTCATTCCAAGGAATCAACCCGGGAAGGAGCAAGCCCAAGGGAAAGATTACTCTGCCGGTGACCTTTGGCGGGGAGCTCAATTTCAGGACTGAGCGCATCACCTTTGACGTTGCTGATATTCCATTGCCCTACAATGGGATACTCGGCCGTCCCGCCCTCGCCAAGTTCATGGCGGCTTCCCACTATGCCTACAACGTACTGAAGATGCCGGGGCCGATAAGCGTCATCACTGTCCATAGCGACAAGAAAGATGCGCTTATTTGCGCCGACAAGATTTACCGGGATGCGGCAGCTGCGGCCGAGAAGGATACTCTTGCCGCTGAAGCTCCCGGGGGGAAGAAGATGAAGACCAAGTCCGGCAAGTGCTCTGGGACCCACTCCGGCAACCGCACCTCTTCGGAGTGCTGCGCCGCCGTCGAGGACGTTCCATCGAGCTCCACCGGCAAGAGCAAGAAAGGAATGGCTGCTCCTCCGGCAACCAAGAAGGTGTCCGCAAAGGAGGATGGCACTGGTGGTACCTTCACCATCAGTGCCACCCTTGACAGCAAATAGGAAAGCGCGCTCGTCGCCTTCCTGCGGGCGAATGTCGATGTGTTTGCTTGGCAACCATCTGACATCCCCGGTGTTCCCAGGAAGGTGATTGAGCACAAGCTTGCTGTCTGCCCTCATGCGCGGCCCATCAAGCAAAAAGTGAGGAAGCAAGCCGTGGAGCGCCAGGAGTTCATCAACGAGGAGATCAAGAAACTAGAGGCAGCAGGCCTAGTTAGAGGTGTGATCCATCCGACGTGGTTGGCAAACCCAGTCGTCGTGCGCAAGGCCAACGGGAAGTGGAGACTGTGTATAGACTTCACCGATGTCAATAAAGCATGTCCCAAGGATCCTTTTCCTTTGCCGCGCATTGACCAGATCGTTGACTCCACCGCCGGATGTGAGCTACTCTGTTTTCTTGATGCATACTCAGGCTATCACCAGATTTTCATGGCCAAGGAAGATGAAGAGAAGACTGCATTTATCACTCCATGTGGCACCTATTGCTTTATCCGCATGCCATTTGGATTGAAGAATGCAGGCTCAACTTTTGCAAGGGTAGTGTACACTGCTTTTGAGCCACAGATCCACAGGAATGTAGAAGCCTACATGGATGACATCGTGGTTAAGAGCAAGAGCAAGGAAACACTGATTCAAGACTTGGAAGAAACATTTCAGAACCTGCGCAGGATACAGCTCAAGCTGAACCCCGAGAAGTGCGTCTTTGGAGTTCCCTCCGGCAAGCTTCTTGGGTTCTTTGTATCACAGAGGGGGATTGAGGCCAACCCCGACAAGATCAAAGCCATCGAGCAGATAGAAGCCCCGAAGCGCGTCAAGGATGTCAGAAGGCTTGCAGGTTGCGTTGCTGCCCTCAGTAGGTTCATTTCGAAATCCGCAGAACGCGCCCTACCTTTCTTCAAAATCTTGAAGAAGGCAGGTCCCATGAAGTGGACTCCGGAAGCGGAGGCGGCGTTGCAGGATTTGAAACGGTACCTGTCCTCCACTCCTATACTTGTCGCACCTAAACCACAGGAAAAGTTGTTGCTATATTTAGCGGCAACCAACCAGGTGGTTAGTGCTGCGTTAGTAGCGGAGAGGGAGTCCGACGAGGAGCCAGCGTCACCGGCAAGCGAATCTAGCGACAAGCAGGGGGCTGTCCCGACAAGCTCTGGCCCCGACAAGGAAGACTCCGCGCAGGAGCAAGGAGAGGTGCGGAAGAAGATGGTGCAGCGCCCAGTGTATTTTGTAAGTTCCCTCCTCCAGGGAGCTAGATCAAGGTACTCTGGCGTGCAAAAATTGCTTTTCGGCCTCCTCATGGCCTCGAGAAAGCTGCGCCACTACTTCCAAGCCCATGAGATAACGGTGGTCACTCGCTTTCCGTTGAAGAGGATATTGCACAATCCAGAAGCAACAGGCAGGATCGTCGAGTGGGCACTGGAGCTGTCAAGCTTTGGACTCAAGTTTGAAAGTACTTCAACCATTCAGAGCCGAGCTTTGGCAGAGTTCATTGCTGAGTGGACCCCAACACCAGAGGATGAAGTTCAAGAAACAAGCGTACCCGTGCAAGAAGCGACAAGTGAATGGGCAATGTATTTTGACGGTGCCTTCTCGCTACAAGGCGCCGGTGCCGGCGTGGTGCTCATCGCGCCCACCGGAGAGCACCTCAAATATGTTATCCAGATGCACTTTCCCAGGGAGCAAGCGACAAACAACACTGCAGAATATGAAGGCTTGCTTGCCGGCCTCAGGATTGCGGCCGAACTTGGGATCAGGAAGCTGATTGTACGGGGCGATTCTCAGTTGGTGGTCCGGCAAGTTAACAAGAGCTATCAGAGTCCTTTGATGGAAGCATATGTCGATGAAGTGAGAAAGCTTGAAGAGCACTTTGAAGGTTTGCAGATGGAGCACGTCCCAAGAGCCCAGAATGAGATTGCAGATGGCCTTTCAAAGTGCGCCGCGATGAAGTTACCTATGGAACCAGGGTCCTTTTTGCTCAAGCTGACTCAGCCATCAGTTACACCATCAATTGGGCAGTCTAAGAAGAGAAAGTTGGTCTCCGGCGACTACTTGCCGGCGGATCTTCCTGAACACGCCGCCAAAGTTCCCAGGATCAACAACAACGCTGAGGAACAGTTTGCTCCTGCGAGCCCTCGGGCTTGTTCAGTTGAAGCAAGTGTTCCCGACAAGCCTCGCTCCGGCGAGCTTGCCGGGGGACCGTCAGCTCCGACAGGACCAGAGGTCTTTGCCGTAGAAGCTGGGGTTCCCGCAGCGGCCCTCGAGCCTTTAGTCCTTGCCGTCGAGCCTCGAGCTCCGGCGTGGGCGCAGCAGATCGTCCGTTTTCTACAAACTGGAGAACTTCCCGACGACCCTCAAGAGATAGAGAAGATAACCAGGCAGTCAAGTATGTATCAGTTTGTGGATAACGAGCTGTACAGAAGAAGACTCAACGGTGTCAGGTTGAAATGCATCTCCAGGGAAGATGGACAGAAGCTGTTGGCGGAAATACACGGAGGCATATGCGGCCACCACATTGGCGCAAGGGCACTTGCCGGAAAAGCTTTCCGGCAAGGGTTCTTTTGGCAAGAAGCCCTCCAAGATGCAACTGCACTAGTAACCAAGTGTGAAGCGTGCCAGTTCCATGCAAAGCAAATTCATCAGCCAGCTCAAGCTCTCCAAACAATCCCTTTGTCATGGCCCTTCTCGGTCTGGGGGCTCGATATCCTCGGCCCTTTCCCTCGCGCTGTCGGGGGCTTTGAGTACTTGTACGTTGCAATCGACAAGTTCACAAAGTGGCCAGAAGTGGAGCCAGTGAGAAAGGTGACAGCACAGTCAGCAGTCAGGTTCTTCAGGTCAATTGTTTGCCGTTTCGGGATCCCTAACAGGATCATCACCGACAACGGTACGCAATTCACTAGTCGCACCTTCATGCAATACGTCCAAGACCTTGGCGCCAAGGTCTGTTTCGCTTCTGCTGCTCACCCGAGGAGCAACGGCCAAGCGGAAAGGGCAAATGCTGAAGTGCTGCGCGGACTCAAGACAAGGACCTTTGACAGGCTGCGCAAGTGCGGAAGGAATTGGATAGAGGAGCTCCCGGCGGCTCTTTGGTCAATCAGAACGACACCAAGTCGAGCCACCGGACAGACACCTTTTGCTCTAGTCTATGGAGCAGAAGCAGTTCTCCCCACGGAACTCGTATACGGATCTCCTCGAGTGCTCGCTTATGATGAGCTCGAGCAAGAGCAACTGCGGCAAGATGACGCATTGCTCCTTGAGGAGGGACGTCTCCAGGCTGCTGTACGAGCTGCTCGATATCAGCAAGCTTTGCGCCGCTACCATAGCCGCAAGGTTAAGGCCAGGAGTCTCGAGGAAGGCGACCTTGTTCTTCGGCGTGTTCAGTCCGCCAAGAATTCCAACAAGTTGACGCCGAAGTGGGAAGGCCCTTATCGGGTGAGACAAGTTACGAGGCCCGGCGCTGTCCGCCTCGAGACCGAAGAAGGCTTACCGGTGAGCAACTCCTGGAACATAGAGCATCTTCGCAAGTTTCACCCCTAAGGCGCGGTTGCCGTGATCCGCTCCGGCAACCACCTTTTGTACAAGCTTTGCCGCTGTTGCATATAACCCTTTGTACAAAGCCGGGCGCAGACCCCGTGCATCAGTAAAGATTTCGTGTTTTCGCATCGATTGCCTTTTGCATGCTTCTCTTTGCTATTTGCATGTTTTGTTTGGCATTTGATGCAACACTCAGACATACGGTAAGCACCATTACGTCGAAAGACAATATGCTTGTTTCCCTCTCCTTTTCCTTTTCTCTTAAGCAGGAGGAACGTTCCTCGCGCACAAGTTTGCCGGGGGGGAAGGAGGTGGAAGAGGGACTAAGTGCTGTTCAAGTAAGAAGAGCCTTACCAAAAAGCAAGCAACATAAGCAAGCAGCAAGCAGCATATGAAAGATAAGTTGTTAGAATTTGACCAGTTCAAATTTTAAATTTTGGTTGTCTTCCTTGAACGATCACACTTTGTATGGAAAACCTGTGCGCGGAGGAACCTACCCGTAGCTTGCCGCACCCTTATCTTGTTTTCGAGTCCACTCAACGATTTAAGTGAGCTGCGACAAGTGTCGCGCCCTTGCTTCGTTTCCGAGTACGCTCATCAAGCTAAGTGCGTTGCGACCTGCTGCGGCAAGGTTGCTTGCCGGCGAGGACCTTGGCCAGCAGGCTGCTCAGAGTCCAGCACTCAGCGCTCGCGGCAAGGGCCCCTTGCCGGCAAGCTACCCGGGAGCGTGGGGCGAAAAACATACAAAGTCAAAGATTGGAACAAGGAAGATAACATTGTACTGATTGATTGAAGTAAAGCAAATATCTTACAAGGATAACTTGTCGCAATGGACTAATGAGTTCATAACATAATGTGCAGCAACGAAAAGATAAAGATAAATGGGGCCCTAGTCTACGCGGTCGCCCTCCTTCCTGCCAAGCTTTGCCACCTTGGCGATGATATGGCCGACCTGCTCCTTCAGGGCCTCCGTGTCTGCATCTGCCGGCAAGCTGCGAAGAACGTTCGTGAGGTTGATCCCCGGGTTGCGGTACACGATCTTCGTCAAGACCCGCTCCAGAGTTCCCGCGCAGAGACGGCGCGACTCCTCGGCCAGCTGCGCGGGGATGCGGTTCCGGAGACCTGCAAGGGCCGGAGCGACGCCTCTGAAGAAGAGGCTGAGCTTGGCGCTGTGCGGGAGATCTGGATCCGGCGAGTAGATAAGATGTTCGACCTTCAAAGCAAGCAACTCCTGGTCAATGTTGGACGCAGAAGAAACCAGCTCTTCGGTCCACACCTCAATAGTCTGCCGGAAGAGCTCGGAGGCCTTGTTGACGCTCTCCATCAAGGTTCGCTCCTTGCGGAGCTCGTCCTTCAGCTTGGTCTCCTGGGCCCGGGCAGCATCAAGCGATTCCTTCAGGGTGGTGACCTTCAGCTCCAAGTCTTCAATGGAATCCTTGGCGGCCTTCAGCTCGTCACCCCTCTTGGATAAACTCACCTGGAGCTCTGAGTTGGTGTGAGCATCCTTCTCGCGCTCCAGGATGAGCGCGGCAACCTTCTCGGCGCTCACCTTCATCGCCTTCTCCAGTTGTTCAACCTTGGCGGCGAGCTCTTTCTTGGCGTCCTCCGCGGCAGCCGCGGCGGCCTTCGCCTCTTTCAGCTCCCCGCCAAGGGCAGCCTCGCGAGCGGCAAGGTCTTCTTCATGAGAATCCAGATCCACCTTCCGCTGCGCGAGCTCTCCCTCTCGCCGGGACATCTCCACCCCGGCGAGGCGCTGCTGTTCATCGGCTTCGGCCCTCTCGAGTACCCACTCTTGGTACTCGCCGGCGAGACGCTCTCGCTCCTCCGCCACCTGGCGGAGAGCAGCCTGGTTGGCGGCGCTGAGCTCCGCCGCACGCTTCTCCATCTCCGCCGCGGCCTTGGCGGCAAGAGCCTCCCGGGAAACGAGCTTTGCTTGCCTGGCCCGGTAAAGGGCCAGGAGCTGATGAAGCAATCGCTCCTCCTCGGGCCCCTCACCTCCACCGGGCGCCTGGACTATCTTCAGGCCTGCGGAGGCGAGGACCTCTCCGTCGAACGCCTCGCCCTCCGCAGGAGCTCGCGACGAAGACCCCCACGGCATCTGGATGAAGACACCATTGGGGGCCTCGAGATAAAACCTTTGCTCCTCGCCGGTGGAGGGACCGGTGGCCGGCGCAGCATCCGATGCTCCCGCCACCTCCGGGTCGGCGGTGCGGCCACCGTCTCCCTCCCCGGCCGCTGCGTCCGCAGCCGGAGCAGTCTCTTGCGCGGCCGGCTCGGCGGCCTCGCCCACCTCCTCGACGACTGGAGCGTCGCCGCCACCGCCCTGCGCGTCCTCCTCCTCGAGGATGATTACCTCCGTCTCCATAGGCACAGGAGGAGGAAGATCTAGAAAGAAGAAGAAGACAAAGAAATTCAAGACCCAAGCAAATATCCAAAAAAGAGACAAGCCAAGAAGACAAGTTACAAAGGTTACCTTGGCGGGCGTCCTCAGCGACGGGCTCCCTCGCCGGAGAGCTCGGCCTCGTCGGAGTAGTCGCCCTCGCCGGGGAACTTGGCCTTGGCGGGGTAGCCGCCCTTGCCGGGCTGCTCGTCCTTGGCGGGGTACTCTGCCTTGGCGGAGTACCCGCCCTTGACGGAGCACTCTCCCTTGCCGGAGAGTCCTGCCTTGGCGGGGATGGCGGTGCCTGCAGCTCCTCGGCGGTGGTCTCCGGGCGCTCTTCCCGCTGCGGCTCCTCCTCTGCACGGAACAAGGCACGAAATGTCAAAACATGAAGATAAAGTCAAAAGCCTCAGACGTACCCCGACAAGCAAAAAGAAAGAACCCCAGACTTACGCTGGGGGCTGCGCTGCGGGCTGCGCTGGGGGCTGCTCATCGGAGCAGTGCCAGAGTCCGGCAGGCTCGGCTCCGGCGCGCCCTCCGCTGCCGCCGCTGCCGAGTCCTCCGCGACCTCGGCCTCGGGCGCCTTGGCCTTCTTCGCGGCGCGATGGGCCAGGGTCCTGAAACCAGAACAGAAGACAGAGTTAGCATCAACAGAAGCTCAAGACAAGAATTAAGAAGATGAAGAATCTCGGATCCTTACTCCTGGTCCTCCTCGTCGTCCTCGCTCAGGGCGGAGAAGTCGTACTCCACCGTGGGCGCGTCGACGCGAGGGGCGGGAGGCGAAGACTCCCTCGCGCGCTTGGTACTCGCCGGGGCTGGGGGCTGCGAAGACCCAGCCCCTGTGGCTGCCGGCGCCCGGGGGGCGGGCGGAGCCGTCGCTCCGCTCCGAGAAGACCCTTGCCGGCTCGCGGCCGGCCTGCGGGGCGCCTCCGTCGTGGTCCGCGCACGGCCCGCCTCTGCTGCGGCTGGTGCGCCGGACGGCCTTGGCGCGGCTTGGCTCCCCCGCGGAGCCGCCCGCCGAGGTGGCTGTTGCCGGGGCGCCTGCGCCCTTTCCCCCGTCGCCGCCTTGCGGAGACGCTTTGCCGGGGACTCCTTCGGGCTTGCCGGGGGCGGGGAGCTCTCCGACGAGGAGAGGTCGTCGGCGTATAACTCCGTAGATCCGCCGGAGTCTTCGGCCTCCTCCTCCTCCTCCTCCTCTGCCTCGGCCGGCTCGCTGGGCCCAGCATCCAGCGCTGCGGCCCTCTTCCCCTTGGCGCCTCCGCCCCTCGCGGCGCCTCTGCTTCCTCCGGCGGTGCCCTCCCTTGCCGCGGCCTCCGTCGCGATCCCATGGATCCCGGAGTGCCTCAACGAGGGGACCCCGGTGAGCGCGTCGGGTGGGAGGTTCAGCAACCGCCGGATCTCCGCCTCTTCCGCCTGGGTGGACGCCTCCTCGGCCTCCGCCTCCTCCGGCGAGAACCCGAAGACTCCTGCCGCCGCGGCTGCGGCGGCCTCCTCAGCCCGAGAAGCTATGTAGGCGATTTCCTGCTCGGTGGTGTCCCGCGTATGCAGCTTGAGGTCCTCCTTGTTACTCGCCACCTCGACGAGGTTGTCGTAGAAGTTGAGGACGTCGATGGGCTTCGGGGCGATCCACGAGCGGTCCAAGCCATGCGAGTCGCACATCGGCATCATGGCAAGGATTCGGTCCCTCGCGGCGTTGTTGCAGAGCGGCACCACTTCCCGGGGAGTCCTGAACCACTCGGGGTGCGCCGGGTCGTACTTGAAGAGCTCTCGTACCATCCCGCGCAGCTCCAGAGTGGTGAAGTTAAAATTAAGTCCAGGGCGCAGCCGCATGATGTCTGCCGGGCCGCCGTACAACCAGGCCGGCCTCTTCCGGTCCTGGAGAGGGGCGATGCGCCGGCGGAGGAAATCTGCGCCCACCTCGGCAACTGACAGCCGGGCCAGCCGAAGACGGAGGATCCGGACAAGAGCGATGTCGAGCTTGACGTCGTCGGAGTCTAGTTCGCTCCAATCTCTGCCGCGCGCGATAGGCGTTGTGCGCGGCGCAGTAAAGGCTTGCGGCTGGTCCTCTACAATCCAGCACCACTCAGCTCGCCATTCCTCCCACTTGCCGCGGAGCTCCCCCGGCAAGTACGACCCCTTCTTCCCGAGACGGAAGACCCAAGAAATACATCCGGAGAGAGGGGCATCGGCCTCGGCTCTAGGGGTGAAAAAGTGTCTAAAGAGGGCTACGTTGGGGTGGACTCCTATGAAGTTTTCGCACATATGTGCGAAAACGGCCATGGTGAGGATGGCGTTGGGGGTGAAATCAAGCAGATGGAAGCCATACGTGTTCATGATATCACAGAAGAAGTTCGAAAAAGGAGGGCAGAGGCCACAGTGGAAAAAGGCAGCAAAGAAATAATACCCGCCGGGATAGTTGTCCTTGGCGGCGGCCGGGTATGCTCGGGTGCGGGGATGCGCGTCGGTACCCTTGGACCAGAACAAGTAGTACTTGTTCCAGAGTTCTTGCACGCCGAGCCTCGGCGAGAAGACGACGTTCCGCTTCCGGTAAGCAATGAGCTTGGCTGCTTGCTCGGATTTCTCCTTCTTGGACTTCTCCGCTTTCCCCTTGTCGGCCTTTGGGGCCATGGCGGACGCGGCGGAAGGAAGGGGACGAAGAGCTAGGCGGCGGCGGAGCTGTGGAGGCGGAGCGCAAGAAGGAATCTTTTTGCAGGAAGAAGACGACGTAATGAGAGCACAGGGAGGGGAACCGCGCCCGCTGCCTCTGCTTTTATGGGGGAGTGGGGGGGCGTTTCCCCCTTTCCATTAAGAGATCGTGGGCACGTCCCATCCCACGGCGCCGCAATCGACGCGTGCCGTTACCGTGGGGTGCGGCGGATATGGAAGTGGATTCGGCGCGCCACGGGCCGCGGGTGCCCGTGCACTGTTTTGGGCCTGGCCCAACAGCGCTCGGCACCGTGTGTGGCCCAGGCCCGGGGGCTCCTGTCGGTGTACTAAGGTAGGGGTACCTCAGTACCCCAACTTGTGCACGGGCAGTTGCAGCTTCCCGCGGCAAGGTTTACTGCGTGCTCGCCGGAGACCTTCCTGCCTCCTATTAAACCATTCAAAAACAAAGTATACAAGACAGAAGATCGAGACCCCGGCAAGAGGAGCTTGCCGGGAAGGCCGTACCAGGCTCAAGGCTGTTCCACTAACACAAGACCCTGGCAAGAGGAGCTTGCCAGGAGGATTAGAAGATATTGCCTCGGCGCTATGCGCGCCCCGGCAAGGGGCCCGGGGAGCGGCAAGTTCACGGGCCCGGCAAGATCAAGGCCCCGGCAAGGCGCTTGCCGGGGAGGCTACGCTGTGTGCCCGCGCTCCAGCTCATCGGCCCACGCGTCGCCCTGGGGCCTAACCAGGGACGCGTGGCGGATGGCTGTGCAGCCTGGGGTACACGGTGGCACACCACGGCGATAAATCCGTCGCCGTGGCGGACGGAGACGCTAAGGCGGGAGCTTTTGGGGTCGACGGCGACGGGCATTGAATGCCCTTGTCCCCCACTGTTAAAGTAGGTATAGACCACTGTTCTGTACTGTAGCTCCACTGTTCCCGCACTGTTACAACTACCACCTCTTTTACATTTTTACCCCTTTCTCCTACGTTGACACCTGTCGGTGACCCCTTTGCATTATAAAAGGAGGCCCATGCACAACGTGGAGGGGGTTCGAAACCTAGATTACTCTCACGCACGGTGTAGCTGCTTCTTCAAGCTCCCGAGCGCTCAGCTCAATACACAACCAAGCAGGAGTAGGGTTTTACGCATCCGTGCGGCCCGAACCTGGGTAAAACTGCCCGCGCGTCTGCTTCGATCTGCTCTTTGTGCTCCCTCCGCCCTCGTACCGCACAGACAAGGGGCTCCGGTCCCATAGGTGTTCGTGGCGGACAGTTTCCCCCGACATTAGATATTTAATAACTGATGGTGGTTCACACTTTATGCATGGCGCTTTCCGTAAAATGCTTGCTAAATATGATGTTAACCATATAACTGCGTCACCCTATCATCCTCAGTCTAGTGGTCAAGTTGAGCTTAGTAATAGAGAAATAAAATTAATTTTGCAAAAGACTGTTAATAGGTCCAGGAAGAATTGGTCTAAGAAAATAGATGATGCACTTTGGGCTTGTAGAACAACTTATAAAAATCCTATGGGTATGTCTCCTTATAAAATGGTTTATGGTAAAGCTTGTCATTTGCCTCTTGAGTTAGAACATAAAGCTTTTTGGGCAATCAAGGAACTCAATTATGATTTCAAACTTGCTGATAAAAATAGGTTATTTGATATTAGCTCATTAGATGAATGGAGAACCCAAGCTTATGAAAATGTCAAGTTATTTAAAGAAAAAGTTAAAAGATGGCATGATAAAAGAATCCAAAAGCGTGAGTTCAAAGTCGGAGAATATGTTCTTTTGTACAACTCTTGTTTCAGGTTCTTTGCGGGCAAACTCCTCTCTAAATGGGAAGGCCCCTATGTTATCGAGGAGGTTTATCGGTCTGGAGCCATGAAGATAAATAATTCCGAAGGAACTAACCCGAAGGTTGTTAATGGGAAACGAATACCGCATTATATCTCATGTACGCCCATTAATGTTCAAAGCAATATTATCCAAACTTTGACACCGGAAGAACAAATAAAAGAGTCCTTCCGAAACACTTTAGAATCATCAAAATAAGGAGGTACATGATACGGTAAGTAAACGGACTCCGAAAAATCTGCAAAAATATTTTTTATCAGTTTTGGAATATTCACAAAAATAGGAAAATAATAAACTATCGGGAAGCGCACCCTGGTGGGCACAACCCACCTGGGTGCGTCAGGGCCCCCAGGCACACCCTGGTGGGTTGTTGTCACACCCTGATTTTCATGCCACAACACTTAAGCAAATAATCATGCTAAAATGTGGTTTGACAAAAACTTTTGAATGTTTCTCACCTTGCTTGGTTGGTTTTCTGTTTACTGTTTGCTAAGTGCTCTAAAAATAAAATAAATCCTCCTACTCTTATACTCCTTCTCCTTGATCCAATACATTTTCCCAATGATCATGCCATGTGTATAGAACAGTATAATATTTTCTTATAAAAATAATTTGGCCAAATAGTATTTTCTAAAATTAGTTTTCCAAAAACCCATGAATTGAGGTTTGTACTGCAAGTACTTTATTTGGGGTGTGAAAAATCTTTCAAAAAGTATATTTGACTCCTATTAGGTATAGGACTCCCTTAAACCACAAAATTATAATTTTAAAAGTTATTTTTCTATTTTATTTAAAGGCTTTTTCTTTAGGCCAGAAATGGTCTTTAATAGGTTAAAATTATTTAATTGTTTCAAAAAAATTTGTCAAAATTTAGGGAAACTCATAGGACATATATTGTACATATATAAGAGTTTGAACACATGGTCATGTTCAAAATATTGGACAAATCCTTCAAAAACCCTTTCTGGATATTTCAAGCTTTTGAAATATTTACAAAGGAAATTTTCTTGATTAATTCCAAGAAAATTCTAGCATGTCAGTTATGACATATTTGATGATCTTACAAAGCCTCATGCCTTGAAGATCAAGAAAACATCATCAAACTCCCTCAAAACAATTACTGTCCATTTTGAAGTTTGAACAACTTTACATTGCCAAACTTGTCCAAATTCTCTCAAACTTGGTGCACATTCTAAAATGGTCTAATTATGCATCTAGACCAAATGGTGCAAGTTTTTTAGAAAGATAACTTGACCAAAGTGCCCCAAAACCCTTTCTGACCATATTCAAATTTGAGCAACTCTACATTACCAACTTTTTACGTGTGACCTCAAATTTCGTAGACATTCTCACAACCCCAAATGATGACACTACACCAAGTGGTGAATCGAGAAGGGATGATTTGCATGACTAAATCTTGGAAAACCCATTTCTGTTGATTTGTAGGGTTTGCCAAAGTTACATGGGCCACTTTCTTGAAATGAGCTCAAACTTGGTGGAATACCCTATTTTCATGTGCCATTTCATCCTGTTAAGTCTCATGTCATTTGGACTTCATTTACTTGCCCAAACTTACATCAAACACCTTCTGGTACTTTATCAAAACTACCATTTAGGCCACTTTCACTATTGCCCTTTACCTCAAATTTTTACCAGATATCACTCTAATCATCCTATACCTCCAGCAACTCCTCCATGCCCTCAGCTCAACCATTGAAGGGGGTAAAACCCCCATATACCTCTCTGTTTTCACCATGGCAGAACTTCCCTCTTCCCCTCCTCTTGCTATTACACTTGTCTTACACCCTAAGCTACTAGAGGGCATCTCCAGACCAGCCAGAAGCCAATGGACAAGGTGGCCACATCCAGAGCACGTGGGGACATGGCCATGCCAGCCATACGGGCGCTCTGGAGCGCGCTACAGTGTGCTACCGCACTATAGCCGCGTCTTGCCCGAGGCACCCGACCACCTAGGGCGTTGGGATCGTGTCCCCCGAGGCCCCCTCGACGTCTGCGACACGGCTAGCTGTTGGCCCCTTCCTCCCTCTCCCTCCTCTCTCCTCTGCGGCTCGTGCCCGTCGCCGCCTCGTTCGGCCCGTGCCGCGCCCGCGCCTGTGACCTACCTCGTGCTCGCTCTTCTCCTCATCTCCCTTCCCAGAGCCCTGGGATACTCCCACGAGCACCACAGAGGGCTCCAGACCCCCTTCCCCGTCCACCATGGCGAATCCCACGAGCACCCGTGAACTCGGCTGTGCGCCATGGCCTCGCCATATATCGCATCACCGAGCTCCCTATCCCCCTTTGAGCCTCTCCTACCACTCCCAGAAACCCCCCTGGCAAGCCATTCCAGCTCTTGAGCTCGGCATCTTTCGCATGGCCGCCATGTCGCTGCCTCGGCCTCGGGCAAAATTCACACCCACGACTCCTCCTCCTCCCCCTAGAGCCACTCCAGACCAGCACCTAGGTCACAGAAGACCACCCCAGGGCCCCGCTTCTTCCTATGCGCGGCTGCATCACCGTAGGTCATCTTCGTCGTCATCGGTCGCTGCCGCGCCCGACGTTTCTCCCCTTCTCGAGCTCCTCCGCAGGCATGAAGCACATGGACGGATGCGTCTCGCCGCTCTGAACGCTCCGGTGCGCAGAATGCTGGCGGAGACCACCTGGGTCGTCGGTGCGATAGGCGGCCGAACTCCTCTACCCCCGCTCCTGTCGCGGGCGGGAGGAGGGAGACGACCCTGCGAGTGGACCCAGCAGGTCAGTGACCCAGCGCCGGGCCCCACTGTTTTTAAGTGGAGCCGGGGCAAGGAGACGTCGCCTTCCCCGCACGGAAGCGTACTCAGCTAGGGCGCCAGCGACGTCACCACCCTCCTGTCTGCGCAGCCGAGCCGCTGGGCCTGCCCGGTTCCGGCGCTGCTATCTCCCGCCCTGTGCACGCTGCCGCTGCCCAGATCCAGCCCATTTAGGTAGAACCTTTTCTTTTTCTTTTTCTGTAAACTTGTAAAATCCATAAACAATTCATTTGAACTCCAAATTTGGTGATTCAAATTTCCAGTGACTCCATAAATCATGTTCTATCACGTGGTGCTATTTGCACATTTTTCCAGAAATATTTTCTTCATAGATATTTATCAAAATGCTGTTTTTCCATTTCTGTGATCAAATTTAGAAAATCACAGAGAGCTCATAGATGATCCAAATCCATTGATTAAAATTTCTAGGCACTTCTAAGATCCTAATCTAGTTTATGAACATTTTTCCCAATGCTTTATGTGCCACGTCAAATATTATTCTATTTATCCATGTATAGCCAACTTTGCAAAATCATAGGAAAATCATTGGAACTCCAAATCCAGTGAAACCAATCCCCAGATGCTTCTAAAATCCTGCTTTGTTAAATGGGTACCTCTGCTCATTTTTCAAAATAATGTTTCTGTGCACCTCTTACAAATCCAATAATCCCTTGATCTGACCATATTGAAATGTTCAGAAATAACCACAGATCCAATTCCAATGAAACCACTCTGGTTATTTTCCATATAACCAGAGGTATCCTAGAAAATTCCAACTCCTATTTTTAGAGCACTTTTATTTTTGCCTTGTTGTGTTACTTATTGTGATTTGTTTCCGACGTTAGTTGACGAAGTAGATGGAGTACTTGGAGATGGACCAGAAGCTTTGAAGAATTTGATGAACAAGGCAAGCAACCCTTTGACCATGTTGAACCCTTTTATGTCATTAAAACATTATCATTATTTCATCGAGTGCATGATATATCTTGAGAGGCAACCTTGCTAGGCTTGCCTCCGTTGCATACCCATTGATACTTGCATTGTACACGACTCTATTATGTTTAGAGTTGTGTTGGTTGGTTGAAGAAATATGCTATTGTAGTTGGCTACGCAAAATGGGTCAGGGTTATGCATTGAAAGAAACAAGTGTGGTTGACATACTTGCAAATAACCCAGTGGGTGCCACTAATGCCCCTGGGAGATGATGAGGAACTAGGGCACTACTTGGTGGAGAAGTAGTGTACCGAGGCTTGATGAAAGTGTTGTTTATAGAGATGGATTATATTTAAGATTTGTTTACCATCCCAACCTTACATGTACAACCACTCTACCCCTTTATGGGACGGGTCATTATTGATTACCTAGGCCGATACTAGCATGGTGCCCACATTCCAAGTGACGGGGGTGACATGAGGTCTCTCTCGGGACGGGGTCGGGCTTGGATAGGCGGCCATGACTGTTTTTACAGGGCACCAGACACACCATTGGTACCCCCATGCAAGTGAGATGCGATGAATATGGGAGCAAGGCTCCACCAAATGAAATTGTGAAAAATGTTTGGCATGGGTGATGTTACCAATCGAGTGGACTCTATGTTAGTGCCGTCTAGGGAAAGATAGTGATCGGGTGCTTACCCCGGGTACTTGAGGTACCGCGGGTCGTGGGTGATACGAAGGCTTCCCGGATCTTGTGGGTAAAGTGTGCAACCTCTGCAGAGTGTCAAACTATTCGAATAGCCGTGTCCATGGTCAAGGACAGTTGGGTGGTGCTGCTTAGACTATGTCCTTAAGTTTCTGGAAAACAACACGGTTTGGGTAAATCTGTTGACGTGATTCGTGAGAAAGTCACGATGAGCTTGAGCAAGAGTTGTTCATAACTCTTTCTCGATGTTAATGTCTGTAACCTCCTGATACTTGTTGCTGACGCATTCATATCCTTGATAAATGTTGATCATACTTGCATGAAAAAAACTAGCTTTCCACAAAACTGCCAATTTAGCAGTAGATCCTTGCATAATTATTCTGTCATCACACTTGGGTTGCTTGCGAGTACATTCAAAGTATTCATTGGCTTGCCACTGGTTATTTTATTGGCCAGGCATGAAAGAACAGGATATGATGAAGATTTCTTAGTGACAAACATGCGAGCTAGGACGCTTCCTAGTCAGAATGCCTGTAGGGTTAAGGCAGATGGCATGGGTCCAAGTTGTTATTGAAGATTTCCGCTGCAATGATATACTCAAGACTTGACCATAATGGTCACAATTTGTGTAATACGGTATGTATGGATGTAAGACTCTTGTTATTCAGCTTATGTGTGTTCAGCGAGCATTGATCTCTGGGATCACTATACACGTGCATTTGGTGATCACGACTTATGAGTCGGGGTCCCCACAGTTGTTCTCACCCAGGCCCATCTCCGGTAGCCATCTCTGGTATATAAGCCCTTCTGACCTGGAAAAAAAATAAAGAGGAGACTTTCGGGATGGAACGCCGCCGTCTCGAGGTGGAACTTAGGCAGGAGCACTTTTGCCCACCGATGGAGCGATTCCGCGGGGGAACTTCCCTCCCGGAGGGGGAAATCATCATCATCATCATCACCCACAACTCTCCCATCTTGGGGGTATCTTCATCAACATCTTCACCAGCACCATCTCATCTCAAACCCTAGTTCATGTCTTGTGATCAATCCTATTACTAGAGCTATAGATTATTGCTTGTGGGTGACTAGTAGTGTTGATTACTATATGGTTTATTTGGTGAAATATTAAATGTTCAGATACATTATGCTATATATTACCCCTCTGATCTTGAGCATGTTCATCACTTGTGAGTAGTTACCTTTGTTCTTGAGGTCACGGGAGAAATCATGTTGCAAGTAATCTTGTGAACTTGATATGTATTCGATATTTTCATAGTATGTATGTTGTGATTCCCTTAGTGGTGTCATGTGAACATCGACTACATGGCACTTCACCATATTTGGGCCTAAGGGAATGCATTGTGGAGTAGTAATTAGATGGTGGGTTGCGAGAGTGATAGAATCTTAAACCCCAGTTTATGCACTATTCCGTAAGGGACCGATTGGATCCAAAAGTTTAATGCTATGGTTAGAATTTATTCTTAATACTTTTCTCGTAGTTGCGGATGCTTGCGGGAGGGTTAATCATAAGTAGGAGGTTTGTTCAAGTAAGAACAACACCTAAGCACTGATCCACCCACATATCAACTTATCAAAGTAGCAAACACAAATTGAACCAACATGATGAAAGTGACTAGATGAAATTCCCGTGTACCCTCAAGAATGCTTTGCTTATTATAAGAGATCGTTTTGGCATGTCCTTTGCCTCAAAAGGATTGGGCTATCTTGCTGCATACTTGCTACTATTATCGTTACTTGCTCGTTACAAAATTATCTTGCTATCAAACTACTCTGCTACTTACAATTTGAGCACTTGCATACATTACCTTACTAAGAAACACTTGTCACTTCCTTCTACTCCTCATTGGGTTCGACACTCTTACTTATCGAAAAGAGCTACAATTGACCCCATATACTTGTGGGTCATCTGTACTGTCCAAGACAAGATTCATATTTGTTCTCACATAATGCCTACTGTAACTTATCATTTCCATAATTTATATCACTTAATATAAGCTATGGAAACACTAAAACAAGCAAACTATGCATTGAAAATAGAATCTGTCAAAAACAGAACAGTCTGAAATGATCTGGACAATGACCATACTTCTGCAATTATAAAAATTCTGAAAAATTAGGAAAACATATGAAATTTGTATATCAATCATGTGTAAAACTTTTAGCTAATTATCATGTCCGAGTGATTTACATAATTTTCTACACTGGACGCAAAACTTTTTGTTTTTGCACAGAATTAAGTCAACTATCATCCACACTACCCCAAAGGCTTTACTTGGCACTTTATTGAAACAAAAGCTATGAAACATGATTACTACAGTACATTAATCATGTGGACACACAAAACAGTAGGTATAAGTATTGGGTTGTCTCCCAACAAACGCTTTTCTTTAATGCCTTTTTAGCTAGGAATGCTAATTTTAATGATGCTCACATAGAAGTAAAGGATTGAAACACAAATAGAGCATCATGCATCACATGGAAAGCACATTTATTTCTAACCTGCTTCCTATGCATAGGGGTTTTGTGAGCAAGCAATTTATGAGAACAAGAATCAACTAGCATAGGAAGGCAAAACAATCATGACTTCAGAACTTTCAACACATAGAGAGGATACTTGATTTTATTGCAATACCTACAAGCATACGTTCCTCTCTCGTAATAATTTTTAGTAGCATCATAAATGAATTCAACAATATAACTATCACATAAAGCACTCTTTTCATGACCCACAAGCATAGAAATTTTATTACTCTCCGCATAAGCAAATTTATTCTCATTCATAATAGTGGAAGCAAACTCCACAAAATAGCTATCACGAGATACTTGATTGACATAATCAAATTGAACATTAAAATCATGATGAAAAGTTTCATCGTTATCATTATTCTTTATAGCATACATGTCATCACAGTAATCATCGTAGATAGGAACTTTGTTCTCATAATCAACTGAAACCTCTTCCAAGATAGTGGAATCATCATTAAATAAAGTCATGACCTCTCCGAATAAACTTTCATAATTCTTACAATAAGATTCAACACCCTCCAAAATAGTGGGGTCATTCTTACCTAGAGTTGACACTCTACCAAACCCACTTTCATCAATATAATCATCATAAATAGGAGGCATGCTATCATCATAATAAATTTGCTCATCAAAACTTGGGGGATTAAAAATATCATCTTCATCAAACACATAGCATCCCCAAGCTTATGGCTTTGCATATCATTAGCATCATGGATATTAAAAGAATTCATACTAATAACATTGAAATCATGCTCATCATTCAAAGATTTTATGCCAAGCATTTTATTGAATTCTTCTTCTATCAATTGAGCACAACTTTCCGCACCATCATTTTCAAGGAAGACATTATAAAGATGAATCATATGAGGCAACCTCAATTCCTTTTTTAATTTTCTTTTATAAACCAAACTTTTGATAAAATAAGAAACTAAAGGATTCAATTATAAGATATAAAGATATACCTTCAAGCACTCACCTCCCCGGCAACAGCGCTAGAAAAGAGCTTGATGTCTATTGCACAACTTATTCTTGTAGACTCGTGTTGGGCCTCCAAGCGTAGAGTTTTGTAGGACAGTAGCAATATTCCCTCGAGTGGATGACCTAAGGTTTATCGATTCATGGGAGGCGATGGAGGAATATGGTCTCTCTCAAACAACCCTGCAAACCAAATAATAAAGAGTCTCTTGAGTCCCCAACACATCCAATACAATGGTAAATTGTATAGGTGCACTAGTTCAGCGAAGAGATGGTGATACATGTGTAATATGGATAGTAGATATAGGTTTTTATAATCTGAATATATAAAAACATCAAGGTAGCAAGTAGTAAAAGTGAGGAAAAACGGTATTGCAATGCTTGAAAACAAGGTTCATTTTTTCACTAGTGCAAAATATCTCAACAATGATAACATAATTGGATCATATAACAATCCCTCAACGTGCAACGAAGAATCACTCCAAAATTCCTATCGCGGAGAACATATGATGAATTTTTTTGTAGGGTACCAAACCACCTAAAAGTTATACTTTCTGATAAATTTATTGGGCTAATCCTATAAGTGTCACAAACAACCCTAGTGTTCATACTAAAATAAGACCATATGACACGCATTAATCAACCCTAATGTCACCTAGATACTCCAATGTCACCAAAAGTATCCATGGGTCAATTATACGATGTGCCTCACACAATTTCAGATTCATAGTATTCAATCCAACACAAAGAACTTCAAAGAGTACCCCAAGATTTCTATCGGAGAAGGAATATGAAAATGTGTATCAACCCCTATGCATAGATTACCACAATGTCACTACGAGAATCCGTGGGTTGATAACCAAAACATACATCAAGTGAATCAATAGAACATCCCATTGTCACCACGGATATCCCATTGCAATACATACATAAAGTGCTCTCACATCCAAAAGATTCGATCCGACATAACAAAACCTCAAAGGAAAAGATTCAATTCATCACTAGAAGGTAGAGAGGGAATAACACCACAAGATCCAAATATACCAACAAAGCTCGCGGTACATCAAGATCGTGCCAAATCAAGAACACGAGAGATACCCTCGGCTCCGAGGCTGGACTACTCCTTCCTCATCATGGTGGCCGCCGGGATGATGAAGATGGCCTTCGGTGATGATTTCCCCCTTCGGCAGGGTGCCGAAATGGGCTCTCGAGTGAGTTTTTGTGGCTACATAGGCTTGCGGTGGCGGAAATTCTCATCTAGGGTTCTTTTCAGGGGTTTTGGTATTTATAGGAATTTTTGGCATATGTTTCACGTCAAGGGGGACCACGAGGAAGCGACAAGCTCGCTCCAAGCGCCATGGGGGTAGAGCGCGCCCTGCGAACTTGACATGCCTCATGGGTCTTCTGGTCCTTCCTCAAAGCTTCGAGGTCTCTTTTGTTCCACAAAAAATCACCATAAAATTTCAGCCAATTCTGTTAACTTTTATTCTTGCATAAAAATGACACCATGGTAGTTGTGCCGAAAACAATGTCAGTCTGGGTTAGTTCTAATCAAATCATACCAAAACCATATTTTTTTTGTAAACATGGCATGAATACTTCATAAAGTATAGATAAGTTGGAGACGTATCAACGACTTAGTGCTCTGGCTGATTCAAGATCAAACCGACATGCATAAGCTTTCACCTCCATGGGAAGGGCCTTTTGTCATCAGCAAGAATCTCAATAACAATTCATATTACCTTATTGACATACGTGAACATGCTAAATCACATACATCTGAGGAGGAGACCAACATGCCTTGGAATATTTATCATCTCCGTCCTTATTACACTTAGAGCCACTGGCTCATGTTTCTGTACATACCTTTGTGTATATATCTTTTATGATCAATTTTAATAAAGTCGACATCCCCAAAATTTGGGGCCTCTGTCGTTTTGTCCAATATATTGTGCATGAGTCTTTATTTTTTATTATCATAGATCACTTTGGGGATTCCAACTCATCGAGTTTAGCTATTAACATCCCTTTTGACCCGGCATATGCCACCATATCATGGTTAAACCCGCCTGTTTGCTCGATGCTCATCCATCAAGATGATCTGGTGTACTCTTGACAGTTAATCTATTATGACCTTGAACTTGTCAAAGTTAAAACGCCAGCTTATGTCATGTGAGAGCCAGCTTACAGAAAGCTAGGATGAACCATATGCTATCACACCAACTTCATTAAAGCAAGACTTGAGCCTCGAAAGCCGGTCTTTGTTGTCGAGCCTCGAAAGCCGACTTAAATATTTATGTTTTTATGTCTACTAAACTTGTTTTAGAGACCTCCCTATATTTAATCAAGATTGAAAAAGACCATGAGTGACCGGGTCATTGATACACCGGCTTATTTCTGATCAAAGATTGAAAAAGACCATGAGTCGTCAGGTCAATGATACACCAGCTTATTTTTTCTCAAGGATTGATACCGACCATCAGTCGTCGGCACAATAAGTCGGGTTATTCTAATCATGAGTTGTGTAGACAAGGGTCAACCATGCGCGACTCATACAAGTATGGCTTGTTAGACCATTACTTGGAAGGCTAGATTCTTCAAAGGATACTGGGTGGGTCAGCATAACACCACACCACTTCAAGTTTTTCACACAATATACTACTCCCTCCGTCCCATAATGTAAGACGTTTTTTGACACTAGTGTAGTGTCAAAAAGCGTCTTACATTATGGGACGGAGGGAGTACAACGTATTACAGTCCATGATGGCACTCCACATAAGATAAGTGTTTTCTACTGCCGTATTACATGGCCATAGTTCGGCCAAAGATCATCAATAAAAAGTTTTTCAATGGAGTATAAACTACTCCTGCAAGTCGGCCCCTGTGCCATCTGGCTTGTTGCTTTTCGGGTCAATACCTTCTTGGCGATCTTCAGCATTTCATGCCTCCAGGTCATCCTTTGCCGCTTTTTCTCCGATATGGAGGTTGTTCAGATTCCACTCGATAGTCGTTAAGGCTTGGAAGATGGCATAGTCTTCTATGATAATAGATGGGTCAACATCACGAGCGAAGATATGCTTACGCCGTGGAGGAGTCAGGTCACAAGGCTCAAATGTTGGCGGGTTGACCCGCGCATTTTCTTCATCATAAGCCGCTTGATGCCGGTTTAGATCGAGATATTTGACTATTTGACTCACCAAGATGCGAGTCTCCTTCCTCCACCTGGCATAATCCGCCCTGAAAAAATGACTGCCAAGCATCTCCGGCTCCATTTCTGGCATAAAAGCTTTTGCACGGCTAAGGGACATCATTGCACCAGCTCGGGCGGCTGATTTTTTCCACTCCCCATTTTTTTTGGAATTTTGGAGAGTTGCTTTAGCACATCCCTTATGAACCTTGTGTCGGGGAACGTCGGACGCAATTTCAAAAAAAAATCAACGCTCACGCAAGATCTATCTAGGAGATACATAGCAACGAGAGGGGGAGAGTGTGTCTATGTACCCTCGTAGACCGAAAGCGGAAGCATTTGACAACGTGGTTGATGTAGTCGAACTTCTTCTAGCTCTGGTCGATCAAGCACCGAACGTACAAAACCTCCGAGTTCTGCACACGTTCAGCTCGATGACGTCCCTCGTCCTCTTGATCTAGCAAGATTCCGAGGAATTAGATGAGTTCCCTTAGCATATCGGCGTGGTGACGGTGACGGTGATGTGATGCGCGTGGGGCTTCGCCTAAGCACTACAAAGATATGATCGTGGGAGTAAACTGTGGAGGGGGGCGCGGCACACGGCTAACAATTGATGTTCTGTGTTCTAGGCGACCCCCTCCCCACATATACATAGGTTGGAGGGGGGGAAGGGGCAGCCAAGGGGCGCCCCAAGTAGGCCGAATCCTACTTTGGGTCTTCCCCAATCCCCCCCCCCCTACCATATTTTACTTGGAGAAGAAGGAAGGAGGAATAGAGAAAGAAAGGGAGGCCCGAACCCTCCTTGTTCCTTCTCCAATTCGGCCACATGCCAAAGGGGGGAGCGCCACCCCTTTTCGGCTGGTGTGCTCAACTTTTATGGCCCATATGGCCCATATACCTCCTCTGAGTGTTCCGGTAACCCCCCAGTACTCCGATAATTACCCAATACACTTCATGACACTTCCGGTGTCCGAATACTATCGTCCTATATATAAATATTTATCTCGCGACCATTTCGAGACTCCTCATAATGTTCGTGATCTCTTCCGAAACTCCGAACAACATTTGGTCACCAAATCACATAACTCATATAATACAAAATCGGCATCGAACGTTAAGCATGCGGACCCTACGGGTTCGAGAACTATGTAGACATGACTAAGACACTTCTCCGGTCAATAACCAATAGCGGAAACTGGATGCTCATATTGTCTCATACATATTCTCTGAAGATATTTATCGGCTGAACCGTTATGACAACATACGCTATTCCCTTTGTCCATCGGTATGTTACTTGCCCGAGATTCGATCGTCGGTATCTTCATGCCTAGTTCAATCTCGTTACCGGCAAGTCTCTTTACTCGTTTCGTAATACATCATCCCGAGACTAACTCATTAGTCATTTGCTTGCAAGGCTTATTATGATGTGTATTACCGAGAGGGCCCAGAGATACCTCTCCGATACTCGGAGTGACAAATCCTAATCTCGATCTATGCCAACTCAAAAAATACCCTCGGAGATACCTGTAGAGCATCTTTATAATCACCTAGTTATGTTGTGATGTTTGATAGCACAGAAGGCATTCTTCCGATATCGGGGAGTTGCATAATCTCATAGTCGAAGGAATATGTATTTGACATGAAGAAAGCAATATCAATAAAAACTAAACGACCATTATGCTAAGCTAATCGGTGGGTCTTGTCAATCACATCATTCTCCTAATTATGTGACCCCATTATCAAATGATAACTCATGTCCATGGTTAGGAAACCTTAACCATCTTTTGATCAACAAGCTAGTCAAGTAGAGGCTCACTAGGGACATAGTGTTTGTTTATGTATTCACACATGTATTAAGGTTTCTGATCAATACAATTCTAGCATGAATAATAAACCTTTATCATGATTAAGGAAATATAATAATAACCATTTGTTATTGCCTCTAGGGCATATTTCCATCAGTCTCCCACTTGCACTAGAGTCAATAATCTAGTTCACATCGCCATGTGATTAACACCAAAAGAGTTTATAGAGTCAATAATCTAGTTCACATCGCCACGTGATTAACACCCATAGTTCACATCGCCATGTGATTAACACCCAAAGAGTTTACTAGAGTCAATAATCTAGTTCACATCGTTATGTAATTAACACTCTAAAGTATGATCATGTTTTGCTTATGAGAGAGTTTTTAGTCAACGGGTCTGCAACATTCAGATCTGTGTGTACTTTGCAAATTTCTATATCTACAATTCTCTGCGTAGAGCTACTCTAGTTGATTGCTTCTATGTTCAATACACATCCAGATTGATACTCAGAGTCGTCTGGATTAGTGTCAAAGCTTGCATCGGCGTAACCCTTTACAATGAACTCTTTATCACCTCCATAATTAATAAACATTTCCTTACTCCTCTAAGGATAATTTTGTTGGGGAACGTAGCAGAAATCAAAAAAAATCTACGCTTCACCAAGATCAATCTATGGAGTCATCTAGCAACGAGGGAGAGGGGAGTGCATCTACATACCCTTGTAGATCGCGAGCGGAAGCGTTCAAGAGAACGTGGATGATGGAGTCGTACTCGTCGTGATCCAAATCATCGATGATCCTAGCGCCGAACGGACGGCACCTCCGTGTTCAACACACGTACGGAGCAGCAACGTCTCCTCCTTCTTGATCCAGCAAGTGGGGAGGAGAGGTTGATGGAGATCCAGTGGCACGACGGCGTGGTGGTGGATGCAGCGGTATTGCAGCAGGGCTTCGCCAAGCAGCACTGGAGGAGGAAGGTGTGTCATGGGAGGGAGAGGGAGGCGCCAGGGCCTGGGTGCGGCTGCCCTCCCTCCCCCCACTATATATAGGGGCCCTGGGGGGCGCCGGCCCTAGGAGATCCAATCTCCTAGGGGGCAGCGGCCAAGGGGGGGGACTTGCCCCCCAAGCAGGTGGGGCGCCCCCACCCCTAGGGTTTCCAAACCTAGGCGTAGCGGAAGGCCCAAGGGGGGTCGCACCAGCCCACTATGGTCTAGTTCCCTTCCCCTTTCAGCCCATTGGTCCCTCCGGGATAGGTGGACCCCCGGGACCCTTCCGGTGGTCCCGGTATAATACCGGTGACCCCCGAAACTCCCCCGATGGTCGAAACTGGACTTCCTATATATAAATCTTTACCTCCGGACCATTCCGGAACTCCTCGTGACATCAGGATCTCATCCGGGACCCCGAACAACTTTCGGGTTACCGCATACTTATATCTCTACAACCCTAGCGTCACCGAACCTTAAGTGTGTAGACCCTACGGGTTCGGGAGACACGTAGACATGACCGAGACGACTCTCCGGTCAATAACCAACAGCGGGATCTGGATACCCATGTTGGCTCCCACATGCTCCTCGATGATCTCATCGAATGAACCACGATGTCAAGGATTCAATCAATCCCGTATACGATTCCCTTTGTCTATCGGTATAGTACTTGCCCGAGATTCGATCATCGGTATACCGATACCTTGTTCAATCTCGTCATGGCAAGTCTCTTTATTCGTTCCATAATACATCATCTCGTGACCAACACCTTAGTCACATTGAGCTCATTATGATGATGTCTTACCAAGTGGGCCCAGAGATACCTCTCTGTCACACGGAGTGACAAATCCCAGTCTCGGTTCGTGCCAACCCAACAGATACTTTTGGAGATACCTGTTGTGTACCTTTATAGCCACCCAGTTACGTTGTGACGTTTGGCACACCCAAAGTATTCCTACGGTATCCGGGAGTTGCACAACCTCATGGTCTAAGGAAAAGATACTTGACATTGGAAAAGCTTTAGCATTACGAACTACACGATCTTGTGCTAGGCTTAGGATTGGGTCTTGTCCATCACATCATTCTCCTAATGATGTGATCTCGTTATCAATGACATCCAATGTCCATGGTCAGGAAACCGTAACCATCTGTTGATCCACGAGCTAGTAACTAGAGGTTTACCAGGGACACGTTGTGGTCTATGTATTCACACATGTATCACTGTTTCCGGATAATACAATTCAAGCATGAATAACAGACAATTATCATGAACAAGGAAATATAATAATAACCATTTTATTATTGCCTCTAGGGCATATTTCCAATAGTCTCCCACTTGCACTAGAGTCAATAATCTAGTTACATTGTGATGAATCGAACACCCATAGAGTTCTGGTGTTGATCATGTTTTGCTCGTGGAAGAGGTTTAGTCAACGGATCTGTGACATTCAGATCCGCATGCACTTTACAAATATCTATGTCTCCGTCTTGAATATAATTTCGGATGGAGTTGAAACGGCGCCTGATGTGCTTGGTCTTCTTGTGAAACCTGGGCTCCTTGGCAATGGCAATAGCTCCAGTGTTGTCACAGAAGATAGTCATCGGGCCCGACGCACTTGGAATAACTCCTAGGTCGATGATGAACTCCTTCATCCAGACTCCTTCCTGTGCTGCTTCGCAAGCAGCTATGTACTCTGCTTCACATGTAGAATGCGCCACGACGCTTTGCTTGCAACTGCACCAGCTGACTACCCCACCATTCAAAATATACACGTATCCGGTTTGTGACTTGGAGTCATCCAGATCTGTGTTGAAGCTAGCATCGACGTAACCCTTTATGAGGAGCTCTTCGTCACCTCCATAAACGAGAAACATATCCTTTGTCCTTTTCAGGTACTTCGGGATGTTCTTTACCGCTGTCCATTTTTCCATACCGGGATCACTTTGGTACCTCACCACCAAACTTATGGCAAGGTTCACATTAGGTTTGGTACACAGCATGGCATACATAATAGAACCTATGGCTGAGGCATAGGGGATGACACTCATCTTTTCTCTATCTTCTGCTGTGGTCGGGGATTGAGCCGTGCTCAATCTCATACCTTGCAATACAAGCAAGAACCCTTTCTTGAACTGATCCATATTGAGCTTCTTCAATATCTTGTCAAGGTATGTACTTTGTGAAAGACCAATGAGGCGTCTTGATATATCTCTATAGATCTTGATGCCTAATATGTAAGCAGCTTCTCCAAGGTCCTTCATTGAAAAACACTTATTCAAGTAGGCCTTTATGCTCTCCAAGAGTTCTACATCATTTCCCATCAGCAATATATCATCCACATATAATATGAGAAATGCTACAGAGCTCCCACTCACTTTCTTGTAAATACAGGCTTCTCCCCAAGTCTGTATAAACCCAAACGCTTTGATCACCTCATCAAAGCGTATGTTCCAACTCCGAGATGCTTGCACTAGCCCATAGATTGAGCGCCGGAGCTTGCATACCTTGTTAGTATTCTCAGGATCGACAAAACTTTCCGGCTGCATCATATACAGTTCTTCCTTGAGGAAGCCATTAAGGAATGTCGTTTTGACGTCCATTTGCCATATCTCATAATCATAGAATGCGGCAATTGCTAACATGATTCGTACGGACTTCAGCATCGCTACGGGAGAGAAAGTCTCATCGTAGTCAATCCCTTGAACTTGTCGATAACCTTTAGCGGCAAGTCGAGCCTTACAGATGGTCACATTACCATCCGCGTCAGTCTTCTTCTTAAAGATCCATTTGTTTTCTATGGCGTGCCGATCATCGGGCAAGTCCACCAAAGTCCATACTTTGTTTTCATACATGGATCCTATCTCGGATTTCATGGCTTCAAGCCATTTGTTGGAATCTGGGCCCGCCATCGCTTATTCATAGTTCGAAGGTTCATCGTTGTCTAACAACATGATTTCCATGACAGGGTTGCCATACCACTCTGGTGCGGAACATGTCCTTGTCGACCTACGAAGTTCAGTAGTAACTTGATCTGAAGCTTCATGATCATTATCATTAACTTCCTCCCTAGTCGGTGCAGGCACCACAGGAACAACTCCCTGTGCTGCGCTACTTTCCGGTTCGGAAGGGGTGACTGTCACCTCATCAAGTTCCACTTTCCTCCCACTCACTTCTTTCGAGAGAAACTCTTTCTCCAGAAAGATCCATTCTTGGCAACGAAGACCTTGCCTTCGGATCTGAGGTAGAAGGTATACCCAATAGTTTCCTTAGGGTATCCTATGAAGATGCATTTTTCCGATTTGGGTTCGAGCTTTTCAGGTTGAAGATTCTTGACATAAGCATCGCAACCCCTAACTTTCAGAAACGACAACTTAGGTTTCTTGCCAAACCAAAGTTCATACGTTGTCGTCTCAACAGATTTAGACGGAACCCTATTTAAAGTGAATGCGGCAGTCTCTAAAGCATAACCCCAAAATGATAGCGGTAAGTCGGTAAGAGACATCATAGATCGCACCATGTCCAACAGAGTACGATTACGACATTCGGATACACCATTACGCTGAGGTGTTCCAAGCGGTGTCAATTGTGAAACAATTCCACAGTTCCTTAGGTGTGTGCCAAATTCGTGACTTAAATATTCTCCTCCACGATCCAATCGTAAGAACTTTATTTTTCTGTCACGTTGATTCTCAACCTCATTCTGAAATTCCTTTAACTTTTCAAAGGTCTCAGACTTGTGTTTCATCAAGTAGACATACCCATATCTACTTAAGTCATCTGTGAGGGTGAGAACATAACGATAGCCTCCGCGAGCTTCAACACTCATTGGACCGCACACATCGGTATGTATGATTTCCAATAAGTTGGTCGCTCGCTCCATTGTTCCGGAGAACAGAGTCTTGGTCATCTTGCCCAAGAGGCATGGTTCACACGTGTCAAATGATTCATAATCAAGAGACTCCAAAAGTCCATCTGCATGGAGCTTCTTCATACGTTTGACACCAATATGACCAAGGCGGCAATGCCACAAGTATGTGGGACTATCATTATCAACCTTACATCTTTTGGCATTCATACTATGAATGTGTGTAACATCACGTTCGAGATTCATTAAGAATAAACCATTGACCAGCGGGGCATGACCATAAAACATTTCTCTCATATAAATAGAACAACCATTATTCTCGGATTTAAATGAGTAGCCATCTCGCATTAGACGAGATCCAAATACAATGTTCATGCTCAAAGCTGGTACTAAATAACAATTATTAAGGTTTAAAACTAATCCCGAAGGTAGATGTAGAGGTAACGTGCCGACGGCGATCGCATCGACATTGGAACCATTCCCGACGCGCATCGTCACCTCGTCCTTCGCCAGTCTCCGTTTATTCCGCAGCTCCTGCTTTGAGTTACAAATATGAGCAACTGCACCGGTATCAAATACCCAGGAGCTACTACGAGCGCTCGTAAGGTACACATCAATAACATGTATATCACATATACCTTTGACGTTGCCGGCCTTCTTATCTGCTAAGTATTTGGGGCAGTTCCGCTTCCAGTGACCCGTTCCCTTGCAATAAAAGCACTTAGTCTCAGGCTTGGGTCCATTCTTTGGCTTCTTCCCGGCAACTGGCTTACCGGGCGCGGCAACTCCTTTGCCGTCTTTCTTGAAGTTCTTCTTACCCTTGCCTTTCTTGAACTTAGTGGTTTTATTCACCATCAACACTTGATGTTCTTTCTTGATCTCCACCTCTGCTGACTTCAGCATTGAATACACCTCGGGAATGGACTTTTCCATCCCTTGCATATTGAAGTTCATCACGAAGCTCTTGTAGCTAGGTGGGAGCGACTGAAGGATTCTGTCAACGACCGCTTCGTCTGGGAGATTAATTCCCAACTGAGACAAGCGATTGTGCAACCCAGACAATTTGAGTATGTGATCGCTCACAGAACTATTCTCCTCCATCTTACAACTGTAGAATGCGTCGGAGACGTCATATCTCTCGACTCGGGCATGAGCTTGGAAAACCATTTTCAGCTCCTGGAACATCTCATATGCTCCGTGGTGCTCAAAACGCTTTTGGAGCCCCGATTCTAAGCTGTAAAGCATGCCGCACTGAACCAGGGAGTAATCATCACAACGCGACTGCCAAGCGTTCATAACATCTTGGTTTGCTGGGGCGGGAGAGTCACCTAGCGGTGCTTCAAGGACATATGTTTTCTTGGCAGCTATGAGGATGATCCTCAAGTTACGGACCAAATCTGTATAGTTGCTACCATCGTCTTTCAGCTTGGTTTTCTCTAGGAACGCGTTGAAGTTGAGGGTAACACGAGCGTGGGCCATTGGATCTACAAGACATATTGTAAAGATTCTAGACTATGTTCATGACAACTAAGTTCATCTAAACAAATTTAATGAACTCCCACTCAGATAGACATCTCTCTAGTCATCTAAGTGACACATGATCCGAATCGACTAGGCCGTGTCCGATCATCACGTGAGACGGACTAGTCATCAACGGTGAACATCTTTATGTTGATCGTATCTTCTATACGACTCATGTTCGACCTTTCGGTCTTCCGTGTTCCGAGGCCATGTCTGTATATGCTAGGCTCGTCAAGTGAACCCTACGTGTATTGCGTGTGTAAATCTGGCTTACACCCGTTGTATGCGAATGTTAGAGCCTATCACACCCGATCATCACGTGGTGCTTTGGAACAACGAAACTTAGCAACGGTGCACAGTTAGGGGGAACACAATTCTTGAAATTTTAGTGAGAGATCATCTTATTTACTACCATCGTTCTAAGCAAATAAGATGTAAAAACATGATAAACATCACATGCAATCAAATAGTGACATGATATGGCCAATATCATTTTGCTCCTTTTGACCTTCATCTTCGGGGCTCCATGATCACCATCGTCACCGGCATGACACCATGATCTCCATCGTCATGATCTCCATCATCGTGTCTTCATGAAGTTGTCTCGCCAAACATTACTTCTGCTACTATGGCTAACAGTTAGCAATAAAGTAAAGTAATTACATGGCGTTTTCATTGACACGCATGTCATACAATAAAATAAGACAACTCCTATGGCTCATGTTGATGGCTTCTCGCCCCTCGTTGGTTACCCCAAGTGGAAGGTTTGAGATGTAGCGTAACGGCAAGTTTCCCTTGGCAAGATACCAAGGATCGAATCCCGTGAGACTCCGAGGGTCGACAAGAAGGTGTCAATGGCGCCAGCAACTTTTGCTTGACAGGACCTGCACACAGATACAAATAACTTTGCTCCCAACGAGTACAGAGAGGTTGTCAATCCCTCCGGCCTTGTCGTTTACAAAGGATCAAACGCAAGAGGTAATAGTGATAGGTATGACTGCAACTAGGAAATAAGAACAGGAAGTAAATAGCGGGTGTGATCAGTGATGGTAATATGGACCGGGGTCCCATGATGTTCACTAGTGATGTCTCTCTCCCAAAAGACGATAAAACAGCTAAGCGAGGTAAACAAATTACAGCTGGGCAATTGACAGGATTATGTGCGCAAACCAATGCTAACTATGCTATAAAGAAAGGTAGAGGCTCAAAAGCATGGGCGGTACGCCAAGGCAAGTAGACCGAAATCCATCTGCATCTACTACTAATCATCCACCTTGAGATATCTATCCAGAACATCTCGCTGGTATTAAGTTGCGAGTCCCACCCAGAGTGTAAACTCAAAGCAACGGACAACTGCATTAAAAGAACTTTGCGTAAAGTAAACAATCCTTGCACCCGCAAGTACAGGCACCGTTGTTTTCCCCCTTGTGGCAACATCACATCCCCTAGACTCATGTTTCTGTCACTCAAGCTAGTCATCGAGGGGCATGAACCCACAATCAAGCATAACGTTCCCTCTTGGAGTTACTACCTACTAGTCGGCCAAAGCAATAAATAGCAACGGAGAACATGCAAGAATTACTCAAGAACATAAATATAAAAGAGGTGAATCAAATATATTACTCACACACAATCTGAACATAATCTCATAATCCATCGGATCCCAGCAAACTCAGCAGAGCAACAGCATAAAGATTACATATGTGCCTTGATCATGTAGGGCAGCTCACGAGGTCTAATCGATGAAGAACAAAGAGGGGAGGAGAACATCACATAGCTACTGGTCATGGACCCATGGTCCAAGGGAAACTACTCACAACTCATCCGGGAAGCGTCCATGGTGGTGGAGAAGCTCCTGGTGGTGGTTCTCCCCTCTGGCAGGGTGTCGGGAAGAGTTCTCCTGGTGCTCCCGATCTTGGAAGCGCGGCGGCGGCGGAACAGATATGAGATCGCGAAAAAGGGTTCCGTCCTCGAGGGTTTCGGGACGCGAGAAATATATATGCCAAAGGGGGTCGCCAGAGGCGGAGGTGGGGCCCCAGGCGCCCCCCTGGCGCGGCCAGGGGTGGGGCCACGCCGGGTGGCCGCCTGGGCCACCCGAGGCTCCCCTCTGTCCCTGCCTTGGTTTTTCTGGAAGCTCCCGATACGCTGATTTTTCCTGTATTTTTCCCGGAATTTTTAGGGCACTTTTAATATGGGGGAAACCTGAAATAGAAAAACAGCAGAAAACAGGAACTGGCACTGTGGTGCACTGAGTTAATAGGTTAGTCCAAATATGATCAAAAGTGTATGGGAGTGCATAAATATCATAGCAATATCACACAAAAGAGGCATGGAGCAAGCAGAAATTATAGATACGGTTTGGACGTATCACATGTCGGTTGTCATACTCATCGACATGCAAGTCGTGATTCCTATTACATGAACATGATCAATCTCATACATCACATATATCATTCATCACATTCTTTTGGCCATATCACATCACACGTCACATGCTGCAAGAACAAGTTAGCCGTCCTCTAATTGTTGTTGCAAGTTTTTACGTGGCTGCTATAGGTTTCTAGTAAGAACGTTTCTTACCTACGCCAAAACCACAACGTGATATGCCAATTTCTATTTACCCTTCATAAGGACCCTTTTCATCGAATCCGATCCGACTAAAGTGGGAGAGACTGTCACCCACTAGCCACCTTATGCAACTAGTGCATGTCAGTCGGTGGAACCTGTCTCACGTAAGCGTACGTGTAAGGTCGGTCCGGGCTTCTTCATCCCACGATGCCGCCGAATCAAGATAAGACTAGTAGCGGCAAGAGAATTGAAAAAATCTACGCCCACAACTGCTTTGTGTTCTACTCGTGCAAGATACTACGCATAGACCTGGCTCTCATGCCACTGTTGGGGAACGTAGCAGAAATCAAAAAAATTATACGCTTCACCAAGATCAATCTATGGAGTCATCTAGCAACGAGGGAGAGGGGAGTTCATCTACATACCCTTGTAGATCGCGAGCGGAAGCGTTCAAGAGAACGTGGATGATGGAGTCGTACTCGTCGTGATCCAAATCACCGATGATCCTAGCGCCGAACGGACGGCACCTCCGCGTTCAACACACGTACGGAGCAGCGATGTCTCCTCCTTCTTGATCCAGCAAGGGGGGAGGAGAGGTTGATGGAGACCCAGCAGCATGACGGTGTGGTGGTGGATGCAGTGGTATTCCAGCAGGGCTTCGCCAAGCAGCACACGAGGAGGAAGGGGTGTCATGGGAGGGAGAGGGGGGCGCCAGGGCATGGGTGCAGCTGCCCTCCCTCCCCCCACTATATATAGGGGCCCTGGGGGGCGCCCTCCCTAGGAGATCCAATCTCCTAGGGGGGCGGCGGCCAAGGGGGGGGGACTTGCCCCCCAAGGAGGTGGGGCGCCCCCCACCCGTAGGGTTTCCAACCCTAGGCGCAGGGGGAGGCCCAAGGGGGGCGCACCAGCCCACTATAGACTGGTTACCTTCCCCTTTCAGCCCATGGGGCCCTCCGGGATAGGTGGCCCCACCCGGTGGACCCCCGGGACCCTTCCGGTGGTCCCGGTACAATACCGGTGACCCCCAAAACTCTCCCGATGGCCGAAACTGGACTTCCTATATATAAATCTTTACCTTCGGACCATTCCGGAACTCCTCGTGACGTCCGGGATCTCATCTGGGACCCCGAACAACTTTTGGGTTACCGCATACTTATATCTCTACAACCCTAGCGTCACCGAACCTTAAGTGTGTAGACCTACGGGTTCGGGAAACACGTAGACATGACCGAGACGACTCTCCGGTCAATAACCAACAGCGGGATCTGGATACCCATGTTGGCTCCCACATGCTCCTCGATGATCTCATCTGATGAACCACGATGTTAAGGATTCAATCAATCCCGTATACGATTCCCTTTGTCTATCGGTATAGTACTTGCCCGAGATTCGATCGTCGGTATACCGATACCTTGTTCAATCTCGTCATGGCAAGTCTCTTTACTCGTTCTGTAATACATCATCCCGTGACCAACATCTTAGTCACATTGAGCTCATTATGATGATGTCTTACCGAGTGGGACCACAGATACCTCTCCATCACACAAAGTGACAAATCCCAGTCTCGGTTCGTGCCAACCCAACAGATACTTTCGGAGATACCCGTTGTGTACCTTTATAGCCACCCAGTTACGTTTTGACGTTTGACACACCCAAAGTATTCCTACGGTATCCGGAGTTGCACAACCTCATGGTCTAAGGAAAAGATACTCGACATTGGAAAAGCTTTAGCATTACGAACTACACGATCTTGTGCTAGGCTTAGGATTGGGTCTTGTCCATCACATCATTCTCCTAATGAAGTGATCTCGTTATCAATGACATCCAATGTCCATGGTAAGGAAACCGTAACCATCTGTTGATCAATGAGCTAGTAACTAGAGGTTTACCAGGGACACGTTGTGGTCTATGTATTCACACATGTATCACTGTTTCCGGATAATACAATTCAAGCATGAATAACAGACAATTATCATGAACAAGGAAATATAATAATAACCATTTTATTATTGCCTCTGGGGCATTTTTCCAACAAATTTTGACCACTGTCCAGTGATCCACTCCTGGATCACTCTTGTACCCCCTTGCCAGATACGTGGCATGGCACATATTTGGTCTGGTACACAGCATGGTATCTTTATAGAACCTATGACTATGGCATAGGGAATGACTTTCATTCTCTCGCTATTTTTCTGCCATGGTCGGGTTTTTGAGTATTACTCAACTTCATACCTTATAACTCAGGCAAGAACTCCTTCTTTGACTGATCCATCTTGAACTTCTTCAAAACTTTATCAAGGTAAGTACTCATTGGAATTCTTATCAAGCATCTTGATCTATCTCTATAGATCTTGATGCCCAATATGTAAGCAGCTTCACCGAGGTCTTTCTTTGAGAAACTCCTTTCAAAAACTCCTTTATGCTTTCCAGAAAATTCTACATCAATTCTGATCAACAATATGTCATTCACATATACTTATCAGAAAGGCTGTAGTGCTCCCACTCACTTTCTTGTAAATACAGGCTTCACCGCAAGTCTGTATAAAATTATATGCTTTGATCAACTCATCAAAGCGTATATTCCAACTCCGAGATGCTTGTACCAGTCCATAGATGGATTGTTAGAGCTTGCACACTTTGTTAGCACCTTTAGGATTGACAAAACCTTCTGGTTGCATCATATATAACTCTTCTTTAAGAAATTCATTAAGGAATGCACTTTTGACATCCATTTGCCAGATTTCATGAAATACGGCAATTTCTAACATGATTCGGGCAGACTTAAGCATCACCACGAGTGAAAAATCTCATCGTAGTAAACACCTTGAACTTGTCAAAAAACTTTTGCAACAAGTCGAGCTTTGTAGACAGTGATATTACCATCAACGTCTGTCTTCCTCTTGAAGATCCATTTACTCTCAATGGCTTGCCGATCATCGGGCAAGTCCACCAAAGTCCACACTTTGTTCTCATAAATGGATCTATCTCAGATTTCATGGCCTCAAGCCATTTATTGGAATCTAGGCTCATCATAGCTGTCGGTGTACTAAGGTAGGGGTACCTCAGTACCCCAACTTGTGCACGGACAGTAGCAGCTTCCCGCGGCAGGGTCGACCACGTGCTCGCCGGAGACCTTCCTGCTCCATATAAAAACCATTCAAAAACAAAGTATACAAGACAGAAGATCGAGACCCCGGCAAGTGGGGCTTGCCGGGAAGGCCGTTCCAGGCTCAAGGTTACTTCACTCACGCAAGGCCCTGGCAAGAGGAGCTTGCCAGGAAGACTAGAAGATCACATCACAGAAGACACGCCTCGGCGCTATATGCGCCCCGGCAGGGTCCGGGGAGCGACAAGCTTCAGAGCCCGACAAGCTCCCGGGCCCGGTAAGATCAAGACCCCGGCAAGGTGCTTGCCGGGAAGAGTGTGCTGTGTGCCCGCGCTCCAGCTCATCGAACCACGCGTCGCCCTGGGGCCTTTCCAGGGACGCGTGGCGGATGGCTGTGCAGCCTAGGGGACACGGTGGCACTCCACGATGGTGAAGCCATCGCCGTGGCAAACGGAGACGCAAGGGCGGGCGCTTTTGGGGTCGACGGCGACGGGCATTGAATGCTCTTGTCCCCCACTGTCAAAGTAGGTAGCGACCACTGTTCACGCACTGTAGCTCCACTGTTCCCGCACTGTTACAACTACCACCTCTTTTACATTTTTACCCCTTTCTCCTACGTTGACACCTGTCGGTGACCCCTTGCACTATAAAAGGAGGCCCATGCACAACGTGGGGGGGGGGGGTTCGGAACCTAGATCGCTCATACGCTCGGTGTAGCTAGTTCTTCAAGCTCCCGAGCTCTCCAACTCAATACAAAACTAAGCAGGAGTAGGGTTTTACGCGTCCATCGCGGCCCGAACCTGGGTAAACTGCCTGCGTGTTCGCTACGATCTGCTCTTCGTGCTCCCTCCGCCCTCTTACCGCACAAGCAAGGGGCTCCGGTCCCATAGGTGCTCGTGGCGGACAGTTTCCCCCGACATCTTTCGCGCCAGGTAGGGGGCGTCGAGGTTGTGCGAACCTGATCCGGCGTTCACGCGGGCGCATTCTTCATCAACCTCTCCGAATTCGTCAACTTCATCAACAACAGCACCATGGCCCCGAAGAAGAAGGCTTCGGAGGTCGGAGGCCCGTCTGCGTCTCATCCGCCGCCACCGGAACCAACGGTGGGCGGGGGAGACGTCGTCGGAAGGGTGGTCGCCGGCGAGGACACTCGCGGCGCCACCAAATCCAAAGACAAGACGGACGACCGAGCCTCGGTCTCCGTGGACGCGCCGCGTCCATCTCAGCATACGACAACCCTGCAGCGCCATACCACAGGAGGTGGTATCCGCTTGCTGGGACAAGGGCAAACCGGAGGCTCGCGGGACGCTCCGGGCCATCGTCCGGGCACGAGCAAAGCGAAGACGTCGGGGCGGGACCCTGCTCCTTCTAACGCCATTAGGAGTCCGAGCATATCCCGCTCCTCGCACCGCTCGCCCCCGTTCCCCTCCACTCCAGCAGAAGCGCTCGCAAGGGCGCAACTGCTCCTCGACTTCCCTCCAGCGGCAGACAAGGCCGAAGACTGGAGGGCTACCATCCAGAGCCTGATCGCCTTCGCCAACAACGACTCTCCGCAACAGCCGGCGACCTCGCGGCTGCGGCAAGCTGAGAAGACGAAGGCCGACGACGACAAGACCGCTGGGGGCGCGACAACCGTGCACTCCCCGCCGCGGAAGCAGAAGACGCCGCCCCGCCGGGACAACGCCGACGACGGCTCCACGGCGTCGTCGGATCCGCGGGCCCGTCGGGACCAGCGCCAGGTCCTCGACGACCGGCGACAAGAAGACGCTCGAACAACGATCGAGCGCCGCCGAGAAGCTCGGCGACAATCAGACCAGAGAGCTGGGAACGCTGTCGACGTGCGCGCGCCCGGTGAACCAGGCGACTTGCCGTATGCGGCAGGCTGCCCTGCGTTCACCCGCGAGCTGCGGCGCGTCCAGTGGCCCAGCATGAAGAATTTCAAGCCCGACGTACCGGAGAAGTACGACGGCAAGACGCACCCCTCGGAATTCCTCAGCGTCTACACCATTGCGGTGCAGGCTGCCGGGGGGCGCGACGAGAAGATTTTGGCGAACTACTTCCCGCTCGTGCTTAAGCCGAACGTTCGTTCCTGGCTTATGCACTTGCCGGAAGGCTCCATTTCTTCTTGGGCGGACCTTTGCCACCAGTTTGTTGGCGCCTTCACAGGCGGCCACAAACCCCACGGCCAGGAGAGCGATCTCCACATTCTGGCCCAGAAGGAAGGAGAATCCCTGCGCAAGTACATCCAACGCTTCAGCCGTGTACAGCACAACATTCCCGACGTCCACCCTGCCGCGGTTATCAGCGCGTTCCACCAGAACGTGCGTAACCGCCGCATGCGTGAAGAAATGGCGATGACCAAGATTCGGGATGTCAGCGAGCTCTACGCCCTAGCTGATAAGTGCGCACGTGCAGAGGAGGGGAGGAGACTCCCCGGGGAGGACGCTGGCGCAGGAGGAAGCGACAGCGACGACGCCGCCCCGGCAAAGAAGAGCCGACGGTGGAACAACAGGAGGAAAAACAAGAAGGAAGTGCTTGCCGTCGATAAGTCCGGCAAGGAGGCCCCCGCCAAGCAAACGCAGGCTGGCGGCCCCGGCAAGGAGCCTGCCCCTGTAGCGGCGGCCGACAAGCAGGACGCCTCCGACAAGCAATACTGCAAGATCCACCGCACCAAGGGTCACGACCTCTCCAATTGCAAGCGCGTCGAGTACCTCGTCGAGCAGCAAAAAGCTGAGTACGAGAGGCGCGACAAGGAGAAGGCCCAAGGTGGCGGAGGAGAGCCAAGCAAGAAGCGGCCGTTCAATGGCCGGGGAGGACGCCGCGGCAAAGCCAAGCAGCGGCAAGGTGATCGACCTCCCCGGGGCCGCGACAAGGATGAAGAGGACGACGACGAAGACATGGAGGACGAGGATAACAGCGAGCAGGAGTTCCAGAAGGCCACGGAAGTCCTGTGTGTCGACGGTGGCGCCTCTCTGCACACCTCCCACCGCCAGCTCAAGCAGTGGGTGCGCGAAGTGAATGCAGCAGAGCCGCCCGTGGAGTCGCGCAGGCTCCTAAAATGGTCCAGCACGCCCATCGTTTTTGATCTTGAGGATCACCCTGACCGCACCACTGCGGTCGGGTGCTTGTCGATGCTGGTTTCACCCACCATCCGCAACCTCAAGGTCACCAAAATGTTGGTTGACGGCGGGGCCGGCCTGAACTTGATCTCCTCTGCTGTGATCAAGAAACTCCAAATCCCGGATGGCGAGCTCGAAGAAACCGGTTCTTTCCAAGGAATCAACCCGGGAAGGAGCAAGCCCAAGGGGAAGATCACTCTGTCGGTGACCTTTGGCGGGGAGCTCAACTTCAGAACTGAGCGCATCACCTTCGACGTCGCTGATATTCCGTTGCCATACAATGGAATACTCGGCCGTCCCGCCCTCGCCAAGTTCATGGCAGCTTCCCACTATGCTTACAACGTACTCAAGATGCCGGGGCCGATAAGCGTCATCACTGTCCACGGCGACAAGAAGGATGCGCTTGTCTGCGCCGACAAGATCTACCGGGATGCAGCAGCTGCGGCCGAGAAGGACACACTTGCCGCTGAAGCTCCCGGGGGGAAGAAGACGAAGACCAAGTCCGGCAAGTGCTCTGGGGCCCACTCCGGCAACCGCACCTCTTCGGAGTGCTGCGCTGCCGTCGAGGACGTCCCATCGAGCTCCACCGGCAAGTGTAAGAAGGGAATGGCCGCTCCTCCGGCAACCAAGAAGGTGTCCGCCAAGGAGGACGGCACTGGTGGTACCTTCACCATCAGTGCCACGCTTGACAGCAAATAGGAAAGCGCGCTCGTTGCCTTCCTGCGGGCGAATGTCGATGTGTTTGCCTGGCAACCATCTGACATCCCCGGTGTTCCCAGGAAGGTAATTGAGCACAAGCTTGCTGTTTGTCCTCATGCGTGGCCCGTCAAGCAGAAAGTGAGGAAGCAAGCCGTGGAGCGCCAAGAATTCATTGCTGAAGAAATCAAGAAGCTAGAGGCAGCAGGCCTAGTTAGAGGTGTGATCCATCCGACGTGGTTAGCAAACCTAGTCGTCGTGCGCAAGGCCAACGGGAAGTGGAGACTGTGTATAGACTTCACCGATGTGAACAAAGCATGTCCCAAGGATCCATTCCCTTTGCCGCGCATTGACCAGATCGTCGACTCCACTGCCGGATGTGAGCTACTCTCTTTTCTTGATGCATATTCAGGCTACCACCAGATTTTTATGGCCAAAGAAGATGAAGAGAAGACCGCATTTATCACTCCATGTGGCACTTATTGCTTCATACGCATGCCATTTGGACTGAAGAATGCAGGATCAACGTTTGCAAGGGTAGTGCACACTGCTTTCGAGCCACAGATCCACAGAAATGTAGAAGCTTACATGGATGACATCGTGGTGAAGAGTAAGAGCAAGGAAACCCTGGTCCAAGATTTGGAAGAGACATTTCAGAACCTGCGCAGAATACAGCTTAAGTTAAACCCCGAGAAGTGCGTCTTTGGAGTCCCCTCCGGCAAGCTTCTCGGGTTCTTCGTATCACAGAGAGGGATTGAAGCTAACCCCGACAAGATTAAAGCCATTGAGCAGATCGAGGCCCCGAAGCGCGTCAAGGATGTCAGAAGACTTGCTGGTTGTGTGGCTGCCCTCAGTAGGTTCATTTCGAAGTCTGCAGAACGCGCCCTACCTTTCTTCAAAATCCTGAAGAAGGCAGGTCCCATGAAGTGGACTCCGGAAGCGGAGGCGGCGCTGCAAGATTTGAAACGGTACCTATCCTCCACTCCAATACTTGTCGCACCTAGACCACAGGAAAAGTTGTTGCTATACCTAGCGGCGACCAACCAGGTGGTTAGTGCTGCGTTAGTAGCGGAGAGGGAGGCCGACGAGGAGTCTGCACCACCGGCAAGCGAATCCAGCGACAAGCAGGGGGCTGCTCCGGCAAGCTCTGGCCCCGACAAGGACAATTCTGCGCAGGAACAGGAAGAGGTGCGGAAGAAGATGGTGCAGCGCCCAGTGTATTTTGTAAGTTCCCTTCTCCAGGGGGCTAGGTCAAGATACTCTGGGGTGCAGAAGTTGCTTTTCGGCCTCCTCATGGCCTCGAGAAAGCTGCGCCACTACTTCCAGGCACATGAAATAACAGTGGTCACTCGCTTTCCGCTGAAGAGAATATTGCACAATCCAGAAGCAACAGGCAGGATCGTTGAGTGGGCACTGGAGCTGTCGAGCTTTGGACTCAAGTTTGAGAGTACTTCAACTATACAGAGCCGAGCTTTGGTAGAATTCATAGCTGAATGGACCCCAACGCCCGATGAGGAAGTCCAAGAAACAAGTGCACCCGTACAAGAGGCGACAAGTGAATGGGTAATGTATTTTGATGGTGCCTTCTCGCTGCAAGGCGCCGGCGCTGGCGTGGTACTCATCGCGCCCACCGGAGAGCACCTCAAGTATGTTATCCAGATGCACTTCCCAAGAGAGCAAGCGACAAACAACACTGCTGAATACGAAGGCTTGCTTGCCGGCCTCAGGATTGCGGCCGAACTTGGGATCAGGAAGCTGATTGTGCGGGGAGACTCTCAATTGGTGGTCCGGCAAGTCAAAAAGAGCTACCAGAGCCCTTTGATGGAAGCTTATGTAGATGAAGTAAGGAAGCTTGAGGAGCACTTTGAAGGTCTGCAAATGGAGCACGTCCCAAGAGCTCAGAATGAAATAGCAGACGGCCTTTCAAAGTGTGCTTCGATGAAGTTACCTGTGGAACCAGGAACCTTCTTGCTCAAGCTGACTCAACCATCCGTTACACCATCGATTGGGCAGCCCAAGAAGAGAAAGTTGGTCTCCGGCGACTACTTGCCGGCGGATCTTCCTGAAACCGCCGCCAAGGTCCCCAAGATCAACAATCGGAACGCTGAGGAACAGTCTGCTCCTGCAGATCCAAGGGTCTGTGCAGTTGAAGCAAGTGTTCCCGACAAGCCTCGCCCCGGCGAGCTTGCCGGGGGATCATCAGCTCTGGCAGAACCGGAGGTTCTTGCCGCAGAAGCTGAGGTCCCCGCAGCGGCTCTCATGCCTTTAGTCCTTGCCGTTGAGCCTCGGGCTCCGGCATGGGCGCAGCAGATCGTCCGTTTTCTGCAAACTGGAGAACTTCTCGACGACCCAGAAGAGATAGAGAAGATAACCAGGCAGTCAAGTATGTACCAGTTCGTGGATAACGAGCTGTACAGAAGAAGACTCAATGGTGTCAGATTGAAGTGTATCTCCAGGGAAGATGGACAGAAGCTGTTGGCAGAAATACACGGAGGCATATGCGGCCACCACATTGGCGCAAGGGCGCTTGCCGGGAAAGCTTTCCGGCAAGGGTTCTTTTGGCAAGAAGCCCTCCAAGATGCAACTGCACTAGTAACCAAGTGTGAAGCGTGCCAGTTCCATGCAAAACAAATTCACCAGCCAGCTCAAGCTCTCCAAACAATTCCTTTGTCCTGGCCCTTCTCGGTCTGGGGGCTCGATATCCTCGGCCCCTTCCCCCGAGCTGTCGGGGGCTTTGAGTACTTGTACGTTGCAATCGACAAGTTCACAAAGTGGCCGGAAGTGGAACCAGTGAGAAAGGTGACAGCACAGTCGGCGGTCAGGTTCTTCAGGTCGATTGTTTGCCGTTTCGGAGTCCCCAACAGGATCATCACCGACAACGGTACACAATTTACTAGTCGCACCTTCATGCAGTACGTCCAAGACCTTGGCGCCAAGGTCTGTTTCGCTTCTGTTGCTCACCCGAGGAGCAACGGTCAAGCGGAGAGGGCCAATGCTGAAGTGCTGCGCGGACTCAAGACAAGGACCTTTGACAGGCTGCACAAGTGCGGAAGAAATTGGATAGAGGAGCTACCGGCGGCTCTTTGGTCAATCAAAACGACACCAAGTCGAGCCACCGGACAAACACCCTTTGCTCTAGTCTATGGAGCGGAGGCAGTTCTCCCCACGGAACTCGTATACGGATCTCCTCGAGTGCTCGCTTATGATGAGCTCGAGCAAGAGCAACTGCGGCAAGATGATGCATTGCTCCTCGAGGAGGGACGTCTCCAGGCTGCTGTACGAGCTGCTCGATACCAGCAAGCCTTGCGCCGCTACCATAGCCGCAAGGTCAAGGCCAGGAGTCTCGAGGAAGGCGACCTTGTTCTTCGGCGCGTTCAGTCCGCCAAGAATTCCAACAAGTTGACGCCGAAGTGGGAAGGCCCTTATCGGGTGAGACAAGTCACGAGGCCCGGCGCTGTCCGCCTCGAGACCGAAGAAGGCTTACCGGTGAGTAACTCCTGGAACATAGAGCATCTTCGCAAGTTTCACCCATAAGGCGCGGTTGCCGCGATCCGCTCCGGCAACCACCTTTTGTACAAGCTTTGCCGCTGTTGCATGTAACCCTTTGTACAAAGCCGGGCGCAGACCCCGTGCATCAGTAAAGTTTCTGTGTTTTGCGCTATTCGCCTTTTGCATGCTTTTCTTCGCTATTTGCATGTGTTATTTGGCATCTTGTGCAACACACCCATCCGGTAAGCATTAGCGCGCCGAAAGGCCATATACTTGTTTCCCTCTTCTTTTTCCTTACCTCTTAAGCAGAAAGAATGTTCCTCGCGCACAAGTTTGCCGGGGGGGAAGGAGATGGAAGAGGAACCAAGTGATGTTCAAAGAAGAGAAGCCTTACCAAGAAGCAAGCAATATATGAAAGCTAAGTTATTAAAATTTGATCAGTTCAAATTTTTAAATTTAAGTTGTCTTCCTTGAACAATCACGCTTTGTATGGAAAACCTGTGCGCGGAGGAACCTACCCGTAGTTAGCCGCACCCTTGCCTTGTTTTCGAGTACGCTCAACGACTTAAGTGAGCTGCGACAAGTATCGCGCCCTTGCTTCGTTTTCGAGTTCACTCAGCAAGCTGAGTGCATTGCGACTAGCTGCGGCAAGGTTGCTTGCCGGTGAGACCTTGGCCAGCAGGCTGCTCAGAGTCCAGCACTCAGCGCTCGCGGCAAAGGACCCTTGCCGGCAAGCTCCCCGGGAGCGTGGGGTGAAAAACATACAAAGTAGATGACCAAGACAAGGAAGATAACATTGCGCTGATTGATCAAAATGAGATAAATATCTTACAAAGGATAACTTGTCGCAATGATTAATGAGTTCATAACACCCTATGCAGCAACAGAAAGAGATAAAGATAAAGGAGGCCTAATCTACGCGGTCGCCCTCAATCCTGGAGAGCTTGCTCACTTTGGCGATGATATGGGCGACCTGCTCCTTCAGCGCCTCCATGTTCGCGTCGGCCGGCAAGCTGCGGAGAACGTTGGTGAGGTTTATGCCGGGATTGCGGTATACAATCTTAGTCAGCACACGCTCCAAGGTTCCCGTGCAGAGCAGGCGCGACTCCTCGGCCAGTTGCGCGGGAATCTTCTTCCGAAGATTCGCAAGAGCCGGCGCGATCCCCCTGAAGAAGAGGCTGAGCTTGGCGCTGTGGGGGAGGTTTGGGTCCGGAGAGTAGATGAGGTGCTCCAACTTCAGCACCAGCAGCTCCTGGTCAATGTTGGACGCAGAAGATACCAAGTCATCGGTCCACACCTGGACGGTACGGCGGAAGTTCTCAGCCGCAGTGTTGGCGCTCGCCACCAAGCTCTGCTCCTTGCGGAGCTCTTCCTTCAGCTTGGTTTCCCGGGCTTGGGCGGCGTCGAGCGAGTTCCTCAGCGTGGAAACCTTCAGCTCCAGGTCCTCAATGGAGTCCTTGGCGGCCTTCAGCTCGTCGCCCTTCTCAGAAAGACGCACCTGGAGTTCGGAGTTGGTGTGGGCGTCCTTCTCGCGCTCTATGTTGAGCGCGGCGACCCTCTCCACGCTCGCCTTCAACGACTCCTCCAGCTGCGCGACCTTGGCGGCAAGCTCCTCCTTGGCGGTCTCCGCGGCAGCCGCGGCGGCTTTCGCCTCCTTCAGCTCTCCGCCAAGGGCCTGCTCCCGAGCGGCAAGGTCTTCCTCGTGGGAGTCGAGGTTGACCTTCCGCTGGGCGAGCTCTCCCTCTCGCCGGGACAGCTCCACCCCGGCGAGCCGCTGCTGCTCTTCGGCCTCGGCCTTCTCCAGCAGCCATTCTTGATATTCTCCGGCGAGTCTCTCGCGCTCCTCCGCCACCTGGCGGAGGGCAGCCTGGTTGGCGGCGCGGAGCTCCGCCGCGCGATTCTCCATCTCGACGACGGCCTTGGCGGCAAGGGCCTCCCGAGAAGCAAGCTTCGCCTGCCTAGCCCGATAAAGGGCCAGGAGCTGGTGAAGCAACTTCTCCTCCTCGGGCCCGTCGCTTCCGCCGGGCGCCTCGACGATCTTCAAGCCCGCGGAGGCGAGGACCTCTCCGTCAAAGGCCTCGCCCTCCGAGGGGGCTCGCGAAGAAGAACCCCACGGCACCTGGATGAAGACGCCGTTGGGGGCTTCAAGGTAGTAGCCGGCCTGCTCCTTTCCGGCGGAGGGATCGGCGGCCGGTGCAGCACTTGATGCTCCTGCCGCCTCCGGGCCGGCAGTGCGGTCGCCGTCCCCCTCCCCGGCCGCTGCGTCCGCAGCCGGAGCGGTCTCTTGCGCAGCCGGCTCGGCGGCTCCCGCCGTGTCCTCGGCGACAGGGGCGTCGCCGCCGCCGCCCTGCGCGCCCTCCTCCTCGATGACGATGACTTCTGTCTCCATATGCTCGGGGGGAGGAGGATCTAGAAGAAGAAGGAAAAGAAAGCAAAAGAGTTCAAGCAAATATCCAAAAAGGGACGACTCCAGGAAGACGAAGTTACAAAACTTACCTTGGCGGATGTCGTCAGCGGCGGGCTCCCTCGCCGGGGAGCTCTGCCTTGGCGGAGTGGCCGCCCTCGCCGGGCTGCTCGCCCTTGGCGGGGTACTCGCCCTTGGCGGAGTACCCGCCCTTGGCGGAGCGCTCTCCCTTGCCGGGGAGTTCGGCCTTGGCGGGGACGGCGGGGCCCGCGGCTCCTCGGGAGCGACCTCCGGACGCTCCTGAGCTTGCGGCTCCACCTCTGCACAAGACAATCAAAGCAAGACGCAAGCATCAGGATATTAGCACAAGGCAGAATACTCAAGCACACCCGACAAAGAAAAGTACGGAATCCAGACTTACGCTGGGGGCTGCGCTGGGGGCTGCTCCTCGGAGCAGCGCTCGGGTCCGGCAGGCCTGGCTCCGGCACGTCCCCAGTCGCCGCGGCGGGCGAGTCGTCCGCGACTTCGACCACGGGCACCTTGGCCTTCTTCGCTGCCCGCTGGGCCAAGGTCCTGAAATCAAAACAAGAAGCGAGATCAGCACCAACAAGAATTAAGGCAATATTATAGAAGATGCAAGGCCTCGAATACTTACTCCTGTTCCTCCTCGTCGTCGTCTTCGCTCAGGGCGGAGAAGTCAAACTCCACCTGAGGCGCGTCCGCGCGGGGAGCAGGAGGCGAAGACTCCCTCGGGCGCTTGGCGGTCCCCGGGGCTGGGGGCTGCGAAGACCCAGCCCCTGTGGTAGCCGGGGCCCGGGGAGCGGGCGGAGCCGTCGCTCCGCTCTGTGAAGACCCCCTTTCGCTCGGCGCTGGCCTGCGGGGCGCCTCTGCTGTGGCCTGCTTGCGGGGCGCCTCTGTAGTGGCCTGCGCGCAGGCCGCCTCTGCCGTGGCCTGCGCGCGGGCCGCCTCCGCCGTGGCTGGTGCGCCGGGCGCCCCCGTCGCAGCTTGACTCCCCCGGGAAGCTCGCGCTGCCCGGCGAGTTGGCTGTTGCCGGGGCGCCTGTGCCCTTGTCCCTGTCGTCGCCTTGCGGAGACGTTTCGTCGGAGACCGCCTGGGGCTTGCCCGGGGCGGGGAGGTCTCCGACGACGAGGAGATGTCGTCGGCGTAAAGCTCCAGAGACCCATCGGAGTCCTCGGCGGCCTCGGCATCGTCCTCCTCCTCCCCGGCAGGCTTGCTGGGCCCGGCGCCCTGCGCTGCGGCCTCTTTCTCCCCGGCGCCTCCGCTCCCTGCGGCGCCTCCGCTCCCTGCGGCGCCCCTGTTCCCTCCAGCGGCGTTACCTCTCGCCGCGGCCTCCGTCAGGATTCCAGGGATCCCGGAGTGCCTCAAGGATGGGACCCCGGCGAGCTCGTCGGGAGGCAGCTTCAGTAGCCTGCGGATCTCCGCCTCCTCTGCTTGGCAGGATGCTTCCGCAGCCTCTGCCTCCTCGGGCGTGTGGCCGAATTCTCCTGCCGCTGCGGCTGCAGCGGCCTCTTCAACCCGAGAAGCTATGTACGCTATCTCTTGGTCGGTGGTGTCCCGTGTGAGCTCCCGGGTCTCGTTCTTGTTCTTCGCCACCTCCACCAGGTTGTCGAAGAGGTTCAAGATGACGTCTGGCTTGGGCGCGATCCACGTGCGGTCGACGCCGTGCGAGTCGCACGTGGGCATCATGGCGCGGAGGTTGTCCCGGGCCGTGCTGTTGCAGAGGGGCACCACTCCCCGGGGACTCCTGAACCATTCCGGGTGGGCCGGGTCGTGCTTAAATAGCTCCCGGACCATCCCCTTCAGCTCCAGCGACGTGAAGTTAAAGTTGAGCCCGGGGCGCAGCCTCATGATATCCGCCGAGTTGCCGTACTCCCAGGCCGGCCTTTTCCTGTCTTGGAGAGGGGCGATGCGGCGGCGGAGGAAGTCTGTACCTACTTCTGCGACAGACAACCTTGCTACCCGGAGACGAAGAATCCTGATGAGGGCGATGTCAAGCTTTTTGTCATCCGAATCCAGCTCGCTCCAGTCCCTACCGCGCACGATGGGCGTTGTGCGCGGCACGGTGAAGGGCTGCGGCTGGTCCTCGACAATCCAACACCAGTCCGCACGCCACTCCTCCCACTTGCCGCGGAGCTCTCCCGGCAAGTAGGACTCCTTCTTGTTCAGATGAAAAACCCAAGATATTCCTCCGGAGAGGGGGGCGCCGGCCTCTGCTCTAGGGGTGAAGAAGTGCCTAAATAGCGCTACATTTGGGTATATTCCTATGTAGTTTTCGCACATGTGTGCGAAAACCGCCATCGTGAGGATGGCGTTGGGGGTGAAGTCAAGAAGGTGGAGGCCGTAGGTGTGCATTATGTCACAGAAGAATTCGGAAAAAGGAGGGCAAAGACCGCAGTGGAAGAAGGCTGCGAAGAAATAGTACCCGCCGGGGTAGTTGTCCTTGGCGGCGGCCGGATAAGCTCGGGTGCGGGGGTGCGCCTTGGTCCCCTTGGACCAGAACAAGTAATACTTGTTCCAGAGCTCCCGCGCGCTGAGCTTCGGCGGGAAGACGAGGTTCCGCTTCCGATACAAGGTGAGCCTCGCTGCTTGCTCCGATTTCTCCTTCTTGGCCTTCTCCGCCTTCACCTTCTCGGTCTTCGGGGCCATGACGGAGGCGGCGGAGGAAGAGGGACGAAAAGTCCGGCGGCGCCGCAGATGCGGAAGACGACGGCGGAGCTGTGGAGGCGGAGCGCAAAGGGGATCTCTGGAGATGGAAGAGGATGCAATGAAAGCGTAGGAGGGGAACCGCTCCTGCTTCCTCTGCTTTTATGGGGGAGTGGGGGGGCGTTTCGCTCTTTCCATTAAAAGAACGTGGCCACGTCCCATCCCACGACGCCGCAATCGACGCGTGCCGTTACGGGGGGACGCGGCGGATGCGGAAGTGGATTCGGCGCGCTGTGGGCCGCGTGTGTCCGTGCACTGTTTTGGGCCTGGCCCAACAGCGCTCGGCACCGTGTGTGGCCCAGGCCCGGGGGCTCCTGTCGGTGTACTAAGGTAGGGGTACCTCAGTACCCCAACTTGTGCACGGACAGTAGCAGCTTCCCGCGGCAGGGTCGACCACGTGCTCGCCGGAGACCTTCCTGCTCCATATAAAAACCATTCAAAAACAAAGTATACAAGACAGAAGATCGAGACCCCGGCAAGTGGGGCTTGCCGGGAAGGCCGTTCCAGGCTCAAGGTTACTTCACTCACGCAAGGCCCTGGCAAGAGGAGCTTGCCAGGAAGACTAGAAGATCACATCACAGAAGACACGCCTCGGCGCTATATGCGCCCCGGCAGGGTCCGGGGAGCGACAAGCTTCAGAGCCCGACAAGCTCCCGGGCCCGGTAAGATCAAGACCCCGGCAAGGTGCTTGCCGGGAAGAGTGTGCTGTGTGCCCGCGCTCCAGCTCATCGAACCACGCATCGCCCTGGGGCCTTTCCAGGGACGCGTGGCGGATGGCTGTGCAGCCTGGGGGACACGGTGGCACTCCACGATGGTGAAGCCATCGCCGTGGCAAACGGAGACGCAAGGGCGGGCGCTTTTGGGGTCGACGGCGACGCGCATTGAATGCTCTTGTCCCCCACTGTCAAAGTAGGTAGCGACCACTGTTCACGCACTGTAGCTCCACTGTTCCCGCACTGTTACAACTACCACCTCTTTTACATTTTTACCCCTTTCTCCTACGTTGACACCTGTCGGTGACCCCTTGCACTATAAAAGGAGGCCCATGCACAACGTGGGGGGGGGGGTTCGGAACCTAGATCGCTCATACGCTCGGTGTAGCTAGTTCTTCAAGCTCCCGAGCTCTCCAACTCAATACAAAACTAAGCAGGAGTAGGGTTTTACGCGTCCATCGCGGCCCGAACCTGGGTAAACCGCCTGCGTGTTTGCTACGATCTGCTCTTCGTGCTCCCTCCGCCCTCTTACCGCACAAGCAAGGGGCTCCGGTCCCATAGGTGCTCGTGGCGGACAGTTTCCCCCGACAATAGCTTCTTCATAGTTTCATGATCATTATCATTAGTTTCTTCTCTAGTTACCGTACTACTCTGGTGCAGTACGTGTTCTGGTTGACCTTCGAGGTTCGGTAGTAACTTAATCCTAAGTTTCATGATCATTATCATTAGTTTCTTCTCTAGTTGGTGTAGGCATCATGGGAACGGTTTTTTCCGATGATCTACTTTCCAATTTGAGAGAAGGTACAATTACCTCATCAAGTTCTACTTTCCTTCCACTCACTTTCTTGTAAATGATCCGTCCTTAGCAACAAAGATCTTGGCCTTCAGATATGTGGTAGAAGGTGTACCCAACAGTTTATTTTGGGTATCCTATGAAGACGCACTTCTACAATTTGGGTTCGAGCTTATCAGGCTGAAGCTTTATCACACAAGCATCGCAACCCCAAACTTTAAGAAACGATAGCTTTGGTTTCTTGCCAAACCATAGTTCATACGGTGTCGTCTCAACAGATTTAGACGATGCCCTATTTAACGTGAATGCACCTGTCTCTAATGCATAACCCCAAAATGATAAAGGCAAATCGGTAAGAGACATCATAGAACACACCATATCTAATAGAGTACGGTTATGATGTTCGGACACACCATTACGTTGTGGTGTTCCAGGTGGCGTGAGCTGTGAAACTATTCCACACTGTTTCAAATGAAGGCCAAACTCGTAACTCAAATATTCGCCTCCGCGATCAGATCATAGAAACTTTATTTTCTTGTTATGATGATTCTATACTTCACTCTGAAATTCTTTGAACTTTTCAAATGTTTCAGACTTGTATTTCATTAAGTATATATACCCATATCTGCTCAAATGATCTGTGAAGGTTAGGAAATAATGATACCCGCCGCGAGCCTCAACACTCATCACGCCGCATACGTCAGTATGTATTATTTCCAACAAGTCACTGGCTCGCTCCATTGTTCCGGAGAACGGAATTTTAGTCATCTTTCCCATGAGGCATGGTTCGCAAGTATCAAATGATTCATAATCAACTGATTCCAAAAGTCCATCTGCATGGAGTTTGTTCATGTGCTTTACAACAATATGACATAAACGGCTGTGCCACAAGTATGTTGCACTATCATTATCAACTCTGCATCTTTTGGCTTCTATATTATGAAAATGTATATTACTGCTACTTCTCGAGCTTGCCTTGTATTCCCTCGAAGAGGAAAGGGTGATGTAGCACAGTAGCATAACTATTTCCCTCAGTTTTTGACAACCAAGGTATCAATCCAATAGGAGACCACGCGCGAGTCCCTCGTACCTGCACAAAAAAATAAGAACCTTGCAGCCAACGCGATAAAAGGGGTTGTCAATCCCTTCTCGGTCACTTACAAAAGTGAGATCTGATAGATATGATAAGATAATATTTTCGGTATTTTTGGTATAGAGATCGAAAGTAAAATAATTCAAAGTGAAGTAAATAGTTGATGGAAGATAATATAATGAGAATAGACCCGGGGGCCATAGGTTTCACTAGTGGCTTCTCTCATGATAGCAGAATTCTACGGTGGGTGAACAAATTATTGTCGAGCAATTGATAGAAGAGCGCATAGTTATGAGAATATCTAGGCATGATCATTGTATATAGGCATCACGTCCGTGACAAGTAGACCGAAACGATTCTGCATCTACTACTATTACTCCACACATCGACCGCTATCCAGCATGCATCTAGAGTATTAAGTTCATAAGAACAGAGTAACGCCTTAAGAAAGATGATATGATGTAGAGGGATAAACTCAAGCAATATGATATAAACCCCATCCTTTTATCCTCGATGGCAACAATACAATACGTGCCTTGCTGCCCCTGCTGTCACTGGGAAAGGACACCGCAAGATTGAACCCAAAGCCAAGCACTTCTCCCATTGCAAGAACTATAGATCTAGTAGGCCAAACCAAACCAATAATTCGAAGAGACTTGCAAGGATATTTAAATCATGCATAAAAGATTTCAGAAAATAATCCAATATTGTTCATAGATAATCTTGATCATAAACCCACAATTGATCGGATCTCGACAAACACACCCTAAAAAGATTACATCGAATAGATCTCCTCGAAGATCGAGGAGAACTTTGTATTGAGATCCAAAGAGAGAGAAGAAGCCATCTGCCTAATAACTATGGACCTGAAGGTCTGTGGTAAACTACTCACAACTCATCGGAGAGGCTATGGTGTTGATGTAGAAGCCCTCCGTGATCGATGCCCCCTCCGGTGGAGCTCCGGAACAGGCCCCAAGATGGGATCTCACGGGTATAGAAGGTTGCGGCGGTGGAATTATGGTTTCCTTTGCTCCCCCGATGTTTTCAGGGTATGGGACTATATATAGGCTGAAGAGGCACGTTAGGGGAGCCACAGGGTGCTCACGAGGGTGGGGGCACGCCCCTGCCCTCGTGGCCGCCTCTCTCGCTTCCCGGCGTGTACTCCAGGTCTTCTGTGTTGATACCGTTCCAAAAATAACTCTCCCGAAGGTTTCATTCCATTTGGACTCCGTTTGATATTCCTTTTCTGCGAAACACTGAAATAGGCAAAAAACATCAATTTGCACTGGGCCTTGGGTTAGTATGTTAGTCCCAAAAATAATATAAAAGTGTATAATAAAGCCCATTAAACATCCAAAACAGAATATATAATAGCATGGAACAATCAAAAATTATAAATACGTTGGAGACGTATCAAGCATCCCCAAGCTTAATTCCTGCTCGTCCTTGAGTAGGTAAATGATAAAAACAGAATTTTTGATGTGTAATGCTAACCAACATAATTCTCAATGTAATTTTCTTTATTGTGGCATGAATGTTCATATCCGAAAGATTCAAGACAAAAGTCTATATTGATATAAGAATAGTAATACTTCAAACATACTAACAAAGCAATCATGTCTTCTCAAAATAACATGGCCGAAGAAAGTTCATCCCTACAAAATCATATAGTTTGGTTATGCTCCATCTTCGTCACACAAAATACTCATGCACAACCCCTGTTTCTACCAAGCAATTGTTTCATACTTAAATTTTTTCAAACTTTTTCAACTTTCACGTAATACATGAGCATGAGCCATGGATATAACACTATAGGTGGAATAGAGTGGTGGCTGTGGAGAAGACAAAAGAGGGAGATGGTTTCACATCAACTAGGCGTATCAATGGGCTATGGAGATGCCCATCAATAGATATCAATGTGAGTGAGCAGGGATTGCCATGCAACAGATGCACTAGAGCTATACATGTATGAAAGCTCAACAAAAGAAACTAAGTGGGTGTGCACCCAACTTGCTTGCTCACGAAGACCTAGGGCATTTGAGGAAGCCCATCGTTGGAATCTACAAGCCAAGTTCTATAATGAAAATTCCCACTAGTATATGAAAGTGACTAAACAAGAGACTCTCTGTCATGAAGATCATGGTGCTACTTTGAAGCACAAGTGTGGAAATAGATAGTAGCATTGTCCCTTTTTTTTCTTTTCTTTTTTTATTTTTATTTTTTTGGGCCTTTTTTCTTGGCCTTTCTCCCTTTTTTCTTTTTTTCCTTTTCTTTTTCTTCGGGACAATGCTCTAATAATGATGATCATCACACTTTTATTGATTTACAACTTGATACTAGAACAAAGTATGTATCTATATGAATGCCTCCGGCGGTGTATCGGGATGTGCAATGAATCAAGAGTGACATGTATGAAAGGTTATGCATGGTGTCCTAGCCACAAATACGATGTCAACTACATGATCATGCATGGCAATATGACAATGATGAAGCGTGTCGTAATAAACGAAACGGTGGAAAGTTGCATGGCAATATATCTCGAAATGGCTATGGAAATTCCATGATAGGTAGGTATAGTGGCTGATTTGAGGAAGGTATATGGTGGTTGTATGGTACTGGCTAAAGTTGCGCGGTACAAGAGAGGCTAGCAATGGTGGAAGGGTGAGAGTGCGTATAATCCATGGACTCAACATTAGTCATAAAGAACTCACATACTTATTGCAAAAATCTACAAGTCATCAAAACAAAGTACTACACGCATGCTCCTAGGGGAAGGGTTGGTAGGAGTTAACCATCGCGTGATCCCGACCTCCACACAAAGGATGACACTCAATGAAATACCTCATGCTTCAAATTTGTCACACAACGGTTACCATACGTGCATGCTACGGGACTTGCAAACCCCAACACAAGCATTTCTCAAATTCACAACTACTCTACTAGCATGACTCTATTATCACCATCCTCATATCTCAAAACAAATCATCAAGTATCAAACTTCTCATAGTATTCAATGCACTTTATATGAAAGTTTTTACTATACTCATCTTGGATGCCTATCATATTAGGACTAATTTTATAACCAAAGCACATTACCATGCTGTTCTAAAAGACTCTCAAAATAATATAAGTGAAGCATGAGAGATCAATAATTTCTACAAAATAAAACCACCACCGTGCTCTAAAAGATATAAGTGAAGTACTAGAGCAAAATTATCTAGCTCAAAAGGTATAAGTGAAGCACATAGAGTATTCTAATAAATTCCGATTCATGTGTATCTCTCTCAAAAGGTGTGTCCAGCAAGTATGATTGTGGTAAACTAAAAATAAAAGACTCAAATCATACATGACGCTCCAAGCAAAACACATATCATGTGGTGAATAAAAATATAGTCTCAAGTAAAGTTGCCGATAGATGAAGACGAAAGAGGGAATGCCTTCCCGGGGCATCCCCAAGCTTAGGATTTTGGTTGTTCTTGAATTTTACCTTGGGGTGCCTTGGGCATCCCCAAGATTAGGCTCTTGCCACTCTTTTTTCCATAGTCCATTAAATCCTTACCCAAAACATGAAAACTTCACAACACAAAACTTAGCCAAAAATCTCGTGAGCTCCGTTAGTAAAAGAAAACAAACCACCACTCAAAGGTACTGTAATGAACTCATTTTTTATTTATGTTTGTGTTAAAACTACTGAATTCCAACTTCTCTATGATTCATACCCCCCGATACTACTCATAGATTCATCAAAATGAGCAAACAACACACGAAAAACAGAATCTATCAAAAATAGAACAGTCTGTAGCAATCTGTAACTTTCGAATACTTATGTAACTCAAAAAAATTGAAATAAATTGGTGGACATGAGGAACTTGTCTATTAATCATCTGCAAAAAGAATCAACTAAAAAGCACTCTCCAGTAAAAATGGTAGCTAATCTCGTGAGCGCTAAAGTTTCTGTTTTCTACAGCATGATCGCATAAACTTCACACAAGTCTTCCCAAAGGTTCTAATTGGCACAAACACTAACTAAAACACAAAACCACATCTAAACAGAAGCTAGATGCAATATTTATTCCTAAACAGAAGCAAAAACAAAGAAAATAAAATTGGGTTGCCTCCCAACAAGCGCTATCGTTTAACGCCCCTAGCTAGGCATGATACAAGAATAGATCTAGGTATTGCCATCTTTGGTAGGCAATATATAAGTGGATCTCATAATAGAGTCATAAGGTAATTTGATTTTATTTCTAGGAAATTGTTCCATGTCTTTCCTTAACGGAAATTGGAATCTAATATTTCCTTCCTTCATATCAATAATTGCACCAATCGTTCTAAGGAAAGGTCTACCAATAATAATAGGACAAGTAGGATTGCAATCTATGTCAATAACGATGAAATCTACGAGCACATAATTACTATTTGCAACAATAAGAACATCATTAATCCTTCCCATAGGTTTCTTAATAGTAGGATCCGCAATATGCAAATTTAAAGAACAATCATCAAGTTCATGGAAACCTAACGTATCACACAAAGTTTTTGGAATTGTGGAAGTACTTGCACCCAAATCACACAAAGCAAAGCATTCATGATCTTTAATCTTAATTTTAATAGTAGGTTCCCACTCATCATAAAGATTTCTAGGGATATAAACTTCTAATTCAAGTTTTTCTTCATAAGATTGCATTAAAGCATCAACTATGTGTTTGGTAAAAGCTTTATTTTGACTATAAGCATGCGGAGAATTTAGCACAGTTTGCAACAAGGAAATACAATCTATTAAAGATACATTATCATAATTAAATCCCTTGATATCCAAGATAGTGGGTTCATTGCTATGTAAAGTTTTGACCTCTTCAATCCGACTTTAACACTTTTAGCATCAAGATCTAAAAACTCCGAATCATTGGGACGCCTTTTAACTAAAGTAGACTCATCTCCAGTCCCATCTTTATCAAGATTCATACTAGAAAACAAGGATTTAATAGGAGACACATCAATCACTTTCAAATCTTCATCTTTATTATCATGGAAACTAAAAGAACACGCCTTCACAAAGCAATCTCTTTTAGCATGCATCCTAGCGGTTCTTTCTTTGCACTCATCAATGGAAATTCTCATGGCTTTGAGGGACTCATTGATATCATGCTTAGGTGGAATAGATCTAAGTTTCAAAGAATCAACATCAAGAGAAATTCTATCCACGTTCCTAGCCAATTCATCAACCTTAAGCAATTTTTCTTCAAGCAAAGCATTGAAATTCTTTTGCGAATTCATAAACTCTTTAAGACTAGTTTCAAAATCAGAGGGCATTTTAATAAAATTTCCATAAGAGTTATTGTAGGAATTACCATAATTATTAGAGGAATTACTAGGAAAAGGCCTAGAATTAAAGTTTCCTCTATAAGCATTGTTACCAAAATTATTCCTACCAACAAAATTCACATCCAAAGATTCATTATTATTCTCAATCAACATGGACAAAGGCATATCATTAGGATCAGAAGAAGCACTCTTAGTAGCAAATAATTTCTTAAGTTCATCCATCTTTCCACTCAAAACACTAATCTCTTCAATAGCATGTACTTTTTTACTAGTAGATCTTTCAGTGTGTAATTGAGAGTAGTTAACCATAATACCATCTAGGAGTTTGGTAGCTTCTCCTGAAGTGATTTCCATGAAAGTGCCCCCCCGCGGCTGAATCTAAAAGATTTCTAGAAGAAAAATTCAAGCTAGCATATTTTTTTTGTATAATCATCCATAAGTTCAAACCATGTGTAGGGCAATTACGTATCATTAATTTGATTCTCTCCCAAGCTTGTGCAACATGATCATGATCTAGTTACCTAAAATTCATGATATCGTTTCTAAGAGAGATAATCTTAGCGAGAGTAAAATACTTAGAGATAAAGTCATCTTTGCACTTATTCCATGAATCAATACTATTTCTAGGCAAAGAAAAGAACCAAGTTTTAGCACGATCTCTAAGTGAAAACGGAAATAGCTTTAATTTCAAAATATCATTATCCATATACCTCTTCTTATGCATATCACACAAATCAACAAAGTTGTTTAGATGGGTAGCAGCATCTTCACTAGGAAGGCCAGAAAATTGATCTTTCATGACAAGATTCAATAGAGCAGCATTAATTTCACAAGATTCGGCATCGGTAATAGGTGCAATCGACGTGCTAATAAAATCATTATTGTTCATATTGGAGAAGTCAAACAATTTGGTATTTTCTTGAGCCATAGTGACAAGCAAGCAATACAACACACAAGCAGACAAGAGGCAAGCGAACGATAAAACACACAGAGCAAATAAGAGGGCGAATAAAACGGCCAAGGTGAAGTGGGGGAGAGGAACACGAGAGGCAAATAATGTAATGTGAGGGATAAGGGTTTGTGATAGGTACTTGGTATATGAATTTTGCGTAGATCTCCCCGGCAACAGCGCTAGAAATTGGCAAGTTGACGGGAGATCAAATCTTTACTTGACTTGGCGTAAGTCTCCCCGGCAACCGCGCCAGAAATTCTTCTTGCTACTTCTCTAGCTTGCGTTGTATTACTTCAAAGAGGAAAGGGTGATGCAGCATAGTGGCGTAAGTATTTCTCTCAGTTTTTGAGAACCAAGGTATCAATCCAGTAGGAGACCACGCGTGAGTCCCTCGTACCTGCACAAACAAATAAGAACCTTGCAGCCAACGCGATAAAAGGGGTTGTCAATCCCTTCTCGGTCACTTACAAAAGGAGATCTGATAGATATGATAAGATAATATTTTTGGTATTTTTGGTATAGAGATTGAAAGTAAATAATGCAAAGTGAAGTAAATAGTTGATGGAAGATAATATAATGAGAATAGACCCGGGGGCCATAGGTTTCACTAGTGGATTCTCTCATGATAGCAGAATTCTACGATGGGTGAACAAATTACTGTCGAGCAATTGATAGAAGAGCACATAGTTATGAGAATATCTAGGCATGATCATTGTATATAGGCATCAAGTCCGTGACAAGTAGACCGATTTTGCATCTACTACTATTTCTCCACACATCGACCTCCATCCAACATGCATCTAGAGTATTAAGTTCATAAGAACAGAGTAACGCTTAAGCAAGATGACATGATGTAGAGGGATAAACTCAAGCAATATGATATAAACCCCATCTTTTTATCCTCGATGGCAACAATACAATACGTGCCTTGCTACCCCTGCTGTCACTGGGAAAGGACACCGCAAGATTGAACCCAAAGCCAAGCACTTCTCCCATTGCAAGAACTATAGATCTAGTAGTCCAAACCAAACCAATAATTCGAAGAGACTTGCAAGGATATTTAAATCATGCATAAAAGATTTCAGAAAAGAATCCAATGTTGTTCATAGATAATCTTGATCATAAACCCACAATTCATCGGATCTCGAAAAACACACCGCAAAAAGATTACATCGAATAGATCTCCTCGAAGACCGAGGAGAACTTTGTATTGAGATCCAAAGAGAGAGAATAAGCCATCTAGCTAATAACTATGGACCCGAAGGTCTACGGTAAACTACTCACAACTCATCGGAGAGGCTATGGTGTTGATGAAGAAGCCCTCTGTGATCGATGCCCCCTCCGGCGGAATTCCGGAACAGGCCCCAAGATGGGATCTCACGGGTACAGAAGGTTGCGGCGGTGGAATTAGGGTTTCGTTCGCTCCCCCGCTGTTTTCAGGGTATGGGAGTATATATAGACTGAAGAGGCACGTCAGGGGAGCCACAGGTAGCCCATCAGGGTGGGGGCGCGCCTACCCCCCTAGGCGCGCCCCCTGCCCTCATGGACGCCTCTCTCGCTTCCTGGCATGTACTCCAAGTCTTCTGTGTTGATATCGTTCCAAAAATAACTCTCCCGAAGGTTTCATTCCGTTTGGACTCCGTTTGATATTCCTTTTCTGTGAAACACTGAAATAGGCAAAAAACAGCAATTTGCACTGGGCCTTGGGTTAGTGGGTTAGTCCCAAAAATAATATAAGAGTGTATAATAAAGCCCATTAAACATCCAAAACGGAATATATAATAGCATGGAACAATCAAAAATTATAGATACGTTGGAGACGTATCAATTACTACGACCGAGATTCAATAAACCATTCTCATTGGGTGTATGACCATAGAAGGTTTTATTCATGTAAACAGAATAACAATTATTCTCTGACTAAAATGAATAATTGTATTGCAATAAACATGATCCAATCTCATTCATGCTCAACGCAAACACGAAATAACATTTACTTAGGTTTAACACTAATCTGGATAGTATAGGGAGTGTGCGATGATGATCAATCTTGGAACTACTTCCAACACACATCGTCGCCTCACCCTCAACTAGTCTCTGTTTATTCTGCAACTCCTATTTTGAGTTACTAATCTTAGCAACCAAACAAGTATCAAATACCCAGGGGCTACTACGAGCACTAGTAAGGTACACATCAATAACATGAATATCAAATATACCTTTGTTCACATTGCCATCCTTCTTATCCGCCAAATATTTGGGGTAGTTCCGCTTCGAGTGACCATTTCCTTTTCAGTAGAAGCACTCAGTTTCAGGCTTAGGTCCATCTTTGGGCTTCTTCACGGGAGTGACAACTTGCTTGCCAGTCTTCTTGAAGTCCCCTTGCCCTTTTTCTTGAAACTAGTGGTCTTGTTAACCATCAACACTTGATGTTTTTTCTTGATTTCTACCTTTGCCGATTTCAGCATCGCGAAGAGCTCGGGAATCGTTTTCATCATCCCTTGCATATTATAGTTCATCACGAAGTTCTAGTTACTTGGTTATAGTGACTAGAGAACTTCTGTCAATCACTATCTTATCTGGAATATTAACTCCCACTTGATTCAAGTGATTGTAGCACCCAGAAATTCTGAGCACATGCTCACTAGCTGAGCTATTCTCCTCCATCTTGTAGGAAAAGTACTTGTTAGCGGTCTCATACCTCTCGACATGGGCATGAGTCTGAAATACCAATTTCAGCTCTTGGAATATCTCATATGCTCTGTAGCATTCAAAACGTTTTTGAAGTCCCGGTTCTAATTCGTAAAGCATGGCGCACTAAACTATTAAGTAGTTATCATATCGAGCTTTGTCAAATGTTCATAACGTCTGCATCTGCTCCTGCAATAGGTCTGTCACCTGGCAGTGCATCAAGGACATAATACTGTTGTGCAGTAATGAGGATAATCCTCAGATCACGGACCCAGTCCGCATCATTGCTACTAACATATTTCAACTTAATTTTCTCTAGGAACATATCAAAAACCGGGGAACTACATCGCAAGCTATTGATCTACAACATAGATATGCAAATACTATCAGGACTAATTTCATGATAAATTAAGTGCAATTAATCAAATTACTAATGAACTCCCACTTAAATTAACATCCCTCGGGTTATCTAAGTGAAACATGATCCGGATCAACTAAACCATGTCTGATCATTACGTGAGATGGAGTAGTCATCAATGGTGAACATCTCTATGTTGATCATATCTACTATTCACGTTCGACCTTTCGGTCTCTAGTGTTCCGAGGCCATGTCTGTACATGCTAGGCTCGTCAAGTTTAACCTGAGTATTCAGCATGTGCAAAATTGTCTTGCATCTGTTGTATGTGAACGTAGAGTCTATATCACACCCGATCATCATGCATACTCAGGGAAAACACTTTTACCTTGAAATTTAGTTAAGGGGTCATCTTATAATGCTACAGTCGTACTAAGAAAAATAAGATGCGTAAAAGATAAACATCACATGCAATCAAAATATGTGACATGATATGACCATCATCATCTTATGCTTTTGATCTCCATCTCCAAAGCATCGTCGTGATCTCCATAGTCGCCGGGTCGACACCTTGATCTCCATCGTAGCGTCGTGGTCGTCTCGCCAACTATTGCTTCTACAACTATCGCTAACTCATAGTGATAAAGTAAAGCAATTACATGGCATTAGCATTTCATACAATAAATAGACAACCATAAGGCTCCTGCCTGTTGCCGATAATTTACAAAACATGATCATCTCATACTATAACGTATAACTCATCACGTCTTAACCATATCACATCACAAAATGCCCTGCAAAAACAAGTTAGACGTCCTCTACTTTGTTGTTGCAAGTTTTACGTGGCTGCTACGGGCTTCTAGCAAGAATCGTTCTTACCTACGGCACAAAACCATGACGGTGTTTCGTCAAGTTTGTTGTTTTGACCTTCTCCAAGGACCACCCGCAGTAAAATTTGATTCAACTAAAGTAGGAGAAACTAGCACCCGCCAGCCACCTTTATGAAAAAATAGTTGCATGTCTGTCGGTGGAACCGGTCTCATGAACGCGGTCATGTAAGGTTGGTCCGGGCCGCTTCATCCCATAATACCGCCAAATCGAAATAAGACGTTTGTGGTAAGCAATATGACTATCACCGCCCACAACTCTTTGTGTTCTACTTGTGCATATCATCTACGCATAGACCTGGCTCATGATGCCACTGTTGGGGAACGTAGCATGCAATTTCAAAAAATCCTACGCTCACGCAAGATCTATCTAGGAGATGCATAGCAATGATAGAGGGATAGTGTGTCTACGTACCCTCGTAGATTGAAAGAGCAAGCGTTTGAGAACGTGGTTGATGTGGTCGAACTTCTTCTAGCTCCGACCAATCAAGCACTGAACGTACGACACCTCTGAGTTCTGCACAAGTTCAGCTCGATGACGACTCTCGTCCTCTTGATCCAGCAAGATGTCGAGGAAGTAGATGATTTCCATCAGCACGACGGCATGGTGACGGTGACGGTGATGTGATCCGTGCAGGGCTTCGCCTAAGCACTATGAAGATATGATCGTGGGGGTAAACTGTGGAGGGGGGCACCGCACACGACTAACAATTGATGTTCTGTGTTCTAGGCGCCCCTCCCCACACTTGGATACCTCCTACGTGTCGAGGCATGACTTAAAGGTATAAGCTCATACTAGAATGATCTCAAGTATGGTATCTTTGCACGACTCATGTAAAAGAGGGATGAAATTGCAAAAGAGTAGTTGGCTTACACTCGCCACATCACACAATACATTACATAAGCAATCATCATCCAAATAACATCACAGTCCGACTATGGACGAAGATCCAAATGAAAGATACCAAATAAATAAGGCCACAAGGTCCGAATCGCCCCTAGTAGAAGCCACTACTGATCCTCTGGGTAAGACACGTAGTATCGCCCATGTTCTTCGTCGAACTCCCAGTACATCTCTGTGCCATCACCTGTGTAGTTCACCATGGTACCTGCATCTGGTGTTGTGTAGAATCTATGAGCCACGGAGGACTCAGCAATCCCGTTCCCGGGTAGCAAAACTATCTAAGCCTTGGGTGTGGAACAAGGCTGAAGAACAAGGTTGTAGCTGCACTAGCACTAGCTTACATGTTTAGAGCGAGAAGAGAAGTGCCACGAGCGTCAAAGTGATCACGAAGTGATCCTACCTAAGCACGCCAAACATAACCCCACCGTGTTCACTTCCCGAACCCCTTCGGAAAATGACCGTCACGGTTACTCACGCTGGTAGTGTATTCTGAACATGGTGTCAAGTTTTCTACAACCGGATATTAAAAAATTCCCATCTGCCACATAACCACGGGCACGGCTTTCAAAAGATCAAACCCTGCAGGGGTGTCCCAACTTAGCCCATCACAAGCTCATAATCTGTGGAGTCGCAACTCCAAGGTGGGAAGACCCGAGTATTCTCGAAATACCGTGCTCAAGATATTCCGACTAAGGTAAAACTAATCCAGCAAGACCTCCCGGCGTGCCGACACCCTGACAATAGCCGCGCGTATCTAGTCTCAGGCCACGACCGGATAGGTCAGCCTACAGGAAAATACCAGCCCTCGGGTTCCCCCAAGGTGGCCATGCAGTCCGCCCAGTTTGGACCAACACTCATGTGGAGCACTGGCCCGGGTTGTTGATTAAGAAGAGGGTTTATAACTCCCTATGCAAGTTTTAGTTGTTAGGCAAATGTAAAACCAATGTCGGGCCTTGCTGGAAAAGCTTTAGCGCTAAGCGGGTTATCGAGGGGGGCCCATAAACCCCAACCGTGTTAGGGACGCAAAATCAAGGAACATAACACCGGTTTAAACGGTTCCTAGGGTGGCATGAGTGGAACAAAACACCAAGCAAGAGGCTTAGCCTTCCACCCATTACCAATATATAGATGATTTAGTTTAACAGATTATATAGTGTGATATCCCAACAATAACTTCATCATGAAGCAAGAATCTTCAAATCTTCTCCTGCAACTAACAATGCTATAAGAGGGGTTGAGCGAAGCTTACGTGGCCAAACAAAGGTTTGCTAGGTTGGGTGGTTAGAGAGATTCATGGCTACTATCAGGGTGTCGACACACCGGGAGGTCTTGCTGGACTTGTTTTACCATTGTCGAAATGTCTTGTGCACCGGGATTCCGAGCCTGATCGGATTGTCCCTAAGATAAGGGGTCATAATATTATTATTACTTCTGCTGATCGTGAGAGCTTGTGATGGGCTAAGTTGGGACACCCTGCAGGGTTATGATCTTTCGAAAGCCGTGCCCGCGGTTATGTGGCAGATTGGAATTTGTTAATGTCCGGTTGTAGAAAACTTGACAGAGGATCCGAAGTAAAACACACAACTGTGTGAGTAACCGTGACTGTCTCTTTTCACTCTGAGAAGAGAATACGGTGGGGTTATGTTTGACTCATAGGTAGTTCAGGATCTTTAGCGATCACTACTAGTTGCGACCGTTTGCGTAGATGCTCATCTTATTCTGGTACTCGTAAGTTAGCCACCATACATATTGCTTAGCCGCTGCTGCAACCTCACCACTATACCTCTCCTTACCCATTAAGCTTTGCTAGTCTTGTTACCCATGGTTATGGGATTGCTGAGTCCTCATGGCTCATAGATACTACAACAACAGTTGCAGGTGCAGGTTTCCGATGACTTGACGTGAGAGCGATGTTCGTTGTGTTGGAGTTCTTTCTTCTTCTTCTTCTCCAGTCTTGGGTTAGGTTCCTGGTCGGCAGCCTGGAATAGCAGATGGATGTCGTTGTGCTTTTCATGTTTGCATCCGTAGTGGGATGCCTTGTATTGAAGTTGTTGTATTCTTGTAACTTGTATCTATTGTGTATCCCCATGTATGTATGTAATGGTACGATGTAATGATATCCATCTTGCTAAGCGCCTGAGATGCGGTTGTGCACCAATCACGTAAGTGTCACGTGATCGGGATAGAATCGCATTTTGGGCCTTATATATATATATATATATATATATATATATATATATATATATATATATATATATATATATATATATATAGGTTGGAGGGGGAAGAGGCAGCCAAGGGGATCCCAACGTAGATCGAATCCTACTTGGGCTCTTCCCCAATCCGCCCCCTACCATATTTTGCATGGAGAAGAATGAAGGAGGAAGAGCGAAAGGAAGGGAGGCGAACCCCCCTTGTTCCTTCTCCAATTTGGCCACATGCCAAAGGGGGGCGCGCCACCCCTTGTGGGCTGGTGTGCTCCCCTCTTATGGGCCATATGGGTACTCCGATAATTACCCGATACACTTCGAAGCACTTCCGGTGTACGAATATTATCGTCCTATATATCAATCTTTATCTACCATTTAGAGACTCCTCGTCATGTACATGATCTTATCCGAGACTCCGTACAACATTCAGTCACCAAATCACAAAATTCATATAATACAATATCGTCATCGAACGTTAAGCGTGCGGACCCTACGGGTTCAAGAACTATGTAGACATGACTGTGACACTTCTCTGGTCAATAACCAATATCAGAACCTGGATGCTCATATTGGCTCCTACATATTCTACAAAGATCTTTATCGGCCGAACCGTTATGACAACATACATTATTCCCTTTGTCCATCGGTATGTTACTTGGCCGAGATTCGATCGTCGTTTTTTTATCTTCATGCCTAGTTCAATCTCGTTACCGGCAAGTATTTTTACTCGTTCTGTAATACATCATCCCGAGGTTAACTCATTAGTCATTTGCTTGCAAGGCTTATTATGATGTGTATTACCGAGAGGGCCCAGAGATACCTCTTCGATACTCGAAGAGACAAATCCTAATCTTGATCTATGCCAACTCAACAAACACCCTCAAAGATACCTGTAGATCATCTTTATAATCAACCAGTTACGTTGTGACGTTTGATAGCACAAAAGGCATTCTTCCGGTATCTGAGAGTTGCATAATCTCATAGTCGAAGGAATGTGTATTTGACATGAAGACAATAGCAATAAAACTGAATGACCATTATGCTAAGCTAACAGGTGGGTCTTGTCAATCACATCATTCTCCTAATGATGTGACCCCGTTATCAAATGACAACTCATGTCCATGGTTAGGAAACCTTAACCATCTTTTGATCAACGAGCTAGTCAAGTAGAGGCTCACTAGGGACATAGTGTTTGTCTATGTATTTACACGTGTATTAAGGTTTCTGATCAATACAATTCTAGCATGAACAATAAACCTTTATCATGATTAAGGAAATATAATAATAACAAATTTTTTATTGCCTCTAGGGCATATTTCCATGACTGTGGCGGCTCTTTTCCACCTATGACAGCCATTATGGTATAAAGGCTCCCTGCGTATAGTTGCTCAAGGAAGGTATATACATACTTTAATTTTAACAAGCTGTCCTGGCGAAGATGGCCACTTCTATTACCTGTAATAAATTGGATAATTTAAGGTTAACCACTTCTATTGCACAACATGAGTGGCCAGGCGACTTATCAATCAGTACTAGCCCATATACTTACCAAAGATGGTCGTCGTCATTTGGGCGATATGACCCTTCAATGAGTTCAGCTCTTCAGTAACAACCTTGAGCTAGCCTTCTACCTCTTCAACATGCTTTAATCAGGCTGATTTTCCCTCCTCATGAGAGGCCTTCAAGGATCCAAGTTGTCAGATGCAGTTTGCACCGACTATTGCAGTGCAGCGGCTGATGACTCAGTTTTCTCATGCAATTCCTTCTCCGACTTAAGCCGCTCTTGTAAGCCGGCTGCTTTCGACTCCGTATCATTCACCATGTCCTGATTGAAATCAGCAACATCAATTAACATATTGGAGTCCCAAGTTGGTAAAATTATACGACTCGGCACATATGGCAAGAATTTTTTTCTATGTTTTAAGTCCCAAGCAGCTGCAATCAAACTACTTGGCACATGGGGGCTAATGCAAGTCACTTTTTTCAAAAGAGATAAGGCTAGAAGACCCAACTCATTTCATTAAAATGAGTCGGCCCTTGGGGGATACAAGATGTTCTTTTAGTTCACTGCCAACAATCAACAAGTTGAAGATCTGACTCGTTCATAGAGATGAGTCGACCCTTGGGGGCTACATGCCACTTTTTAAGTTCATCTACTTGGAAGACCCGACTCATTCAGATAAATGAGTCGGCCCTTGGGGGCTACATGCTACTTTTCAAGGTCATCTATTTGGAATACACGGCTTGTTACTTTCATAACAGGTCGGTCCTTGGGGGCTACATAAGTATATACAACATGTAAAGGAGGGAAATTTCCGTACCTCATATTTTTTCTTCAGCATGCTCACCATGCTCGCCTCCATATCGTGGCTTGTTGCTAGGCGGGTCAAATAACCTTGATGAAGCTCATCCGCGCTGAGATCTTCAAAGTTAGGCAGCTCCGGCTTAGCCTTCCCTTTTTCAGGCGCGGGCGACTCATTTTTGGTCATGACCTTGGCCAGCACATTTGAGGCTTCCAGAGCTATAAAGGTTTCTCAAGTGATGTTGACTTCATTAGCAGCCATGGCGGGTGATGGAACAATATCTCCAGCCACCTTTATTGGGTTGAAGGCACGGGTCAGGCTTGGCAGGTCAATATTGTTAGTTGCACCATCAAGGCCGACTTGACTATCCATCTGATGTGTCTCCATGCTCACCTCTTTAACAATTGGCGGCTCTTGCTGTTGTGGCGGCTCGACCCTTTGATCACCATGGCCTTCTGGTGTCTTAGTCTGGACCTCAGGGGTCGTCAAAAGTGGGTCATCAGAAACAGGAATTTTTGGAGCCGAAGATGGCTCGACAATCTTCCTCTTCTTGGCCTTAGCCCCGCCGACACATGGATATGTTCAAGTAAACAAAGTAATGACCGTAAAGAGATATGAAGTGTTAACATACTTACCCTTTCTTGATGATCAAGGGTCGAAGTTTTGAAGCGGTTGAGTCCCCAGATGATGGTGGTGACTCCTGATGGTTTAAATTAGACGGGTTAAGAGGTTGCCTAATAAGGATGGCTCATGGAAGATAGGAGGTTACTATGAGGCACCTGGGTACGACGCTTGCGGGCGACTGGCGCATCAGATAAGTCGGCCACAAGTCCTCCAGAACCACTTCGAGTTTGGCGTTTTGATGTACTAGCATGCTGCAACTTCTTCAAAATAAATTGTGGATCTAAGTAAGCTTGTGGATGAGAAAATGACACTTTCCTAACTGTTTTTCTTCGTCTTTGGGGAACAAAGGTTTGTGAGCTGGAGGAGATGGAAATTACCTCAATGTCATCAGCCCGACTTTTTGCAGCATTGTCCTGGGAAGAATGAGCATCAACAAGTTCCATAAAAATAAGGCCAAGTGTGTCAAGGTCTACCTCTGACCCATTCTCTACGGCCGGCTCATCATCATCATCATCATCATCATCATCAATCGGCTCATTCGCCCGATAGGTTGGAGCACGAGTAGACTTGCGCGCTTGGGTTTTCTTCCTTTTCCAAAAAGCAGAATCAACCTGCATACTTGACAATATTAATAAGTAGTCTGACTCAAGTAAAAGTCAATGAGCCGGATAAAGGAACATGAGCATACTTACCGGAGGTGTTGGATTCTGAATATAGAAGGGATTAAGCCCCGACTTGTTGCAAGCTTCTTGGGGTTCCCCAAGAAATTTCTTCACAGTCTTGTTTATCTCATCAGCTGATAAGTCGACCTGGTGGAAGCGTTGTGCGTCATCTAAACAGTTGGTGTACTTGCACATTAGGTCACCCCTCCAACTCAATGGTTGAATTCTCCAACTGACACAATACCGAGTCAAATCAATTCCAGTAAGGCCATTTGCCAACAAGGCTTTCAACCTGTGATATATATGGGCGACTTGTTTACAATCCTCATTAGAAGAGTAGCCAGGATAAGCTTCGGTGGGGTTCAGTCGATCAAGCCGGTAACCTAGCAGTGGATTTTTGTCGGCATGCAAGAGTAATATTCTTGCAATAAAACCAAGTCTTATTTCATCCTTTCGGATGACTCTGTAGAGTGGCTGATGGAAAGTTACAACTCTTACGCCTCTGAATAGAAAATCCATCAAGCTCTATTCTAGGACCATCTGCAAATTCAGTCTGGTGGTTGATGTAGAAAAATTTCCTGAAGGATGGGGATAGTTGCTTCTGTATCAAGATAAACTTCACAAAAGACTCGGAACTGATATATGTTGGTCACAGAATTGGGCGCAATATCTTGAGGGTGAAGGTTGTAGAAATGAAGGAAATCCAAAAAAAATGACCCAGGTGGAGAAAAGCCCCCATGAAGATGATCAGTAAACACAACAATTTGTTCTAAGTTGGGCCGAGGGGTATTTTCTACCCCTGGTGCTTGCCAGCCAATTACTTCTTGAGCCGGCAACAGACCTTGCTCCACAATATGATCAAGCACAAAATTCGAAACTTGGGAACTGATCCAATTACATGCCTTATCTTGAGGGGTATTTTTAGCCATGATGAGCCGCCTAAGGCGTTAAAACTGCAAGGAAGTATGAATGGCGGATCATTTTATGAATGATAAGTCGCGAGTTGGTTTGATAAGTAGGCAGCATAATAAAGTGGCTATGATCAAGGGACGAGTCAGCATGGTTGTTCAATTAATGACGAGTCACCAAAATTACAACACAGAATAACAAAGGATCAACTATGACTTCCGGACATGCTAGTTATGATATGCAATAATGAGTCGGCAAGACATAAGGCGATTCATACTAAGTTAAGGGCTCTGGTTTTTGACTAAGTGTTGTATAAACAAGTTTCCAATGAAACGTCTGTGGTTGTAATCTATGAAATATTTTTAAAATAAAAATATTGACCATACCTAAGACAGGGAGTGGAAGTGTCGGCTAGTCTACCCGTAGTTTCTAATGGAAATGTGATGACCCTAGATGCAAAACTGGTGCTATCGGAGTGTTTTCTACAAGAAGGCTATTTAAACCTAGATCTAGACAACAATAATCGTGGTACAAACCTATGAGTATTGAGGAACACCAAAGAACTAGATGAACATATGAAGGTTTGCTATTAGATCTAAGAAGGAATGGGGCGTACATGGATGCAGCGGAAGCTCCGGGGTGTTCTTGGATGGCGTCGAACAGCAGTGCACGCAGGGTCAAAGCAGTTGACGTCACCGGAGCACCTGAGGTCGCGCGGCGGCGGAGCTCTGGTTGCGAACATACAAAGTGTGAGGAAAAAGAAGTGAGGTGGTGGAAAGGTGAAAATGAAAAAGGACCCCCCCCCCCCTCGAGCATATTTATAGAGAAAAGGGAAAGAGAATAAGCAGGTGCGAAAATCGAGGAGACACGGTAACTTTTCGACTAAGGGACGCCTCGGTTTTTGGGCTTGACAGATATACACAAAGATCCATTATGATGTCATATTGGGGCTCCTGGATTTCCGGAAGATGACGTCGTGATTCACAAACATGGAAAAATGGCAAGTGTGGAAGTGTCATAAGCCAGATTTATGACCCGACCACGATGCAGTATTCAAGAGAAGAATGACCCGAAACTACTTTGAGATTGACATGAATAAATTCAATCAATCTAGGGGATAATGTTGGGGATGTAACCCCATAGTATGGCCTGCCCATTTAGGGTCGGGTTATCCAGTGGTGGGCCTGAAGATCAAGACTTGAGTCAGGTAGCGACGATAACATCAAGACCTTCAGGGCGGCTTGTAAAGTGGGTCGGCTTATGGCCCATCTCTTGAGGCGGTGGCTCATCATCAGAGGGGCGTCGTAGTTCTTTAGGAAAATAATTAAGTCGTGGGTTGTAATACGACCTGGACTCTGTTTTAAGCCGAAGGCCTCCACCCATATATAAAGGGGAGCCCCTGAGGTAGAAAGGCCAAGTTACAATCTCTTTAGTACTAGGTTAGCGAAATCGCACCCTTGTAATCGATATCATCATCCGCAATACCAATCAAGCAGGAAGTGGGCTATTACCTCCATCGAGAGGGGCCGAACCTGGGTAAACCTTTGTCTTTCGATTCCGATCAACCCCGTTCAAGCTACTACCTCACGGCGATGGCCTCACGACTAAGTCCTTTCACGAGGACACCTGCCGTGACAAAACCACGACAAGTTGTAAGTAAATAAAAGTGTGATGATCATCATTATTAGATCATTGTCCTAATGAGGAAAGGATGATGGAGCCTATGATTCCCCCACAAGTCAGGATGAGACTCCGGACAAAAAAATGGCCAAAAGAGCCCAACAAAAAGAATGAGAGAAAAAGAGAGAAGGGGCAATGTTACTATCCTTTTTACCACACTTGTGCTTCAGAGTAGCACCATGTTCTTCATATAGAGAGTCTCCCGAGTTATCACTTTCACATATGAGGCTTTTATATTCTGATGACAGGCTTCCTCAAATTCCCGAGATCTTCATGAGCAAGCAAGTTGGATGCACACCCACTTAGTTTCAGTTTGAGCTTTCATACACTTATAGCTCTAGTGCATCCATTGCATTGCAATCCCTACTCCTCACGTTGATATCGATTGAAAGGCCTCTCCATTGCCTAATGATCCGTCGAGTTGATGCGAGCCTTTCTTCCTTTTTGACTTCTCCTATATATCTCTACCACATCACTCTATTCCAACCTAGTGCTAATATCCATGGCTCACGCTCATGTCTTGAGTGGAGTAAAAAATTCTAAAGCATGTTAAGAACTATGATACAATTGATTGGTTTGACACCGTGGTGCTCATGATTTATACTTATGTGGTGTAGACAGAGTCATGTCATGCTTACATAATTCAATGAGTAGGGATAACATTCTTTGAGCATCATATATTATGCAAAAGTAATGTTTATGTTCTTATATTCATGGATATTATTATGTTAATAGCAATTACTTCGTTGTTTCTCAATATTTATACCGTAAAGAGATTACATGATAAACATGCTAGGTAGCATTCAATATCAAAAATTCTATTTTTGTCATTTACCTACTCAAGGACGAGGATGAATTAAGCTTGGGGATGATGATACATCTCGACGTATCTATAATTTTTGACTGTTTCATGCTATTACATTACCAATCTCAGATAATTTATATGCAATTTTATATCATTTTTTGGCACTAACCTATTAACTCATTGCCCGCCAGTTTTTTTTGTGCTTATTTTTGGCTTTTCGGAAAATCAGTACCAAATGAACTCCAAACATGATGAGACTTTACGATGATTTGTTCTGGACCAAAAGGGACCCCTAGAAGGTTCGAACAGAGGCTAGAAGATCTACGGAGAGCGACGAGCTCACACGATGCGCCCCAGGGGGTGCTACCTGAGCTCATGGGTCTCACGCAGCTCTATTTGACATAATCTCAACTCCATAAATTCCCAAATATTCCCAAACCAACAGAGAGCCACCCAAACACTTTTTCCCTGCCGCAAGTCTCTGTTCTTCCGTGATCCCATCTGGAGGTCTTTTCCGGTACTCTTCTGGAGGGGGAATCGATCATAGAGGGCCTCTACATCAACCATGCTGCATCTCCAGTGACGTGTGAGAGTAGTTTACCATAGACCTACAGGTCCATAGCTAGTAGCTAGATGGCTTCTTCTTTTCTCCAATCTTCAATAGAATGTTCTCCATAATCTCCATGGAGTTCTATCCGATGTAGTTTTCTTTTGCGGTGTGTTTGTTAGGATCCGATGAATTGTCGGTTTATGATCCGATTATTCATTGAAAGTAATTGAGTCTTTTCTGAACTTTATTATGCATGATTGTTATAGCTTAGTATTTCTCACCGAGCTATATGTTTGGTTTGTTCAACTAGATTGATTTATCTTCTGCGGGAGTGGTGATTTGTGATGGGTTCAATCTTGCGGTGTCCTCACCTCATGACAAAAGGGGTAGTGCGACACATATTTGTGTTGTTGCCATTAAGGGTAAAATGACGGGGTTTGATCATATTGCTTGAGCTTATTTTGTCTACATTATGTCATCTTGCTTAAAGTGTTACTCTATTTGTTATGAACTTAATGCCATAGATGCATGCCAGATAGCGGTTGATTGGTGGAGTAATAGTAGTAGATGCAAACAGGAGTCGGTCTACTTGTCACAGACGTGATGCCTATGTACATGATCATTGCCATGAATACTTCATAATTAAGCAATTTTCTGTCAATTGCCCAACAGTAATTTGTCTACCCACCATATGATTTTATTTCGAAAGAGAAGCATCTAGGGAAAACTATGCCCCCGTGGTCTAATTTTATCATCTTACTAGAACCAAAAATACCTTGTGGTAATTTATTATCTTTTATTTTATTTTGCAATTTATATATCTACCACTACCAGATTTGATCCTTGCAAGTAACGAGCTCAAGTGGACTGATAACCCTCTTGCCCGCGTCGGGTGCAAGTATTTGCTCTCGTGTGTGCAGGTACTATTCACTAGGCTTTGCTTGATTCTCCTATTGGTTTGATAACCTTGGTTTTCACTAAGGGAAATACTTATCAGCTACTATATTGCTTCACCCTTCCTCTTCGGGGAAAATCCCAATGCGGCTCACAAGTAGCAGCAATGAAATCACCCTGAAAAAGTCGAGGTCTCTCTGGACTTCTTTCTTGCCTCTCTCCCAGATTCAGAGAAAGGAAGGAAGAGGGCCTCTCAATGGGAGTGATTCCCCGTAAAGAGATCATTCCCAACAAAGGGGGTCTAGGTGATACGTAGGCGTATTTCCGAAGTGATGCTCAAACCTACCTATTTCTTTGAGTGAAGACTTTGAAAATCTATTGCAGTGCAGTTGAGTTCCTCAGGGACAGAGACACGGTTCTTCTGGTCTTTGACGAAATTGGTCTGACTGAGGATAGTGCGATTCTCCTACCATGAGGAAATTGAGAGTCGAATTTTCGGCGCCAGTTGTCAACCTTATCCTGACAACGGTCTTGTCTGAAGGGCATGCGAGTCATTTCATGCCGGGATGCCCTCGGACTACAAATAGTTGACCCCACAACCATTTGTTGGTTGGTTGCTCTGAATGATTGATTGACAAGTGTCAACTAGAGCAACCCATCCTCTAAAGAACTTGAGAGAATCCTAAGTGATGAAAAACCCAAACAACCAGATCCAAAGTGATTGAGCATCACTGAAGTGATTGTCATGTGTGATCCGACGCTTGTTACCTCGAAAACCGTGATCTTCCTAACAGTTAGGCGTCATGTTCTGAGCATCCAAGAAGAAATTGTGGAGTGCCATAGAACGACTCTGTGAAGGTTTTAGAAGTCTACCTTAAAGACTTACCATGAGTGATTGGGCGAGGTCTAAGTGATCTTAGCTCAAGGGGAATATGGTGAAGACTAAGTGTCTTCAGAGTTAAATCTCGAGTCTCCCTAACCAGACGTGTAGTTTTCACAACAACCGGAAATGGTCAATCAAATTCATTGTCTTCACCAAGTTACCATGGTTCAAATCCCTCAACCCTTTACTTTCAGTACATCTGTGTTGAAGAATTTGACTCTCACACATGATTACTTTGACTTGAAGATTTTCATCATGGTACTTTTCCTTGTCTTCTAGTTTGTCGTTCTTAAGGTTGTTTGCTCGTATGTTCGCATGTTCTTCATATACTGCTACTTAGTCTGCCTGCTTAGTTTCGTTTCGATGACTTTGTCCTCATTCTGAATTGCATGCTAGTGTAGTTTTCATTCCACTGCGTATTTCTTCACCCTGTTATTCTACGAAGAACTCGTGTCTTTGAAGAATTGGTCAAAAATCTCCCATTCACCTCTGCTCTGGTCGATAACTTGCACTTTCAACCATCCACCACCCCAGCAACAACGGATGAAAGGTACCCGGCATAACCGACCCAGCGTGGGCCAACAGCCGAGTAAGGCATGACTACACCCATGGTGACCAATTGAAGAAAACACACACGCATGGGCAACGAATAATCGCTACAAAAAGGTGGCCTCGAGCGTGCCCGCATTCCACAGGTCAAGGACGTGTGAGGCTGTCGGGGAGGTGACACAAGTAAAACCCCGATTGAATAGGGGTAAAGGCGCCACACATGCATGAGGGCGGGGCGTACATGGATCGAATGGGCAGAGGGTGCGCATGTCACTTGGAGGCGGGTACTTCAGCATCATTTAAAGAAGTAATGTGTTTTCCCTCATCTATGGAAGTATTAATGTAAGTGAGGCTCCTTTTTTTGAATTAAAACGAAATTTTATTCATTAGCAACAACCAATACATCGTTTGTGAGAAAAGTTACAATTTCACTAATGGGCTCCTCAAACCAATCCGAAGTCGAAAAAAATCTAGCTAATCTAGCAAGTTCACGTGCTACTTTATTTGTCTCCCTATTACAATGTTCAAATTTAGTCATAATAAAATCACAAGCATAGTGATAGCAGTCATCGAAGATTGCCGCCGCCGCTCCCGCTGACTGTCCTCCGTCCTGCATGGTCTCAATCACCTCCAGATTGTCAGAGTTGATGACTAGGTGATTACATCCCGCCCTTTGCGCTAACTTTAGGCCAAATTTGAGAGCTAAGACCTCCGCCATGAGGACATCCGCGCAGTAGTCTATCTTTCCATTTCCTCCTGTAAGTGAGGCTCCTGGCTACTCTCTCATCTCATATGTGCATCTGAAACTCCCATTCATCTCTTTAATTCGAGAGAGGTTTAAAAGGCTTTCTAAATTAACTGAATAATCGTTAGGGTCGGGAGGAAGGGGGGTTCAATCGTTCCTGCCACCTGATGATGTTTCTCACCAAAACTCGTTGTCGACGCCTCTCCCTCTCCCACCCACCTCTCCGCTAGGGAGCCCCAGCTCCAGGTCGGCCCACCGCGCCCTAGTGCGGCAGGCGCAGCTCACAAGGTGAGGTGCATCGGCATCCCTCGCCATATGTCCTCCGATGGCATGACATTGCCTCTCCTCCAGCTTCGGACAACTCTCTGCAATCCTTGTGGATCTCAGGATCGAGGACCTCCGTTGTGGCCCTCCATCCCTGCCACGAGCGCCTCCCCCCTCCGCCTTGCCACACAACAAGTCAACTTCAAGGGGCAGATGCATGACGCCTCAAAGCAGAGGACCACCCCGACCTTGACGCGTCACCCCGGATAATTCACACGCCCCGCCGCCAATAGATGTCTTCGACGGCCATAGTCCAACCAAATACAAGTTTTTTCCCTTCTTTTAGTTCACCCATGTGTACATGAGACTGGAGATGATCATGATCTGCGCAAATGTCGAATGGGGTACTATGTACATGAGCTTTATATGCACATTTTCCAAAACCTTTTTGCAATGCTTGTTGCATATGTAGGAACATGTAGATAACCAAGAGAACTTCATGGTGAACTGATCAATCTAGGATTCGAGGTTGGATGATATATTTTCTCGCAATGTCAACTATCTTTTGGAAATGGTTTTGTCGATTGTTTCATTATTTTGGTAAGCACTTGATATTTTTTTTTTTGTTATGCCAAATTATATGCTAAACAATGTCCGAACATGTTGTTAACACAATGGTTGAAAAATTACATATATTCTTGCGTCAATCTCAAAGTTATGCATCCACAATCTCAAAGTTATGCATCCAGTATCATTATTTCTCTGGATTTGTCCTTGGATATATGTGCCATGAAAGAATATATATCATCCAATTCCAAGAACAACAAAAGGGGAGGGTTGTTGATGATTGAAAAAAAAAACCTGAAGCGATCGATGAACTACAGCAGCAACCACGTATCTGGGTAATGTTCAGCATGGACGGGAAGGGGGGGTTATACAAAAAGTTAAAGTGACAGAAGCAGCTGCAGATGGCAAAAACGTTGCAGCCAGCAAACAATCTTATCATCATCCTCGGACAGAACTAATATGCTCTTGACAAATGATTATGACCAGTCGCGGTGTCACCTATCTCTAAGCTGAAACTTATCTGCAAAGTAACAAAAGTACTATGATACCATATCCATGGCATATATTCGACCGAGTCGTATGATTGCCTTGCGCTGTTACCAGGACAGGACAGGTAGCCAGGTACATGACTTGGCCGCATCTGGAAGCGAACTGTGTCATGGTATTCCAGCGACCTCGGCGGCCCAGCTCAGCCGACCACCTTCCGCACTGCACCGACGGCAAACCACACGATATCTTATCCTCCAAAAAGGAGACAAGTGTATTATCGTAGGACGAACGCAAGATTTCGATCAGAGCTGGCACATGCCAAACATGAATACCACCTGGCATGTATACCCAGTCCTGAGTGAAAAAGACACCGCGAGCATGATCCTTTCCAACAAAATCATCGCGCAATAAATCAACAAAACCTAAAGTCCTTCCGTAGGAAGGAAGGTGTGCAATAGTTTCCGCTGAAGCCAGACAAACACCGGCCAAGAACGATAGATAGATAGATAGCAATGGCACTTGCAGCCAATGTGTATGTACAGCAAAAGACCAGGCCACATAAATAGCAGCAAACTAAGTTGGATGGTCGCCATGTTCGCCACTCGAGAGCACACCTAAATGCTTCTACCACTACTAGCATATGTACAAGCCAAGGATAGATAAGACTGGCTGACGGGGGCGCCCTCTGCTTCTTCCCCTCCTATCATCAGCTCCACACCAAATCATGTCGTGAGTTTAGCAAGCCGCCCGCATCTACGTATCTTGTTTCCCTACACGATAATACTTACAAAACCACGCGCGTGTTTCTGCTGCGTGTGGCGCGGGCAGCCAGTGTCAGTATCGGTTTCCAGTCAGGACAGGTGGAAGGACCCCTGCCCCTCCGTGATCGCGTAGAGTAGCTTCTCCTTCATCCTTTCCTGAAGGGCAACAGCTTGGTGTTAGTACGCCAATGTACGGTAACTTTCAGGAGACTCAACGTATAGTAACTGGAACTAACTACTGCAAATAATCATGCCAGAAAAGGCATGTTTACAATGCCAATTACTACTGACTTGGATGTGCGCTTCATAGTCCATGGTTTCTTTTAGCTTAAGTGTTACATCAAGAATTAAAATGCATATCTTAATTAATAAAAATGGTAAGAAAGATAGAAGTAAATTAATCTACTAAGACGTGCTCAGTTTAGATAGCAGAAAGGTAGAGAGTTCAGACCTTAGAGCAGTAGGCAGGTAACTTAAGATAGTTAGCGCAAGTCATCACACTTGGCAGATCATCATCAGCATCGTTGTTGCTATGCTGTTAATTGTATAGCACAAGTTAGCGCAAACTAGTAAAAAGTAACTGATATAGAGATAGAGAGGTAGCTTTAAATTGTGAAAACAGACCTTCCTGACAACTGTCAAATTTGGATTCAGTGCAGCCAAACCGCCTGGAGGGAGCCGAGGTGAGCCCGTTATAAATTGCAAGAAAGCTCTGCGTTCGTGGCATCCAAACTCTTGTATGATCTCTAACAACTGCAGCGCATTAAGATTTCTTGTTATGGTACTGAGATAATATTTTTCTTGGAAAATGGAACTTCAAAATGTATCTACTAATAAAAGACTTACATTAAGGACTGCAGGACTGCTGGAGGTGTACCCATGATCAAATTTTATGTGATCCACAAGTTTCACAAACTGTTCAGAAGCAAGGTGTCAATAACCAAAAAACTAGTAGTTACAAGAAAATCAACAACGTTCAACAAAAGACGAGCACATACATCCCAGTTATCTTGTTCTCCGCAGAGTAATCTCTCCAGCTCATCCTCTGAGAATGCCCGAAGTGTGCTTAGTGGAAATACCTGCAATACCCAGTGTAGGTGTAGCACAACAAATTGGATTTTTTAAATTACGAGCAGTAAGAGACAACACCAGAGAAGAGTGAAAAATGTATAATGAGAAGTGAAACATCAAGTTCATGTCAACCTATTGGCCCCATGTGAGGCTCATGGGTTACAAATCAAAGCAACCTAACGCCTAAATACACCTGAACAGACAGATGAGGAAACTCCGGTAAAAGGACGAAGGGCCAGTCAGTCGCCAAATCAAAATGATTTCCATCAGAAACAGTTAGCAGTGTATACATATTGGATTAAGATACTTATAAGAAATACTACACAGGGTTATTAAATGAGGAAAGGCCTTTGCATTGTCTAATTAACGCACTACTGCCAAGTTCCTCCGAAGATAAAAGTGCTAGTATGAAGCAGCAAACTTGGAACTTTGTCAAAGAGTGTAAACGCTTTTAAACTATGAACTGTAGAGCCATGATAGCTTCTAGGTAAGTAATAATGCATCCTACACACACTCCACATTTTGTGAACTGGGACAACCCAACCATGGTGTAACTGAAAAGCGGTCATTAGTTACACAAGTATATACATATGAGAGCGACACCATGATATAGCATACCTGACTGAATCCTGACTCGAAAGCCTCCAGCTGTCTTGTGATTCCACTTTTAACTGTTGCCTCGACAACAAAAGAAACATATTCTTCCAAATTCTCACCAGTTACCTGAAAATAACTTAAGTAATTTAGGGAATACTTTAATCTGCTGAGAATCCGGCAACAGAAAGTGGCACAGTCATATCACTTACATTATCTGAAGTACCCTCTGAAGAAAGAACATATTCTGGATACCCTGGGACAGCAAAGTCAATAACAAGATCTTCGATTTTACAACCTCGATAAGACAAATCAGATGTGCTCTGGCATTCCCTTGTCGAACATGATTCTAAATATTTCCTTTGACAAGTAAGCGCTTTAAACTCCATAAGGGTCATTGCCAGTTCAGGATCAAATGAATTGATATCATATATATTAAGCTCCTATCATAGAAAAGATTATTAGATCGACAAACAGAAGAAAGTGTAATAAACATGATATATATTCCGAGAATGTAGGACCCAAAATACCTGTCCTAGGATAAGCTTGTAAAATGCTTTGGAAAATGGAATGTCAAGAATTCTGCCATCCTTAATTGCCTTTGCAAGAACCTGACCAAGGAGGTGAAACCTTTTATTTACTTCCGAGAAGGAAGCACAATCTCCAGAAGCAGACCACGGTCGAGGAAACAGTCCATTAGGCGCGACCACAGTCCGGGGACCAATGTGAGTATTGTCAGTGCCAGCTTCACAAGGAAGCTCACCCCTCCACATGCCTAAACCAGACTTCTGAAAGTCATGACTTATCAACGTATAGAACTCCATCGTAGGACCTAAACCTGTGCCTACTTCTTCTTCATATTCTACTTCAAGCAATGCATTACTCTTAGCATAGGAATGCATCATTTTCGCAGCTGAAGCCAGTATATCATCACGATCAACTTTGAACTTTTTCCGTGAAATGGGTGAACCTCTTTCTGTTGATATATTGCTACCACTTGTATCTATAATATGACCACGTTGCATTGATGAAGAACCAAATGCTGTCAGTTGGAAATACTTCCATCTTGCCTCAAAGGAAAATAAGAAAGGGCACGCAGACATCAGTTCAGTGCACCATAAAGGCAGACAGCGAGACCTTACAACCAAGGGATCATGCATCTGTTGCTCCAGTTTATCTGTCAATTTAGCACTAACAAACTCCTGCAGTGGAACTGAAGAAACAGAAGGCTTCAGATCATCTAGGTCAGTTAACTTCCCTTGAGCAAAAGCATGGTTTCTCTCATTAGACACGAGGTGAAACGAGTATCGGTTTAATCCTTCTAGAACTTTCAGCATAAACAATATGTCATACGATGAATTTGATCTATCAAGTTTGCAAGGTATCTTGCCAAGCAACAAGCTGCTGAAGAAAGGGAGTGCTTGCCACATTAAACCAGTTTTACTGTCATTTGTTGATATCGCTGCATTACACAGGTTCTCAGGATCTTTTTCTGGATTTGCGGCTGTTCGAAATGTTATGTCATGCACACTGCGCCAAAACTGGGTGTCCAAAATTACATCAGCTCCCGCATTGATCTGATCTTGCAGGATTGATTGATATAGAGTAACAGATCGGTCAAGCACTTTTCCTTTCAGGCTAAATACCAGTTTTGGCTGTACAGCACAATCAGTCCCGGTCGACTTGTTTCGTTCTGGTTGACCTCCAGCTGCACATCCATTATGGCATTGAGGTTACCAAAACAAGAGACAAGTTGCAAATCAGAGAAAAACAGCTAGTAATTAAATCAAATCTAGACACACACTCACCGGAAGATGGCGACCCATTCTTCGAGCATGGTTCTACAGAAGAATTTTGATTTTCCCTGATGATACCCTGAGAAGGAGCCATTCTAGTCTTAAAACACGGAAACCTAGAAGTATGAACAGCGATAAATTGTGGATTTATTGGATGGTTTTTTCCAGTGTCAACGAGTATGTATGAACCTCTACGGCACTAAAAGAAAGTTATAAATATAAGCAAGTAGCACTACTCAGCCTATTCATATTTCAATATATATATCCTGACTATTAATGTTTCCTAAGATTGCAAACAGAATAATACCTCTGATGAAGGAGAAGATTCTGGGCTGGAATCTCTTTCCTGAGGGTCATCTTCAGCACGTTTGCTCTCGAAAGCAACACTGCTAGGTGGTGATTCAGTATTCTGATCACTTGTGCATGTACTGACTTTGGGCCACAGAAATTGTTCAATAGAATGCAAGGAAGAAGAGATTTCCAAATTCACAGAATTATCATAGCTTGATAAGTTTGTTTCATCTTCATCCTTCTTGAAACGTACTCGGATACATGGACTAATTGTTGGGTGGCGAATAGGGATATCAGAAATATTGCTCCTTGGCTTGAAATTGTGGCTCATTATCACTGGGAAGTTGTCAAGAGAAGTAAGAGCATTCTGCAGTTTCCTTACAAGTAGTGTCAAGAGCATATCACCCCAACCTTGCTCCATTCTTGAAAAACAAATCCGGGCAAATGACTGAAATCTTTTCAGCACAGCACAAAAATGTTCAGCATTGTAATCTTTAAGATTGTCATCCACCTGAAGGTATTTGCCGTTAGACAGGTAATTTAACAAAGATTTGACCAGTCCGCTCTCAAGGAATTCAAATGTTGTCATTGTTTCTCCTCCGTGAAGCTCCATCATCACCTCACTCAAAATGGTAGACAGGTGTTCTTCATTTTGAAGACTGTCCTGGTTTAATGACTTGTCAGCAGAGTCATTTAGAACTGCACAGCAAGTTTTGAGCTTCTGCAAAATCTCTGTTAACCCCATCTCCGAATTCACTGCTTCAGCTGTAAAGTAAGTTGTCTTCACATGTCTTGCGAAATTAAAAAGGTTCCCCTGCCCAATCCTACAAGCCCTTGTTTCAGCAGACTCAGATTGGCGGGAATCAAATGCATAGCAGAAGCATGTAGGTTTATTTCTTATAACAGGTTGAGTTTCTGACTGTTGAGTGTCATCAGAGAGAGGGGGGCTGGACTTTGAGCAATCCTCTTGCATAAGAAGAGCCTCTACTGCATTGACAACACCTTCTTTGATAAAAGATCCAAGGTAAGCATCCGGAAGCTTTTGCATGAGAATCTCGATAATCTTCAGTGATGAGATTAGCACATGATGATCCTTCCGGGACAATAAACCAGCCAAGAAGCTGTCACATAATCACAGAACATATTCATTTAGACTCAGACAATTAACGAGTTCAGTGAAAATGTATATCGACTGTTATGCAAGGAATGCAGCCCTTCTTTTGCAGGTCGTGTTTACCTTGATATGTTTGTTTCCTTGAGCAACTCTTGAAGCATTTCAGGTTTACTGAAGTAACAGATGTTATTTACAATTGAAGAACAGCCATAGCAAATGTACGAATTTGCACCAGAGTTGACTGCCTGCACAAAACAACATACTCGCTTCATATTTTAGAGCAAGAGCATCCTTAATGAGCTGTTAGTTCGTTATTATAACAGACCTTGATCAAGATAGGAAGGATATCCATAGAGAACTGACACAAGAACCCTGGTTCATCGACAATTATTTTTTCTTTAGCAAGTACCATATAGGTGTCTTCAACATCTCTTGCTGCAGAAGGAATAAGCTGGATTGCTAATTTCAGAGCTTCATTAACCTGGTAGGATCAAGAATTAAACTATCAAATCACTGGATGGCAGCTAGTGTGAACTTCACGGCCGCATGTGGTGTAAAAAGAGGGATCAAGGGATGTGATCGGACAAGTTCTACTATTATAGTTACTTATTTACTGATCAATGAAAATAATGTTTCGCTTGTTCAGAAGTGGAAAGCAGTGCTTATAATACTCCCTCCGGTCCTTTTTAGTCTGCATATAAGTTGTGTGAAGTCAAAGTATCTCTACTTTGGCCAAACTTATAGAAAAAAACATCAACATTCATAATGTCAAATCAATATTGTAGATTCATTATGAAATGTAGTTTCATAGTATATAATAATTTGATATTACAGATATTGATATTTTTTATATAAATTCGGTCAAACTTTGCAAAGTTTGACTTGACACAAATCTAATACGCGGAGTAAAAAGGACTGGGGGGGAGTACAAGTTAAGGGCATGTACAATGGTCGATAAGGTAGTCTTAAATCTTGCATGTAATTTAGAGATGACAAAAAAACATGTCTACAATGGGTCATCTCTTAGCCTTATCTTCAATAACTAGTTATTCCTAAAAACATGGTGAGACATATTATGCTAAGAGACCATCTCTTGTCTTCTCTCTTAAATAAGAGAAGACAAGCCTTCTTTTATGATTTCTCTCTCCTCCACATCATCATTAATCATACGTGGCATTGCTAAGATAGAACCATTGTACATGCCCTAAGTCACAAAGAAATGGATAGGACAAATTCACAATAATGGTACCATAATTAATAAAGATTACAACCCTGTTCTTTTGGCCGCTTCTCCCAGAATCTTGAACCCGTATTTTTTTTTTTGACAATCCTTGCAGTCCGATTCTCAAAATTCTGGGAGAATCAGACAAAAGAACTGCCCCTACGAGTTCTTTTCTTGTAAATATACTGATTAACTGAGCTTGGTGCATATGTTACTACTGGTAACGGCAGCCTCTTCTCATGTAGGTTATGGACCACCTGATGTCGGCATTACCAAGAAACAGAACTGTAGAAATATGGACTGGCAGTAAAGAAGCTATTAAGCAACCAACCTGGTTATTTTGGTTTTCCGAAGGCAGGTATGGCATCCCATGGGAGAGATCTGAACTGACCAAAATTCCCCTTATGGTGCTACCAACATTCAACTCAAAGAGAGACTTCACTGCCACAAGTGAAGTACAGGCTAGCTTAGCAAGAAGCCCGATCAAGTTCTGCAATCACAACAAACTACAATCAACTTCCTTAAAGACATACTCAGGATACGCATAGAAGGTCAAGGGGAAGCATACACTGCAAGTTGATGGGTTAAGGGAAGTGAGTCCGCTGGCGTTGATCAAAGGAAGGACCTTCTCTACCAGGCCCTGGTGGCAGAGCTGGTCAAGAAGCTCCACTGAACCACTAAAAGAGTCTACAATGCTTATCAGGCAAGTTGCAACCTTTTCCACAACCTGTGATATTATATCATCTGAAACATTAGCAGAGCACTATGTGCATGCCTAATACAAGCAAGTTCAGTTAAATTAGTGGATAACAATACCATCTTGTCCTCAGACTGCAGTAGATTGCACAGCATTGGGATCGAATCCAACACAAACTGGGAGCAATCTGCGGGGACCTTCTTGCATGCATTCGCAACAGCTGAGACAGCAACCCTCTGAACCATCCAAGCACGCACCCAATTAGCGAATGCAGTAGATTCTCAGCACCAAAAGACGCAATTGCTGCAATTCTAACCTGAATACTTGCAGAGAAGAAGTCAATGTATGCGAGCACGGCGGTTATCATGCCTGCCTGCAAGCACTGCGCCGGCTGCCGCAGCGATATCTTCTCGAACGCCTGCAAGCACTGCTCATACAAAGAGAAGAAGCGTGATTGATCACATAAAGCGCTCCGTTCAGGTCAATGCGATGGTGTGGCTGGGTTCTCAGGGCCGCTCCGTTACCTGCTCGGCCACGTCAAGGTACTCGATCGCGAGGAGGCGGGAGCAGAGCACGGGTAGCAGGCCGTGGCGGACGACGGCGTCGGCGGCGCGCGGCATGGCGTCGCAGAGGTAGGTGATGGCGCGCACCGCGAGCAGCAGCTCGTCGGGGCTGGCGACCTCGGAGCCGGCCAGCCGCACGAGCGCCCGCGCGGCGGGGTCGACGGGGAAGTAGCCCCCGGCGTCCTCGGTGCAGAAGGAGAGCGCCTCGCAGAGCTCCGTGAGCGACGCGAGCAGCGCGCCTCCCCCGGCGCCCTCGGACGCGACGGCCGCCACCATCCGGCGGAACTTGCCGCCCCCGGGGCCCCCGTCCCCGTCCGACTCGCACGACGACCCGCCGTCCCCGTCCCCGTCCCCATCGTCGCCGTCCACATCGGCATCGGCGTCGGCTTCGGCGGCGTGGCCGGACGACGAGGTGTCCATGTCGGAGGCGGCCTGCTCCGGCAGCGCGGGCGCGGCGGCGGCGGCGGAGGTGGAGGGCTCGGCGGTGCAGGGGCGCTTATCGGCGGGGGGCTCGGCCTCGCCGGAGCCGCCGGGGTCGGAGTCGGGGCGCTTCCGGCAGCGATCCATCGGCGCAGACGTAAGCCGGCACAGCGGGCAGTCCTCGCTCCGTCCCAACAAGACGATCGATCGGAGAGGGGAATCGGGGCTGGGGGATATGAGAGACGTGCGGGGTGGGGAGGGGGGTGGGTTTTAAGTCTGGTTTACCCCTCTCCCCCTCTATCTCGATCGATCGGGTTTAAAATCCGGGAGATTTTTAACCGATTTGGTGCGGTTTCGAGGGAGATTCCGCGTGTTTATCTGGGAGTTCCGCACCGCCATTGTGTGCGGGGACGGAGGGTGGGTGGGTGGAGGGCAGTAATGGAACTGAACTGCGCGGCCTGGTCCGGCCTGGCCTTGCGGTTTGGGTTGGTTTAGTTTGGGGTTTGCTTTTGGACTTTTGGTGCACCGCCGCCGTGTCGTCGTCCATTGGCGGGGCGGGGCGAGGCTTACCTGGGAAGGCACTGCCCGTACCTGCTTTGTTAATTGGGAAAATACGTGGAGGGCGGATGGATAGGCTCCCGGCTCCGAGCGACGACGGGGTTTCTTCGGATGCTTTTTAGGGCGCTTTATTTTACACAATATCACCCTAGCAGATCCCTTAAAAGGCCGGCCAAACTGTAAAACAACCGCGAAAACAATTTCATGTCAAGCAAAAAGGCGGGTACGGTAACAAAATTATCCGACTCCCCTAAAAAAAACTCGTACCCAGCATATCCAGCTTCGGAGTCGATTTTTACGGTGAATTGAAAAGCCATGCGACGGTAGGTGGGAGGGAAATTTCAGTCGACCGACGTTGGACTTGCTGGAGTCCGAGAAAATTTTAACAAGGTGCTCCAATTCTGCCCAAATCCCCTCCAATTTCCGGTGATCAACCCCGATTCTGACCGATTTCAAACAATTCCTGCTTAGGAGCTCGAAGGCTATCGGCTGGGGCGTGGGGGCGAGCAATCGTGTTTTACAGTATATTGTTCAGGTATCTAATCTTTTCGAGCCTGCGCATATTGGAAAAATGTATGAACTTTTACGGGGTCTGCTACAGGTGCTCTTAGTTGATCTTGTTAGGGTGTGATGTATTCAGAGCGCCTGTTCCCTCTCCCTGGGGTTCCTGGCGGTGTCCTGCGCTAAGGGGTACCAAACTAGTTGCCCCACAGCCGATGGGTCGAACTCATGGCCCACCGTTCTCACAAGGAAGGACTCCGGAGGCCTCGCACTTCGTCGTGATCAAGATGGACTCTGCCGAAGACTTAACGTGTACTCTAAGGATTGCTTCGGCTGCCGGCATGTGTATCTCTAGATTGGTAACCGACCATTGTAACCCTAGGTACCCTCAGTGTCTATATAAATTGGTGGGTTTAGTCCGTACAGAACACGGTCACAATTACAACCATCTAGCCCTAGGGTTAGAACACAACTTACGATCTCGAAGTAGATCAAGCTTGTACTCGATACATCATCATCAATGCAAACAAAAGCAGGACGTAGGGTTTTACCTCTTTAAGAGGGCCTGAACCTGGGTAAATATTGTATCCCTTAGTCTCCTACTACCTATAGATTCGAGATCCACAATTCGGGAACCCTACCCGAGGTTTGCCGATTTTAGTACCGACATTGGTGCTTTCATTGAGAGTTCCACTATGTGGTGTGATACGTCTCCAACGTATCTATAAGTTTTTATTGTTCCATGATATTATATTATCCATTTTGGATGTTTTATATGCATTAATATGCTATTTTATATTATTTTTGGGACTAACCTATTAACCCAGAGCCAGTGCCACTTTGTATTTTTTTTTCTTGTTTTTGAGTTTCACAAAAAAGGAATATCAATGCACTCCAAACGGAACGAAACTTTACGAGAATTTCTCTTGGACCAGAAGACATCTAGAGGACTTCGAGTACACGTCAGGGGATCTACGAGGCGGTCACAAGGGTGGAGGGTGCGCCCTGGGGGTAGGGCCTGCCCTACCTTGTGGCCCCCTCGTGCCTCCCCTGACCTACTTCTTCCGCCTATATATTCTCAAATATTCCAGAAACAACAGACCATCCATCGAAACCACTTTTCCGCCGTCATAACCTTATGTTTCCGCGACATCCAATATGGAGGCCTTTTGCGGTACTCTGTCAGAGGGAGATTCGACCACAAAGGGCATCTACATCAACACCATTGCCCTTTTGATGAAGTGTGAGTAGTTTACCACAGACCTACGGGTCCATAGCTAGTAGCTAGATGGCTTCTTCTCTCTCTTTGATCCTCAATACCATGTTCTCCTCGATGTTCTTAGAGATCTATCTGATGATATTCTTTTGCGGTGTGTTTGCGAAGATCCGATGAATTGTGGATTTATGATCAGATTATCTATGAATATTATTTGAGTCTCTTATGAATTCTTATATGCATGATTTGATATATTAGTAATTCTCTTCGAACTATCGGTTTGGTTTGGCCAACTAGATTGGTTTTATTGCAATGAGAGAAGTGCTTTGCTTTGGGTTCAATCTTGCGGTGCTCAGTCCCGGTGATAGTAGGGGAAATGACACTTAGTTTATTGTTGCCATCGAGGATAACAAGATGGGGTTTTTAACATATTGCTTGAGTTAATTCCACTACATCATGTCATCTTATTTAATGTGTTACTCTATTCTTGTGAACTTAATACTCTAGATGCAGAATCGTTTCGGTCGATGTGTGGAGTAATAGTAGTAGATGCAGACACGAGCGTGATACAGACGTGATGCCTATATTCATGATCATTGCCTTATATATCGTCATAACTTTGCGCTTTTCTATCAATTGCTTGGCAATAATTTGTTCACCCATCGTAATATTTGCTACCATGAGAGAAGCCTCTAGTGAAACCTATGGCCCCCGGGTCTATTTTACATCTTATAAGTTTCTGATCTACTATTTTGCAATCTTTTACTTTCCAATCTATAAACCAAAAAACCCAAAAGTATTTACTTTACGAGTTATCTATCTCTATCAGATCTCATTTCTACAAATAACTATGAAGGGATTGACAACTCCTTTATTGCGTTGGGTGCAAGTTGTTTGATTGTTTGTGCAGGTATTTGGCGATTTGTGCGTAATCTCCTACTGGATTGATACCTTGGTTCTCAAACTAAGGGAAATACTTACTCTACTTTGTTGCATCACCCTTTCCTCTTCAAGGGAAAAACCAACGCAAGCTCAAGAGGTAGCTGGAAGAATTTCTTGCACCATTGCCGGAGACATCTACGCAAGTCAAGACCTACCAAGTACCCTTCATTAAACTCGCATCGTTCGCACTTGCATTATTTGCCATTCGCCTCTCGTTTTCCTCTCCCCCACTTCTAAAACGATTTTCGAAAAGATTAGCCTTTTCTTCGCCCTTCTTCCGCTCGTCTTTCTTTATCTGCTCGGACATGTGCTAGATCATTTGAACTCTCACTATGACCAATGCTACTCCTCCTCCTTTGTCTCAAGATTTTAAAGTTCTTCACTTCAAACAAAAACAAGGAGAAAAATTAAAGGATGCCTGGTATAAGATGTTAGAGTACTACCATAACTGTACTGCAAGGGGGGGTACTAAGGTTTTATTGCGTAACTTTTACGTTGGTTTAACTATGCCCCTTAGGCACCTTTTGGATTTTGTTGTTAAGGGAAATTTTATCGAGATTGATGCCAACATTGCTTATGAGATAATAGAGGGTGTGGTAGGAACGCTACCCCCACAAAAGGCATGCAATCATACCCAAGAGGAAGTACGAACTTTTGAAGAGTTGTGTGAAGTACAGAAAAAAATGGTTGATTTACAAAAAACTTTTGAACCTCTTGAAAATATTACTGGAAACCTCCATCGTTTGAATATGTTGATCTCCCTTTGTAATAAGTGGTTGGATGCTCTCGATATAAAGATCTTTGAAGATGATGGGAAACATAAAGAACCTCCCGGATTTGAGAAAAACTCCACTGAAAAGAGAAAAACCAAAGATGACAATACCTAGATCTATTTACTTTTTATGCCTAGCTAGGGGCATCAAACAATAGCGCTTCTTGGGAGGCAACCCAATTTTATTTTTGCTTTTTATTTTTTGGTTCTGTTTTTCAAGTTTCACACATTATTAATTTTGTATTAATTGTGTTTTGGTGTTTTAATTAGTGTTTGAGCCAAGTAAGACCTTCGGGATGGCTTACGGTGATCGTTGATTTGATTTTGCTGAAAAACAGAAACTTTTGCGCCCAATGCAGAAAGTTCAATAATTCACTGGAACGTCGAAACCTTCTAAAAATTTTACACAAAATTGATATACAAATTCCCCACATCGTCCTAATTTTTCAGAATTTTTAGAGTTACAAAAGTATGCGAAGTTTTCAGATTGCTACAGACTGTTCTGTTTTTGACAGATTCTGTTTTCTACGTGTTGTTTGCTTATTTTGATGCATCTATGGCTAGTATCGGGGGTATGAACCATGGGAAAGTTGGAATACAATATATATTACACCAATATAAAATTAGAATAAGATCACAACAGTACCTTGAGTGGTTATTTGCTTTGTTTTACTAACGGAGCTCACGAGATTTCTGTTGAGTTTTGTGTTGTGAAGTTTTCAAGTTTTGAGTAAGGATTTGATGGACTATGGAAAAGGAGTGGCAAAAGCATAAGCTTGGGGATGCCCAAGGTAAAATTCAAGGACGACCAAGAGCCTAAGCTTGGGGATGCCCCGGGAAGGCATCCCCTCTTTCGTCTTCATCCATCGGTAACTTTACTTGAGGCTATATTTTTATTCACCACATGATATGTGTTTTGCTTGGAGCGCCGTGTATGATATGAGTCTTTGCTTTTTAGTTTGTCACAATCATCCTTGCTGTACACAACTTTTTAGAGGGACACACTTCAATCGTGATTTATTAGAATACTCTATGTGCTTCACTTATATCTTTTGAGCTAGGCAATTTTGCTCTAGTGCTTCACTTATATCTTTTTAGAGCACGACAGTGGTTTTATTTTATAGAAGTTGTTGAACTCTCTTGCTTCACTTATATTATTTTGAGAGTCTGTAAAACAACATGGTAATTAGCTTGGGTTATGAATTTAGTCCTAATATGATAGACATACAAAGAAGGTATAATAAAAACTTCCATATGATAAGTGTGATCATTTTGAGATATGAGGATGGTAATATTAGATTCATGCTAGTAGTAAATTGTAGGGTAGAGAAAATAATTGTGTTAAGGTTCGTGATTCCCGTAGCATGCACGTATGGTCTCCAACATGTGTAACCGAAATGAAATGCTTGTGTCTTGATTGTTCACCTTTGTGTGAAGATCGGGGGTGCGCGATGGTTAACTCCTACCAACCTCCCCCCTAGGGGCATGCGTAGTAGTACTTTGCTTCGAGGGCTAATAAATATTTTGCAATAAGTATGTGAGTTCTTTATGACTAATGTTGAGTCCATGGATTATACGCACTCTCACCCTTCCACCTTTCTAGCCACTCTAGTGTCGCACAACTTTCACCGGTGCATAAAACCCTCCTTATACCTTCCTCAAAACAGCCACCATACATACCTATTATGGCATTTCCATAGCCATTCTGAGATATATTACCATGTAACTCCACCGTTCCGTTTATTATGACACACATCATCATTGTCATATTGCTTTGCATGACCATGCAATTGACATGGTATTTGTGGCGAGGCCACCATTCATATTTTTTATACATGTCACTCTTGATCATTGCACATCCCGGTACACCACCGGAGGCATTCATATAGAGTCATATCTTTGCTCTAGTATCGAGTTGTAATATCGAGTTGTAAGTAAATAAAAGCGTGATGATCATCATTATTAGAACATTGTCCCATGAGAGGTTATCAAAATTAAAAGAGGACAATGAAGCCCAGATAAACAAAAGAGGCCAAAGAAGCCCACCAAAAAAGAGGCCAAAGAGCCCAAAATAAAAAAAATGAGAGAAAAAGAGAGAAGGGACAATGTTACTATCTTTTTCCACACTTGTGCTTCAGAGTAGCACCATGTTCTTCATGATAGAGTCTCCTATGTTGTCACTTTCATATACTAGTAGGAATTTTCATTATAGAACTTGGCTTGTATATTCCAACGATGGGCTTCCTCAAATGCCCTAGGTCTTCATGAGCAAGCAAGTTGATGCACACCCACTAGTTTTGTTTTGAGCTTTCATACACTTATAGCTCTAGTGCATCTGTTACATGGCAATCCCTACTCACTCACATTGATATCAATTGATGGACATCTCCATAGTCCATTGATTTGTCGAGTTGATGTGAGACTTTCTCCCCACTTTTGTCTGTTACCACCTTCTATTCCACCCATAGTGTTATATGCATGGCTCATGCTCATATATTGCGTCAAAAGTAGAAAAGGCTTAAGCGCGTTAAAAAGTATGAACCAATTGCTTGGCTGACACCGGGGTGGGCATGATTACCTTGTGTTGAGAAGAGGGAGCATAATAAGACTATATGATTTTGTAGGGATAGCTTTCTTTAGCCATGTTATTTCTGAAGCTTAATGATTTACTATCTAGTATGCTTGAAATATTATTGTTCTCGTGTCAACATAAACTTTTGCTTAAAACATACGGATCTGAACTTTCATGCCACATTAAAGAAGATTTGCATTGATAAATATGTTAGGTAGCATTCCACATCAAAAATTCTGTTTTTATCATTTACCTACTCGAGGACGAGCACGAATTAAGCTTGGGGATGCTTGATACGTCTCCAACATATCTATAATTTTTTATTGTTCCGTGTTATTATATTATCCGTTTTGGATGTTTTATATTCATTAATATGCTATTTTATATTATTTTTGGGACTAACCTATTAACCCAGAGCCCAGTGCTAGTTTCTGTTTTTTTTTCTTGTTTTTGAGTTTCGCGGAAAAGGAATATCAAACGCAGTCCAAACAGAACGAAACTTTACGAGGATTTTCTTGGACCAAAAGACATCCAGAGGACTTGGAGTACACGCCAGGGGATCTACGAGGTGGCCACAAGGGTGGAGGGTGATAACCCACAAGTGTAGGGGATCAGTTGTAGCCTCTTTCGATAAGTAAGAGTGTCGAACCCAACGAGCAGCTAAAGGTAGAACAAATATTCCCTCAAGTTCTATCGACCACCGATACAACTCTACGCACGCTTGACGTTTACTTTACCTAGAACAAGTATGAAACTAGAAGTACTTTGTGGTTTTTGTGGGATAGGTTTGCATGAATATAAAGAGCAGTTAATAAAACTAGGGGTTGTTAAGATAAAGACACAACTAAATTAGTTTTAGTAGAGATCTTTTTGTCACGAGAAAGTTATTTGTCCCTAGGCAATCGATAACTAGACCGGTAATCACTATTGCAATTTTATTCGAGGGAGAGGCATAAGCTAACATACTTTCTCTTCTTGGATCATATGCACTTATGATTGGAACTCTAGCAAGCATCCGCAACTACTAAAGATCATTAAGGTAAAACCCAACCATAGCATTAAAGTATCAAGTCTTCTTTATTCCCATACGCAAACAACCTACTTACTCGGGTCTGTGCTTCTGTCACTCATGCCACCCACCATGAGCAAATCATGAACATATTGCAAACCCTACAGCGGGGATCCCTCACGCTTGCGCGACACGGAGAGCACCATAGGACATCACCAATAATAAAACATGCAACTCAAACCAATCATGATCATCAATTAACCCATAGGACAAAACGGATCTACTCAAACATCATAGGATAGCCATACATCATTGAGAAATAATATATAGCGTTGACCACCATGTTTAAGTAGAGATTACAGTGGGTAGAAGAGGGGTTACACCGCTCCATAGAGGGGGGAAGAGTTGGTGATGACGGCGGTGAAGTTGTTGGTGTATATTGCGGTGACAATGATGGCCCCGGCGGCACTCCGGTGCCACCGGAAGCGAGGGGGAGAGAGCCCCCTTCATTCTTCTTCTTCCTTGACATTCTCCCTAGATGGGAGAAGGGTTTCCCCTCTGGTCCATGGTCTCCATGGCGTTCTCACCCCTCCGAGATTGGATCTGTCTCTCTGTCTCTCTCTGTTTCGGCGTTCCAGATTCTGGCCCTTCACCGTTTCTTAAATTCCCGAAGATCCGTAACTCCGATTGGGCTGAATTTTGGACAAGATTTTTATCCGGATATTAGCTTTCTTACAGAGAAAGAAGGGCATCAACCGCCTTACAGAGTGGCCACGAGGGCCCAGGGCGCGCCCCTCACCCTCGTGGGCCACTCGGGCATCGTCTCACATTGGTTCTGCTTCCCAAAATTCACATATATTCCAAAAAACTCTCCGTCCGTTTTTATCCCGTTTGGACTCCGTTTGATATGGATATTCTACGAAACAAAAAACATGCAACAAACAGGAACCGGCACTGGACACTGGATCAGTATGTTAGTCCCAAATAATAGTATAAAAAGTTGCCAGAAGTATATGAAAGTTGTAGAATATTGGCATGGAACAATCAAAAATTATAGATACGACAGAGACATATCAGAGGGCGTGCGCTGGGGGGTAGGGCACGCCCCCTACCTTGTGGCCCCCTCGTGCCTCCCCTAACCTACTTCTTCCACCTATATATTCTCAAATATTCCATAAACAATAGAACATCCATCGAAACCACTTTTCCGCTGTCATAACCTTCTGTTTTCGCGAGATCCCATATGGAGGCCTTTTCTGGTACTCTACCGGAGGGGGATTCGACCACGAAGGACATCTACATCAACACCATTGCCCTTCCAATGAAGTGTGAGTAGTTTACCACAGACCTACGGGTCCATAGCTAGTAGCTAGATGACTTCTTCTCTCTCTTTGATCCTCAATACCATGTTCTCCTCGATGTTCTCGGAGATCTATCCGATGTAATATTCTTTTGCAGTGCGTTTGCCAAGATCCGATGAGCAGTATATTTATGATCAGATTATCTATGAATATTATTTGAGTCTCTTCTGAATTCTTATATGCATGATTTGATATCTTAGTAATTCTCTTCGAACTATCGGTTTGGTTTAACGAACTATATTGGTTTTTCTTGCAATGGGAGAAGTGCTTTGCTTTGGGTTCAATCTTGTGGTGCTCAATCCCAGTGACAGTAGGGGACATGACACGTATTCTATTGTTGCCATCGAGGATAACAAGATGGGTTTTTCATCATATTGCTTGAGTTAATTCCGCTACATCATGTCATCTTACTTAATGTGCTACCCTGTTCTTATGAACGTAATACTCTAGATGCAGAATTGTTTCGGTCGATGTGTGGAGTAATAGTAGTAGATTCAGGTAGGAGTCGGTCTACTTGATATGGACATGATGCCTATATTCATGATCATTGCCTTAGATATCATCATAACTTTTCGCTTTTCTATCAATTGCTTGCCAGCAATTTGTTCACCCACTGTAATATTTGCTATCATGAGAGAAGCCTCTAGTGAAACCTATGGCCCCCGGGTCTATTTTACATCTTATAAGTTTTCGATCTACTATTTTTTAACCTTTTACTTTCCAATCTATAAACCAAAAAACCCAAAAATATTTACTTTACGAGTTATCTATCTCTATAAGATCTCACTTTTGCAAATAACCGTTAAGGGATTGACAACCCCTTTATCGCGTTGCGTGCATGTTGTTTGATTGTTTGTGTAGGTATTTGGCGATTTGTGTGTAATCTCCTACTGGATTGATACCTTGGTTCTCAAACTAAGGGAAATACTTACTCTACTTTGCTGCATCACCCTTTCCTCTTCAAGGGAAAAACCAACGCAAGCTTAAGAGGTAGCATGGTCGAAAAAGGATCAATGGCTCGTTTGCACTGTTGGGAAACGTAGCACGCAATTTAAAAAAACTACGCTCATGCAAGATCTATTTAGGAGATGCATAGCAATGAAAGGCAGAGAGTGTGTCCACGTACCCTCGTAGACCAAAAGCGGAAGCGTTTGACAACGCGGTTGATGTAGTCGAACTTCTTCTCATTCTGACCGATCAAGCACCGAACGTATGGCACCTCCGAGTTCTGCACACGTTTAGCTCGATGACATCCCTTGAACTCTTGATCCAGCAAAGTGTTGAGGAAGTAGATGAGTTCCGTCAGCACGACGGCGTTGTGACGGTGATGATGAAGTAATCCGTGCAGGGCTTCGCCTAAGCACTATGAGATTATGGCCGTGGAAGTGAACTATGGAGGGGCGCGCCACAGACGGCTAACAATGATGTTGTGTGTGTTCTGGCGGTGCCCTCCTTCACATATATAGGTTGGAGGGGAGGTGAGGCAGCCAAGGGGGCGCCCCAAGTAGGAGGAATCCTACTTGGGCGCCTCCCAATTCAGCCTCCCCCCTTCCATATTCATCCGGAGGGGGGAGGAAGGAGGAGAGAAGGAAGGAGGAAGCCGAATTGCTCCCCTTACTTTCTCTCTTCCCCTCTTTCCTTCCATCTTATTTTTGTCCTACATGGGGCGCACTAGCCCCTTAGGGGCTGGTCTGTCCCACTCTTGGCCCAATAAGGCCCATATCTTTGCCGGAGGTGCCCGAAACTCCTTTCCGGTGACCCGATGTGTACCCGGTACCCTCGGAACACTTCCGGTGTCCGACTATCATCGTCCTATATATGAATATTTACCTCTCGACCATTTTGAGACTCCTTATCATGTCCGTGATCTCATTCGGGGCTCCAAACAACATTCGGTCACCAAATCACATAACTCGTATAATACAAAATTGTCATCGAATGTTAAGCGTGCGGACCCTACGGGTTCGAGAACTATGTGGACATGACCGAGACACTTCTCGGGTCAATAAGCAATAGCGGAACCTGGATGCTCATATTGGTTCCCACACATTCTACGAAGATCTTTATCTGTCATACAGTAATGTCAACACACGTTATTCCCATTTGTCATCGGTATGTTAGTTGCCCGAGATTTGATCGTTGGTATGTTCATACCTAGTTCAATCTCGTTATCGACAAGTCTCTTTACTCGTTTTGTAATACATCATCCCGCAACTAACTCATTAGTCACATTGCTTGCAAGGCTTCTTATGATGTGCATTACCGAGAGGGCCCAGAGATACCTCTCCGATACTCGGAGTGACAAATCCTAATATTGACCTATGCCAACCCAACAAACACCTTCGGAGATAAATGTATAGCATCTTTATAATCACCAAGTTACGTTGTGACGTTTGATAGCACACAAGGCATTCATCCGGTATCCGGGAGTTGCATAATCTCATAGTCGGACGAATATGTATTTGACATGAAGAAAGCAAAAGCAATAAAACTGAATGATCATTATGCTAAGCTAACGGGCAGGTCATGTCCATCACATCATTCTCCTAATGATGTGATCTTGTTCATCAAATGACAACACATGTCTATGGTTAGGAAACTTAACCATCTTTGATTAACGAGCTAGTCTAGTAGAGGCTTACTAGGGACACGGTGTTTTGTCTATGTATCCACACATGTATCAAGTTTCCGGTTAATACAATTCTAGCATGAATAATAAACATTTATCATGATATAAGGAAATATAAAATAACGACTTTATTATTGCCTCTAGGGCATATTTCCTTCATGTACATCAACTGCGACACTAGTTGTGGTGACATCTTCGTCTCCAGCCAACCTTTTGCTTTCGGCAGCATGGTCCTGCACGCCAACTCGGTGGGTCGCCTTGACCACATCAAGAACTTCGCCCCGAACCAGGTGGTTGCATTCAGAAGCTTGGAGTACATCGTCAATTCACGCGTTGACCTCGTCCTCTCTAGTTGGATGCTGGACCGGCTCGAGAACTCATCGGCCGCAGCAGGCATGACCTCGGAGCCTACCATCAGTCCAAACCACGGATTGGATCACACAATGGTACCATCCTCGAGCGTGGACCAAATCGTTGTCACGCTAAGCTCTAACTTGGGCATAGACACCACCCTCTCCTTGAGCCTCGAGCTTAATCCTAACTCAGACCCAGCGTCAACCTCGGATTCAATCTCTTCTATTGTCGGTCCGTAATCAATGCCGGTCGACCATCGCACTGAGGTCACGTTGAACGACCCATGAATCACACTTAAGATTAGCCCGGCCTACTGCCAGTCCGTGGAATCTGAGGATATGTCTCACCTTAATGAGATGTTGGACCACATTCAGAGGTTATCAATCTCGAATGACCAGACCTTGATCTATGATGAGATCAGGCTTAGAGCAGTTGAATTTAGATCCCACCCGCCACCCACTTAGTCGCCACCGTCGATGATTTAACCGACATGTTGGATTACGCATCCGAGGTAGCTACCGACATGGATGAAGATGTTGGTGCTATGCTTGGAGTGGCAACACCCCCAACTCATACGGGCAGATGGGCTGCCACATCCACTTATGATGTCTATATGGTTGATACCCCTAAAAATCCCTCGAGATGTCTACACAATTTGAGCATAATAAACATTTTACCGAAGAACTCAAGGAGCACTCTGTTGTGCTTGTTGCTATAACAAAACAACTTGATGATATTAGTAGAGAAGTTTGCAATCTCCAATCTAAGTATGCTTTTGCTGAAAGTTTGTTGGAAAAAATATCTGATGCACAAGCTACTCTAGTAAATCAAATGGCTGCTAAACCAATCTCGTTAGAAGATAAAAATGCTGAAGATCTTAAAATGATTGGTGTTTATTCTAATGATTCCTTGTTTAGTAAAGTTCAACTTGTTGAAAAAGGGACTGGAGATGAGTCAACTTTAGTTAGAAGGCGTTCCAAGAGTTCGAAGGGTGAAAATCTTGTTGAGAAAATTGATAAAAGTCGGTTTGGAGAGGTCAAGACTTTAACTAGTGATGTGCCCACTCTTTTGTATTACAAAGACTTTAATTATGATAGTTGCTCTTTGATTGATTGTATTTCTTTGTTGCAATCCATGATTAATTCACCCCATGCCTATGAACAAAATAAAGCTTTTACTGAACATATTGTTGATGCTATGATGAAAGATTTAGATGATAAGTTGGAATTATAAGTATCAATTCCTGGAAAGTTGCATGACGAATGGGGACCTACTATCAAAATCAAAATTAAAAATTATGAGTGTTTTGCTTTGTGTGATTTGGGTGCTAGTGTTTCCACGATTCTGTAATCTCTTTGTGATGTTCTTGGTCTTACCAATATTGAAGATTGCTCTCTTAATTTGCATTTGGCAGATTCTACTATTAAAAAGCCTTTGGGAAGGATCAATGATGTTATTATTCTTGCAAATAGGAACTATGTACCCATAGACTTTATTGTTCTTGGCATCGATTGCAATCTGTCTTGTCCTATTATACTTGGTAGACCGTTTTTGCGCACTATTGGTGCGATGATTGATAAGAAAGATAAGAAAGAAGGGAATATTAAATTCCAATTTCCCTTGAGAAAGGGCATGGAACACTTCCCTAGAACAAATATCAAATTACCTTATGAATCTATCATGTGAGGGCTACATATGGATCGTCCAACAAGGATGACAACACTTGAGATCTTTGTTTCATGCCTAGCTAAGGGCGTAAAATGATAGCGCTCGTTGGGAGGCAACCCAACTTGTATATTTTTGCCTTTTGATTTCCTTGCTGTTTTCAATAAAATACCCATTAATACCTCTGTTTAGATGTGTTTTGTGGTTTGAATAAATGTTTGTGCCCAGCAAAGCCTTTAGGATCGTGTTGGGTGTTAGTAGATTTGATATTGCTGAAAAACATAAACTTTTGCGCTCGCGAGCAAAATTCTCATTTTTAACAGAAGAGTGTTTTTAGGTTGATTATTTTTGCAGAAGATTAATATACAAATTGTTCACGTGGTCCTAATTTTTCAATAAAATTAGAGTTACATAAGTATTCGGAATTTTCTGATTGCTACAGACTGTTCTGTTTTTGACAGATTTTGTTTTCTTTGCGTTTTGTGCTTGTTTTGATGATTCTATGGTTTTCTTTAATGAGTTTTTGCCATAGAAAAGTTGGAATACATTAGATATAATGAAATAATAAAATATGAATTGGTTTGCTAAAGTACGTATAGTAGTGATTTGTTTTCTTATACTAACGGATCTCACAAAAGTTTTGTTGAGTTTTGTGTGATTGAAGTTTTCAAGTTTTGGGTTATCTTACGATGGATGAAGGAATAAGGAGTACGAAGAGCCTAAGCTTGGGGATGCCCATGGAATCCCAAGCTATTATTTAAAAAGAAGCAAGCAACTAAGCTTGGGGATGCCCCCGAGTAGCATCCCCTCTTTCTTCTAACGACCATCGGTATTTTACTCGAAGCTATATTTTTATTCGTCACATACTATGTGTTTTGCTTGGAGCGTCTTGTATGATATGAGTCTTTGCTTGTTTGTTTTGCTTTTTAAGTCTTGAATCCTTTCTGTACACACCTATTAGAGAGAGCCAAAATTATGCCATGACTTGTTAGAATAGCTCTCTTTGCTTCACTAAAAAATTTATGAGCTATGGATTTGCTCTAGTGCTTCACTTATATCTTTTTGAGCACGGTGTGCTTTAATATTTTTGAAGAAATACTCTCTTGCTTCACTTATATCTATTTGAGAGTTATTAAAAATTTCAAGAAATTCTCTCTTGCTTCACTTAAATTATTTTGAACGGAAGAAAAAAAATTATGCTCATGATCTTCACTTAGATTTGTTCGAGCTTATCAAAAGCAACACATGAAAATTAGTCCCAAAGTGATAGATATCCGAGAAGGATATAATAAAAACTTTCATGAAGATCATTGGACAAAATAAACTTGATTCTTTGTAATAGTTTTGAGATATGATGATGTGATACGTGAGTCATGTTAATGAGTAATTATGCTTTAGTAAGAATATTGGTGTTATGGTTTGTGATTCCCTATGCAAGCACGAAAGTCAATAGTCATGCAATGAAATTACATCCTACTTGTGGTGCATTATTCGGTGTTCATTATGCTTAATGCTCGCTTATAAGATTAGTTGTTTCATGGTTGGTCGCTTCCCAATCTTTTGCTAGCCTTCATTCTGCACTAAGTATGATCACTACTTGTGCATCCAACATCCTTTAACCCAGTTTTTCCACGTGTGTCCACCATACCTACCTATATGCGGTATTCCTTTGCCATTCTAAGAAAAATTGTATGTGCCATCTCTAATTTTAAAAATAAATTTCCCTTTTGTGTGCTCGTACCGCTCGCGAGGCGGTGAGGGGTGGCTAATATTTTCCATGCTAGATGTGTTATTCTCACGATGAGTGTTTATTCACTTGTCATTGCACGAGAGTAAGGCAAATGTATTAGGGATGCCCAGTCTTGAATTAAAAAATGAATTTAATTTATGTTGTCAAATAATAAATTCCTTGGAAAGTGTTGGTATGGAAGGCAACCGTGGATTCGGCTAGCCATGGAAAGTAAAAGTTTGGTGGAAAAAGGAATAAACTTTATTTTATGTTTGGGAACCGCCTATGATATATCTAGCATGGAAAGTGTTGGGAACTCTAAGTCATTTTCGTTGGTGGGAAAAGTATGCCACCCAAAATAATTATATCTCTCAATTTAAGCTTTGAGCTCTGGCACCTCTAGAAATCCCTACTTCCCTCTGCTAAGGGCCTTTCTTTTACTTTATGCAATTTTTATTTTGAATTTGAGTCTCTATCTTCTCTTATAAAGCACCAACTAGGAAGCACTATGATCATACTTAGCATTGGGTGTAGCTAATACGCGAGTGTGTTTCATGAATGGATCAATGGTTGAGCATGATGGGCTAGGGATAACTTATTTTAGCATTGATATTTTGAAAGACATGATTGCTTGTTGATATGCTCGAGTATTTAAATCTCACGTCAAAACTAGACTATTGCTTTGAAGCATATAAAAGTCCAAATGTCCATGCTATAAAGAAAAGAATATGATATGACATGTTAGGCAGTATTCCACATCAAAAAAAATTGTTTTTATCATTTACCTACTCGAGGACGAGCAGGAATTAAGCTTGGGGATGTTGATACGTCTCCAGCGTATCTATAATTTTTGATTGTTCCATGCTGTTATATTATCATTATTGGATGTTTTTCAATCATTTTATAGTCATTTTATATCATTTTTTGGTACTAACCTATTGACACAGTGCCAAGTGCCAGTTGCTATATTCAGCATGTTTTTACATCGTCGGAAATCGATACCAAACGGAGTCCAAACGCAGCGAAACTTTTTGTGATTTTTTTCGGACCAGAAGACTGATGACCCACAAGTATAGGGGATCGCAATAGTTTTTGAGGGTAGAGTATTCAACCCAAATTTATTGGTTCGACACAAGGGGAGCCAAAGAATATTCTCAAGTATTAGCAGTTGAGTTGTCAATTCAACCACACCTGAAAGACTTAATATCTGCTGCAAAGTATTTAGTAGCAAAGTAGTATGGAAGTAACGGTAACGGTGGCAAAAGTAACAGTAGCAGTTTTGTAGCAATGGTGATAGAAGCAGTAACGAAAGTAAAAAAGCAAGTATCAATATGGAACGAACGCGTAGGCAATGGATCGACAATTATAGGTATCAGATAATATTCATCATGTAGCAGTTATAACCTAGGGTGACACAGAATTAGCTCCAATTCATCAATGTAATGTAGACATGTATTCCGAATATAGTCATACATGCTTATGGAAAAGAACTTGCATGACATCTTTTGTCCTACCCTCCCGTGGCAGCGGGGTCCTAATGGAAACCTATGGTCATCACTGGGAAGTGCCCCGGTTATTATCACTCCGAGTTTGCCGGATCATAACACATAGTAGGTGACTATAGACTTGCAAGATAGGATCAAGAACACAAATATATTCATGAAAACATAATAGGTTCAGATCTGAAATCATGCCACTCGGGCCCTAGTGACAAGCATTAAGCATAGCAAAGTCATAGCAACATCAATCTCAGAACGTAATGGATACTAGGGATCAAACCCTAACAAAACTAACTCGATTACATGATAAATCTCATCCAACCCATCACCGTCCAGCAAGCCTATGATGGAATTACTCACGCACGACGATGAGCATCATGAAGTTGGTGATGGAGGATGGTTGGTGATGACGACGACGATGATCTCCACTCTCCAGAGCCCCAAACGGACTCCAGATCAGGTCCCCCAATGAAGAACAGGAGGTGGCGGCGGCTCCGTATCGTAAAACACGATGGGATCTTCTCTCTGATTTTTTTATCCCCGAAAGAGAATATATGGAGTTGGAGTTGAGGTCGGTGGAGGTCCAAGGGGCCCACAAGGACGGATGGCGCGCCCTGGGGGGGGGGGGGGGGGGGGGG
>LR738709.1:569632752-569682293 GCA_902687465.1 Secale cereale
GGGGGGGGGGTGGGCGCGCCCCCACCCTTGTGGCCAGGGTGTGGGCCCCCTCCGGTATTTCTTCCCGTCAATATTTTTTATATATTCTGAAAATAATCTCCGTGAAGTTTAGGTCATTCCGAGAACTTTTATTTCTGCACAAAAATACCACCAAGGCAATTCTGTTGAAAACAGCATCAGTCCGAGTTAGTTCCATTCAAATCATACAAATTAGAGTCCAAAACAAGGGCAAAAGAGTTTGGAAAAGTAGATATGATGGAGACGTATCAACTCCCCCAAGCATAACCCCTTGCTTGTCCTCAAGCAATTCAGTTGATAAACTGAAAGCGATAAAGAAAAACTTTTACAAACTCTATTTGATCTTGTTGTTGTAAATACGTAAAGCTAGCATTCAAGTTTTCAACAAAGATTATGAACTAACCACATTCACAATAACATTTAGGTCTCATGTTTACTCATATCAATGACATAAGCAACTAGCGAGCAATAATAATAAATCTCCGATGACAACACTTTTTCAAAATAATCCTGATACAATATGATAAAGTGCTATCTCGCTAGCCCTTTCTCAGACCGCAAAACATAAATGTAGAGCACCTAAGAAGATCAAGGACTGACTAAACATTGTAATTCATGGTTAAAGAGATCCAATCATACTCATACTGAACATCAATTAATAGCAAAGCATATAAATGACACAGGTGCTCTAAGACTGGTGCTTTTTATAAGAGGATGATGACTCAACAAGTAAAAGTAAATAGATAGGCCCTAAGAAGAGAGAAGCAGGGATTTGCAGAGGTGCTAGAGCTCAAGTTTTTAAATCAGAGATGAACATAATTTTGAGCAATATGCTTCCTTTGTCAATTCTATGACCAAGAGTTCTCAATATCTTCCATGCTACATACATTATAGGCGGTTCCCAAACAGAATGGTAAAGTTTTACTCCCTCTCCACCATCAAACGCACTCCACGGCTTATCTGAAATAATGGGTACCGTCCAAACCAGAAACAATCCAGGCGAAGCTTTGTTTAATTATATTTTGATTTGATTTTTGATCTTTTGATCATGGGACTGGTAATCCCAGTTACCAGCCATTTTCTCGTGAATGACAAGTGGAGTCCACTCATCATGAGAATAACCCACCTAGCATGGAAGATATTTACAACCCTCAGTCGCCACATGAGCGATTTGGGCATACAAAACATTTTTTTTGAAGGTTTAGAGTTTGGCACATGCAAATTTACTTGGAACGGCAGGTAAATACCGCATATAGGTAGGTATGGTGGACTCTTATGGAACAACTTTGGGTTTATGGAAGTGGATGCACAAGCAGCATTCCCGCTTAGTACATGTGAAGGCTAGAAAGAGACTGGGAAGCAGCTAGAGAGCAACAACGGTCATAAACATGCCTTGAGATTAACCAACATTGAGTGCAAGCATGAGTAGGATATAAAAAATGATGAACATAAATATTGTGGAGGCTATGTTGATTTTGTTTCAACTACATGTGTGAACATGTGCCAAGGCGAGCCACTTAAATCATTCGAAGGAGGATACCATCCTATCATACTACATCACAGCTATTTTAAAGCATGTTGGCACGCAAGGTAAATCATTATAAACTCCTAGCTAATTAAGCATGGCATGAGTAACTATAATCTCTAATTGTCATTGCAAACATGTTTCATTCATAAAAGGTTGAATCGGGAACGACAAGCTAATCATATTTACAAAAACATGATCGGTCGAGTTCATACCAGCTTTTCTCCATCTCAATCATTTCATCATATATCGTCATTATTGCCTTTCACTTGCACGACCAAACAGTGTGAATAATAATAATAGTGCACGTGCATCGCACTAAGCTGGAATCTGCAAACATTTATTCAAAGGAGAAGACAAAGTAATATGGGCTCTTCGTTAGTTCGACAATAATGCATATGAGAGCCACTCATCGTTTTCATCGTGGTCTTCTCCTCTCGACCCCCAAAGAAAAGAAAATAATTTCAAAGAAACACACTGAAATATTTTTGGAGTTTTTGTTTTTCTGAAGAAAGCAAAACAAGAATGAAAAAACTATTTACACGGGAAAACTCCCAACAAACAAAAGAAGAACGAGAAATCTTTTTGGATTTTCTTTTAGTACTACAAACTACCAAGAAACTAACTGGAAAGAAAAGACAAAAAAAGCAAGAAATATTTTTGGTTTATCTAAAAATTTCAAACACACAAGAAGAAAGCAAGAAAAATAAACTAAAATGGATGATACAATGAAAAAGTATGAACACCAACAACTGGAATGAATGTGTGGACATGAATGTAATGTTGGTGAGGAATACGTACTCCCCCAAGCTTAGGCTTCTGCCTAAGTTGGTCTATGCCCATGGATCAAAGTATCCCTCTCATGTGTAATAAGGTGGATCCTGAGGGTTCCACTGGTATGCGATCTCCTGCAGCTCGCACTGAAATATAGGCTCATGATATGGATCAGGACGGCTCTGGCTCAGGAACTGGGGACCGTGTCCCATCCCAATATGCCTAAATATCCTCGGGCAAAATGATGTACCTGCCTAAATGAAGATCGAACAAAGTAGGTGCAGGCAAGGTAATAATCTGAAAAGTTTTCTCGCTAAATATTAAATTATAAATAAGTCTCTTTTCCTCGTCATAGCGAATGAACTTATGTGCTACCATGCTGTCATAATCTAAATAAATAGCGGGTAGCAATTTCACTTTCTCATAATGTCTAATGGGTATCTCAAAATGTGTGGCAAGGCGTGAGGCGAAGATGCCTCAAAAAATAGGACCCTTCGAGCGGTTTAAACTCAACCATTTAGCAACCATAGCACCCAGACTGAAATTTCTATCGCTGAGTAAAGCATGGCGCAAAATAGCAAGGTCGGGAGCACTGAGGCCTCCGCTCTCCCCACGACCAATCAAACATCTCCCAGCAAATAGTGAATAATAGTGTAAAATAGGAAAATGTATACTGGTAACTCTCGCTTTCGACACCCTTCTGATTTCCCCTACGGTAGTTTCATCAATGAAATCTTCCACATCTCTAGGACGTGGTTCATTGACGCTACCTTCATAGGGTAATTTTCATACCCCACAAAAGTCATAAAGCGTCATCTCCTTCTGCACATCATATAAATCAAATTCTACCATAGGTGGTGATTTTCTATCATGAAAATAAAAAATTTGCATGAAAGTATTAGTTAGGAGGAGATACTGATCACACTGGTCGCGGAGGAAGTCGGTGATGCCGGCATTCTCGGCCAAATAATAGAAATCTTCATAAATTCCCACTTGTAAGAATGTATCACATGGCCATTCACACGCCTGAAGCTCCGCGGTACGGGGAAGATTGTACTTGGGCTTCTCCTTCTCCTCATTCTCCTTTTCCTTTGAACCCCGGCTCGAGGAGCCTCTCAACAATCTCCTCATCAATTTCTTCCTGTGACAAATTCTGAAATTTTTAGTGACTCAAAATAAAATTAAACCAAACTCAACAAAATTGATAGCAACTACTCCTACAAGTATCTAGAAGCTATATCATGCATCAAAACTACTTTGGACCATATAAATTTGACATGCAAGCTGAAAAACAAGGTCACTACAACAACAAAATTTTGCAATAAATAAAGCACTAGAACAAAAACTAATTGGACCCTTGGAGGAGTCACATACTGAAGAACAATCCCCCAAAACAGTTTTTCAAATGATGATTTGAGCAAGGAGATCAAAAATGGTAGCAAGATGAGCTAGAACACGGGTTTGAGCTGGTGCATAATTTTTTCTGGAGGAAGAAGGAGAGGATGGGTGATAGAATAAGTGAAGGGGCCATGTGGGGCTCACAAGGACAGGGGCGCTCCCAGGGGGGTAGGGGGCGCCCTCCACCCTTGTGGCTCAGTGGTGCAACCCCCTCGTGCATATTCAGTGCCAAAAATCTTAAAATATTCTAGAACAATATATATTGAATTTTTAAGGCATTTGGAGAACTTTTATTTTCGGGACATTTTTTATTGCACAGATAAATCAGAAAACAGACAAATAATACTATTTTTGATTTATTTAATCTAAATAACAGAAAGTAAAAGTTGGGTACAGAAGGTGGTGTTCTCTAAATTCATCCATCTCATGCTCATCAAAAGGAATCCGTCAGCGAGGTTGATCAAGTCTCATTAACAAACTTCTTTCGAATAACATAAAACCGGATAATTTTCGAATAAAACTAGGTTACCTCAATGAGGATATGCATGTCCCCAACAATAAGAATATCATATTTCTTCTTAACAGTAGGAAGAGGAAATTCAAAATTTCCAATAGCAATAGTTGAAATTTTTCCAATAGATTTGATGCTATTAACTTGAGGTTGTTTCTTCGGAAAGTGTACCGTATGCTCATTACCATTTACATGAAAAGTGACATTGCCTTTGTTGCAATCCATAACAGGCCCTGCAGTATTCAAAAAGGGTCTACCAAGGATAATCGACATACTGTCGTCCTCAGGAATATCAAGAATAACAAAGTCGGTTAAGATAGTAACGTTTGCAACCACAACAGGCACATCCTCACAAATACCGATAGGTATAGCCGTTGATTTATTAGCCATTTGCAAAGAGATTTCAGCAGGTGTCAACTTATTCAAATCAAGTCTAGGATACAAAGAGAAAGGCATAACACTAACACCGGCTCCAAGATCACATAAAGCAGTTTTAACATAATTTCCTTTAATGGAACATGGCATAGTCGGTATTCCTGGATCCCCAAGTTTCTTTGGTATTCCACCCTTACAAGTATAATTAGCAAGCATGGTGGAAATTTCAGCTTCTGGTATCTTTCTTTTATTAGTAACAATTTCTTTCATACACTTGGCATAAGGAGGCATTTTAAGCATATCAGTCAAACGCATACGCAAAAAGATAGCTCTAATCATCTCGCAAAAGCGTTCAAAATCCTCATCATCCTTTTTCTTGGATGGTTTAGGAGGAAAGGGCATGGGTTTCTGAACCCATGGTTCCGTTTCTTTACCATGTTTCCTAGCAATGAAATCTCTCTTGTCATAGCGTTGATTCTTTGATTGTGGGTTATCAAGATCAACATCAGGTTCTATCTCTACATCATTATCATTACTAGGTTGAGCATCGGTATGAACTTTTCTTTTTATTTTTATTACTAGTACTAGGTTTATCAATATTAATTCTCTGAGAATCTTGCTCAATTATCTTAGGATAGCCCTCAGGATACAAAGGTTCCCGAGTTACTTTACCACCTCTAGTAGCAACCATAATAGCTTTATCATTATTCTTACTATTCAACTCATTAAGCAAATCATTTTGTGCCTTAAGTACTTGTTCTACTTGAGTGGTAACCATGGAAGCATGTATACTAATAAGTTTAAGATCATTAGAAGTTCTAGTCACAAGATCACCCAAGCGGTCAGGCATATAAGCATTACATTTCAGCTGTCTACTAGCATAAGCATTGAAATCTTCTTGTTTAACAATAAAATTATCAAACTCATCCATGCATTGGCTAGCAGACTTATTATAAGGAATATCACCTTCATCAAATCTGTAGAGAGAATTTACCTTTACTACTTGTGTCGAGTTATCAAGACCATGTATTTCTTCAGCAGGTGGTAAATTCTTAACATCTTCAGCTTTAAAACCTTTTTCCTTCATTGATTTCTTTGCCTCTTGCATATCTTCGAGACTGAGAAATAGAATACCTCTTTTCTCTGGAGTTGACTTTGGAGTTGGTTCAGGAAGAGTCCAATCATTATCATTAATCAATATATTATTCAATAATTTTTCAGCTTGTTCAACAGTTCGTTCCCAGAAAACACAACTAGCACAACTATATAGGTGGTCCCTAGAAGCATAGGTTAGTCCATTATAAAAGATATCAAGTATTTAATTCTTCTTGAGAGGATGATCAGGCAAAGCATTAAGTAATTGGAGAAGCCTCCCCCAAACTTGTGGGAGACTCTCTTCTTCAATTTGCACAAAATTAAATATTTCTTGTAAGGCAGCTTGTTTCTTATGAGCAGGAAAATATCTTGCAGAGAAGTAGTAAATCATATCCTGGGGACTATGCACACAACCCGGATCAAAAGAGTTAAACCATAACTTAGCACCACCCTTCAATGAGAAAGGAAACAACTTAAGAATATAGTAATAGCGAATTTTTTCCTCATGAGCAAATAGGGTGGCTATATCATCTAATTTAGTAAGATGTGCCACAACAGTTTCAGATTCATAACCATGAAAAGGATCATATTCAACTAAAGTAATTAACTCAGGATCAACAAAGAATTAATAATCCTTATCAGTAACACAGATAGGTGAAGTAGCAAATTCAGGATCACATTGCATCTTAGCATTCAAAGATTGTTCTTTCCACTTACGTGTTAATTTCTTAAGATTGTACCTATCCTTACAAGCAAGAAAGTCCATAGCTATTTCTCCTTCCATAACATATCCCTTAGGAACAATAGGTAATTCATATCTAGGGGAAGTAGGTCTAACAGGTGTTTCAATGTTTTCAATATCATTAATTTCATCAGTTTCAGAAATATCATCATCGTCAGCATAATCAATAGTACTGGCTCTAGAAAGATGTGCATCAAGTAATTCTCCTAGTGGCACATTTTTATCAAACTTAGTAGTAGAATCATAAGCATCATTCATAGTAGATGTGGTATCATCAATATCATGCGACATATCAGAATCAATAGCAGGTGTAGGTGTTGCAAGTTCACTTAAAACATATGGTGAATCAAGTGCAGAGCTAGATGGCAGTTCCTTACCTCCCCTCGTTCTAGAGGGAACGATCTTGGTTCTATCATCCTTCAGATTCTTCATATCCTTCAAAGTGATCAGCATATATAAATCCCAAGTAACTCAGAGAATAGAGCTATGCTCCACGGGGACGCCGCTAGAAAAATGTCTTGATAACCCACAAGTATAGGGGATCGCAACAGTTTTCGAGGGTAGAGTATTCAACCCAAATTATTGATTCGACACAAGGGGAGCCAAAGTATATTCTCAAGTATTAGTAGTTGTTTTTTCAATTCAACCACACCTGGAAAACTTAATATCTACAGCAAAGTATTTAGTAGCAAAGTAGTACGGAAGTAACGGTAACACTGGCAAAAGTAATAGTAGTAGTTTTGTAACAATGATGACAGCAGCAGTAACGAAAGTAACAAAGCAAGTATCATTATGGAACGAACTCGTAGGCAATGGATCGACAATCATAGGTGTCAGATAATATTCATCATGTAGCAGTTATAACCTAGGGTGACACAGAACTAGCTCCAATTCATCTATGTAATGTAGGCATGTATGCCGAATATAGTCATACGTGCTTATGGAAAAGAACTTGCATGGCATCTTTTGTCCTACCCTCCCGTGGCAGTAGGGTCCTAATGGAAACTAAGGGATATTAAGGCCTCCTTTTAATAGAGTACTGGACCAAAGCATTATCACTTAGTGAATACATGTACTCCTCAAACTATGATCATCACCGGGAAGTGCCCCGGTTATTGTCACTTCGAGTTTCTCGGATCATAACACATAGTAGGTGACTATAGACTTGCAAGATAGGATCAAGAACACAAATATATTCATGAAAACATAATAGGCTCAGATCTGAAATCATGGCACCCTGGCCCTTGTGATAAGCATTAAGCATAGTAAAGTCATAGCAACATCAATCTCAGAACATAATGGATACTAGGGATCAAACCCTAACAAAACTAACTCGATTACATGATAAATATCATCCAACTGATACGTCCAAAACGTATATATAATTTCTGCTTGCTCCATGCCTCTTTTGGGTGATATTGCTATGTTATTTATACACTTCCATACACTTTTGATCATATTTGGACTAACCTATTAACTCAGTGCACCCAAGTGCCAGTTTCTGTTTTCGGCTGTTTTTGTATTTCAGGTTTTCACATTACGAGAACTGCCAGAAAAAATCCAGAAAAATTATATAAAAAATCAGCGTTCAGGAAGCTTCCATGCGGCCAAAGTAGGGCCGGAGGGGACCCACAGGGGCTCCAGGCGGCCTGCCCACACGGCCCCCCCGGCCGCGCCGGGGGGCGCCTGGGCACCCCTGACCCCCTCTGATGCCCCCCTTTGGCATATATTTACACCGTGTCGTGAAAACCCTGATTCGGGACCCCTTTTCTCCAGACGCGATTCCGATCTCCGCCTCCATCGCCATCAAGCTTCGGGGGACCAGAATTCCTGTGCCGGCACCCTGCCGGGACGGGGAAGTGCCCCCGGATTCATCTCCATCGATGTTGCTTCCTCCCTCCATGATGCGGGAGTAGTTCCTCCTCGGGGCTGAGGTTCTTACCAGTAGCTATGTGGTCAATTCTCTCTCCCATGATGTGATCTTCATTGTGATCATAGGCTATGTTAATCTAGGGTGATCCCATGATATTTCCCCTTCCTCTATGTATTGGATTGATGTACTCACTTGTCTTTATCTAGTATAATCCCCGAGACCAAGGTGACAGCGGTCTATTGGACATGGATTAGAAAAGTATTTTCATGAGTGATTTCCTCTCTTGTGTGTTGATTGAAGATTGAGAGTCTCTTGGTGCTTGTCTTTGACTATCCTTTAGATATGTTGTGGTGATTGTGGGACTCTCTTTGGATGGCCGCGGTGACATTGGGAAATCCTTAGATTGAGAACTACGAACTTTGAGGTGTGCTTTTGTAGCCCTACATAATTATCGTCCTCTCTTGACCACGAAGGAATGACCTCCGAGTGCGTCCCCTTTGCATGTTTTATGGGAAGTATCATGTGATTCGATTATGTTAATGTTGTTGGGAGTTGCCACTAGTGAAAGTATGAACCCTAGGCCTTGTTTCCACCATTGCAATACCATTTGTGCTCACGTTTACCACTTGTTTGCTTGCTGCACTTTTTATTACAGATTTATATTACTTTGTTTTGCCATCCATATCACTTGCCATTCAACATCTCTTCGCCGAACTAGTGCACCTATACATCTAACAAGTGTATTAGGTGTGTTGGGGACACAAGAGACTTCTTGTATCTTAGTTGCAGGGTTGCTTGAGAGAGACCATCTTCAACTTCTACTTCCTTGAGTTCGATAAACCTTAGGTCATCCACTTGAGGGAAATTGCTGCTGTCCTACAAACCTCTGCGCTTGGAGGCCCAACATAGTCTACAAGAGTAGAAGCGTGTGTAGACATCAAGCTATTTCTGGCGCCGTTGCCGGGGAGGTGAGCGCTTGAAGGTATATCTTTAGATCTTGCAATTAAATCTTTTTGTTTCTTGTTTTTATTTCACTAGTTATGCTTATGGACAACCTTGCTATTGGATCGTTGCTTGCGGGAAGACGCCCCACACCTGTGGTGGTTGCTCCCCCCCCCCTACTGAAATTGTGCCCTATAAAATACCAGCTGGTATTATCGATTATGTCTTGGCTAATCGTTATGCAGGAGACAGACATCCCGGGGAACACTTGCTATATCTGTCACAATTATGTTCATTATTTAAGCTTGCAGGTGTATCAAGGGAGTTTGTCATGAGGAAATTGTTCGCCGTATCACTTATAGATAAGGCTTCAGATTGGTATAAGCTTCTCGATAACTCACACTTGCTTGATTGGCAAGAGATTATGTCTCTCTTTTATACTAAGTTTTATCCTCTTCATGAAGTCCATAAGAATAGGAATTATGTTTATAATTTCTATCCTCATGACGGAGAGAGCATAGCTCAAGCTTGGGGGAGACTGAAAACGTTAATGCTAAAAAGTCCTAACCATGGGCTCCCCAAAGATATGATTATTACTAATTTCTATGCGAGGCTCTCTCGACAGGATAAAGATTTGCTCGATGCTTCCTCTATGGGTTCTTTCACAAACGAAAAGACTGATGCTAAATGGGAACTCCTTGAAAGAATTCAACGCAACACTGAAGATTGGGAGATCGACAAAGGTAAAGAGTCAGGTATAATTTATGAGTATGATTGCATTAAGTCCTTTGTTGAAACTACAAGTGAAAGCACATTTGCTCCTCGGGTGGTTTTGGTAATTAATGACAACATACTTTGTGGTTGGACTAATGCTTTTATCAAGTATGTTTCAGGAAATTCAATCACATTGGCATGGCAAAAGGACTGAAGAAGTGGACCCCTCAAAATGCTAAGGCAAGCATTGGCAAAAGCTCAAGACTCCTTTTTTTGGTTTAGTGATCCAAGATCACATTGAGTCCATAGGAAAAGCCAATACTATTAAAAGGGGATGAGGTTATGTTGATGATCTGGTTGCTCAAGTGCTTAGTGATACATCTCCTAAACTATCAGCAACTTTCACTGCCATATACACTCATAAGTAATCTTGGTCCCACCGATATTCCAAACTCAGTCACACCGAGATGAACCACCTCAGCCATAAGCCAAACCCTAGAAAAATCGGATATTCCGATTTTGAAATCGGTTTCACCGAAACATGAGTCGCCAAGCTTCTGTAACCTTCTGTCATCAAATCGGTGTCACCGAGATGATGAAGTCGGTCCCACCGAAACTGGCATGCTCTTGTCATTGCACGAATCGGACTAACCGAGTTTGTATATTCGGTCCCACCGAAAACCCCAACGTTCACATTATTTGAACTTTCGGTCTCACCGAGTTGTCCACTTCGGTCCCACCGAGTTTGCTCAAATATGTGTGTAACGGTTGGATTTTGTGTGGAGGCTATTTATACCCCTCCACCCCCTCTTCATTCATGGAGAGAGCCATCAGAAAGAACTACCACTCCTACCTTACATTTCTGAGAAGAGAACTACCTACCCTTGTGTTGAGATCAAGTTGTTCCACTCCCACCATATGAAGCTTGATCTCTAACCTTCCCAAGTTGCTTTCCACTCAATCCTTTCTTCCACCACAGCCAAATCAGTGAGGAGAGTTGAGTGTTGGGGAGATTATCATTTGAAGCACAAGAGCAAGGAGTTCATCATCATCTACAACATCTATTACCTTTTGGAGGGTGGTGCCTCCTAGATTGGTTAGGTGTCGCTTGGGAGCCTCCGTCATCGAGATGTGGAGTTGAACCAAGAAGTTTGTAAGGGCAAGGAGATCGCCTACTTCGTGAAGATCTACCCCGAGTAAGGCTAGCCCTCCGTGGGCGTAGGCCATGATGGAATAGACAAGGTTGCTTCTTCGTGGACACTTCGTGGGTGGAGCCCTCCGTGGACTCTCGCAGCCGTTACCCTCCGTGGGTTGAAGTCTCCATCAACGTGGATGTACGATAGCACCACCTATCGGAACCACGGGAAAAATCATTGCGTCTCCAAATTGCGTTTGATCTTCTCCACTTCTCTTTACTACTTGTGCAATTTACTTTCCGCTGCCCATACTCTAGAATTGCATGTGTAGTGTGCTACTTGACTTGTGTGTTATGCAAAATCTGCCAAAATCTGTCCTTGATAAAAGACAAATTTTTTATCTTGTCGAGTAGTCTAATCACCCCCCTCTAGACACTCTCACCTTCTTCGATCCCTCAATTGGTATCAGAGCCTTGGTCTCCATTGCTTTGGTTTACACACCATTGGAGGAAGATGGACGTGTCTACGTTTGGGAGTGTTAGCCATAGAGTGCCTATTCTTAATGGAGTGTCCTATAACTCGTGGAGGACTGAAATGCTTAGTATCTTTAAGACGTACAATTTGCGCAAATATGTTGAGAACCCCTATGTGCCCCCATTTGACCCCTTGCACCCTACCATGGATGAAGAGCTTGATTTGCTTCGTAACCTTAGGACTGTAAATCTTATCATTAGAGGGTTACCCGATAACTTGCTTAAGCTCGTTACAAACTTTGAGTGCGCCTATGCTATGTGGAAGTTCTTGGAAGAACTTTATCCGGACTACTCTTTGAGAGGTCTTGATAAAATTCTATACAAGACTATTGAACTTGATATGATGCACCCCAATGATCCCAACTTTGATAAATGCTTCTTTGAGCTTCGTGATCTTATGAAAAAGAAGGGTGATCCCGGTCTTATCAGTGTTTTAATTAGAAATGCTCTTGTATTGCATTCCGAAGATTATTGTCACATTGACAAAACTAATGCAAGTAGTTATCAAATTGACCTAGGTGTTGATGATGAACAATCTATGGGTCAATATGATGATGAGCATGAGCATGATGATGATTACTCCGATTCGGACACCGAGCTAGACAAGATCATGAAGAGTCTCAATCTTATGGCAAATGTGAGAGACTACATGTCCGGCGGAAAAGAGTGGATTCTTGATAGTGGATGCACCGACCACATGACCGGAGACAAAGACATGTTTCGAGAGCTTGCAAAGAACGATGGTCCACGCAAGTATGTGACTTTTGGAGATAACTCCAAGGGTAAGGTACTTGGCCTTGGTAAGGTGGCCATATCTCATGATAGCTCTATTCAAAATGTCATGCTTGTAGAATCTCTTGGATACAATTTACTTTCCGTGTCTAGATTAGCTGACTTTGGATTCAATGTGCTATTCACCAAAGTAGATTGCCAAGTCTTTCGTCGTGACAATCAAAACATGGCGTTTACCGGTATCCGTAGAGGTGATCTATATATTGTTGATTTCACTAAGAAAGCCCAACCTAGAGCTTGCTTCATTGCTAAATCCTCTAAAGGTTGGTTATGGCATAGAAGGCTTGGACATGTTGGTATGCGTAATCTAGACAAGCTGATCAAAGGTGATCATATTCTTGGCGTTAAAGATGTTTTCTTTGACAAAGATAGACTTTGTAGTGCTTGTCAAGCAGGAAAACAAGTAGGTGGAAGTCATCCCGTGAAGAACATCATGACCACAAGGAGACCGCTTGGGCTTCTTCATATGGATCTCTTCGGTCCCAATGCTTACAAAAGCCTTGGTGGTAACTCCTTTGGTCTAGTTATAGTTGATGATTATTCCAGATTTACGTGGGTATTTTTCCTTGATGACAAATCGCAGGTTCAGAGAATCTTCAAAACCTTTGCCAAAAAGGCCCAAAATCAATTTGAGGTGAAGATCAAGAAATTTCGGAGTGACAATGGAACGGAGTTCAAGAACGTCAATGTAGACTCTTTTCTCGATGAGGAAGGGATTCTACATGAGTTCTCGGCTACGTACACTCCTCAACAAAATGGAGTTGTTGAGAGGAAGAACCGAACGCTCATAGAGATGGCGAGAACGATGCTTGATGAATACAAGACACCGAAGCATTTTTGGGGGGAAGCGGTCGAGACAGCTTGTCATGCAATCAACAGGCTTTATCTTCATAAGCTCCTCGGCAAGACATCATACGAGCTCCTCACCGGTAACAAACCCCAAGTGGGATACTTTCGTGTCTTTGGTTCGAAATGCTATATCCTTGATAAGCATCGTCGGTCTAAATTTGCTCCTAAATCTCATGAAGGCTTTCTTCTTGGTTATGGATCAAACTCCCACACCTACCGTGTCTACAATAATTTCACCCGAAATGTTGAAGAGACGGTAGACGTGAAGTTTGATGAATCTAACGGCTCGCAAGTAGAGCAAATGCCTATTGATGTAGGAGACAAGGACCCATCAGAAGCTATCCAAGACTTATCTATTGGAAAGATCCGTCCCATGGAAGTGAAGGAGAGTACCTCATCTACATATGTGGAGCCCCCTACCTCACGGCGAGATGAACCTCAAGGCAACATGGAGGCCTCCACAAGTGGAACTCACCAAGATGAGGAAGTGCAACAAGAAGATCCACCACAACCTCCTTCTCCACCACCTCAAGACAACACCAACAACAATGAAGAAGAAGAGGAAGATGAAGATGATGAGGAAGCTCAGCCACAACCTCAACAAAAGCTATCCCGAGTCCGAGCAAGAGTCAAGAAAAATCATCCCGTGGAACAAATGATGAACGACATCAACTCCGGGAGAATTACTCGCTCTAAAACTCGCTTAGCTAACTTTTGTGAGCATTACTCATTTATCTCTAGTATTGAACCTATGAAGGTAGAAGAAGCACTTGAAGACCCGGATTGGGTGAACGCTATGCACGAAGAACTACACAACTTCGAGAGGAACAAGGTATGGACTTTGGTAGAGAAGCCCAACGATGATCAAAACGTCATTGGAACCAAATGGGTATTTCGGAACAAGCAAGATGAAGATGGACAAGTCATCTGCAACAAGGCTCATCTCGTAGCTCAAGGTTACACACAAGTCGAAGGTATGGACTATGGTGAGACCTATGCCCCCGTTGCTAGACTTGAGTCCATTCGCATTCTTCTTGCTTATGCCAATCACCATGATATTACTCTCTATCAAATGGATATCAAAAGTGCTTTCCTAAATGGTGAAATTGAGGAGGAAGTATTTGTGAAACAACCTCCCGGATTTGTGAATCCCAAAAAGCCTAATCATGTTTACAAGTTGCACAAAGCTCTTTATGGTCTTAAACAAGCTCCTAGAGCTTGGTACAAATGCTTGACTAGCTTTCTTCTTGAAAAGGGGTTTGAGATTGGAAAGATAGACTCAACGCTGTTCACGAAAAGGGTTAATGGTGAACTATTTGTGTGCCAAATATATGTTGATGATATTATCTTTGGTTCAACTAACCCTCATTTTAGCAAGAAGTTTGGACAGCTCATGTCAGAGAAGTATGAGATGTCCATGATGAGTGAACTCAAATTCTTCCTTGGGTTGCAAATCAAGCAATCTAAGGAGGGTACCTTTGTCTCACAAACAAAGTACACCAAGGATCTCTTCAAGAAGTTCAACATGCAAGAAAGCAAAGGTATGAGTACCCCCATGCCTACAAGTGGACATAATGACTTGACAAAAGATGGAGAACCCATTGATCAAAGGGTTTACCGATCTATGATTGGTTCTCTACTATATCTTTGTGCTTCTCGTCCTGACATAATGTTGAGTGTATGCATGTGTGCGCGATATCAAGCAGCCCCTAAAGAATGTCATCTTAAAGCTGTTAAAAGGATAGTGAGATATTTGATACACACACCAAACTTTGGCATTTGGTATCCTAAGAGGGCCTCTTTCGACCTTGTTGGCTATTCCGACTCGGACTATGCCGGTGACAAGGTTGATAGAAAGTCAACTTCGGGTACGTGTCAATTCCTTGGTCGATCCCTTGTATCTTGGTCCTCCAAGAAACAAAATTCGGTATCATTATCCACTGCCGAAGCGGAATATATTGCTGCTGGTTCGTGTTGTGCTCAATTGCTATGGATGACACAAACGCTTAAGGATTATGGGATACATGTGAGACATGTTCCCTTGCTTTGTGACAATGAGAGTGCGATTAAAATTGGACACAATCCCGTGCAACACTCTCGAACGAAGCATATTGAAGTTCGTCACCATTTCATTCGTGATCATATTGCCAAGGGTGACATCAATCTTAAGCATGTTCGTACTGACAAACAACTTGCTGATATCTTTACAAAACCTCTTGATGAGAAGGTGTTTTGTCGCTTGAGGAGTGAGTTGAACATCATTGATGCTTCAAACTTGGAGTGAGAACTCCATTGATGCATGCAAGGCATGAGCCCACTTGACTAATCCTTGATATTTCTCTTATGATAGTGATCATATGTCTTGGACACATTTGCCTCCTTGTATTGCATCTAACTCCTTGCAGGTACTTGGATGATCTACATCCCACAAGATTACCACACACCCAAATCATGAGTAATCTTGTCATTGACCAAGTATCTAGCCCTTTGGGATGTTGAGTTCAAGGAACAAAATTCCACATATCCTTTTTGACATTTTATACATCTAGTATTTCACTCTTGTCATCTTGGATATCCTTGAGTATTTCCTTGCTTGCCTAACCCATGTAGGAAGATGAACTACACAAGTGGAAATGGCGCTCCAACTTCACATTCAATGAGCACCTACATCAAGTTTACCAACATGAGCAAAGCAACAACAAGCCCAAGGTATGTTCTTCACATCTTTAAGGAGCTTTGCTCAAAGTCATGAGTACAAGCAGCTTCATAAGATGTGATCACATCGAATGCTTAATCGAAAAATGGCAACCCCATTTTGAGCTTAAATGATGAGTATGACCTATGATCAAATGTCCTCATTTGACTCCTAAGTCAATATACTCAAACATAAGTGACCTTGTCGCCGACCTTTATCTAGATGAAGTACATATGTTTTGGAGTCTTTCTATTTTCTCCTATGTTCTCTCATTGAGTTTTCATTTCAAAAAAAAAACTTCATCTAGGAATCTTTTTCATTTCTATTTTTCTGTCTTTGTGAATATCCTCCTGGCTCTGATCAATTCCTCGAAAATCTTTCACAAATTCATTGCAAATCCTTTGAAACTTTCCTCGCAAAGTGAGCTGAATTATTTCTGTATTTCCTTGGAATTAAACTCGGCGTCACCGATTTAAATTTTTCGGTCTAACCGAAAAGGATCTACCCTAAGTCCCTGACTTTCGGACCCACCGATTCATCTTAATTCGGTGTCACCGATTTATTTCTTCCAGGATATCATCTTCTGCAGCTCCACTCAATGATTCTCTACGCATGTTCCTATTTGCCCTGTTGTGATTCTTAAGGATCCCACTTCCTTCTTTCCATCTTTCCTGACCTTCCTAGTTTGCTGTCCTTTTCGGCACTTGATGTCAAAGGGGGAGAAGACTTAGGGGGAGAAGAGAAGATTTAGGGGGAGAAGAAGAGCAATCTTACCTTAAGGGGGAGAGAATCACATCAAAGCTTTGCCGTGTTTTACATTGGACATCACAATTGGCGTCATTCTCATTTGGCATCATTCTTTTGATTTTGCTCTTTCCATCAAACCCCTTGATCTGAGAGAACTCAAAGGGAGAGGAATCTTCACAATTGATATCTTATGGAAAGCAAAATCTCTCAGAGTTCATTGAAAATCTTTTAGTTTCGGAGACATGTTTGCTGATTCGAGCTTGTGCTCAATATGAGACACTCTTTATACATGTCATCCCTGGCTTGGTACTCTTGATGTTCTTGCAGTTGGTTGAAGAAATACTCTTGTGTTATCTAACCTTGTTTTCCCAAGTTTATCTCTTCAGGTACAATGCCAAGGAACCTCAAGGTAAGTATATGCACTTTGCAGAATGTGCATGATGGTGACTTGCTTGTGAATACTTGTTTGCAAGAAATCACCATGCACATATGCATTATCACTCATTTCTTTTCATCTGCTCTGATGCATATAGCCAAGCTGCATGTAGCACATCTTGCTTATCTCTCTTGTGTGCTTGTGGTAGTCCAAAACCAAAATTTATGAAAATCTTGCACACTTGTAGGGGGAGCCTGTGTACTACATGTTTGTCAAAGCTTTCGTGATAATTCTGTCTTCCTTTCAATAAGCTTTGATGTCTTGTTTAGTGTGATTTTAGTGTGTTGCCATCAATTACCAAAAAGGGGGAGATTGAAAGCACATTTGCTCCTCGGGTGGTTTTGGTAATTAATGACAACATACTTTGTGGTTGGACTAATGCTTTTATCAAGTATGTTTCAGGAAATTCAATCACATTGGCATGGCAAAAGGACTGAAGAAGTGGACCCCTCAAAATGCTAAGGCAAGCATTGGCAAAAGCTCAAGACTCCTTTTTTTTTGGTTTAGTGATCCAAGATCACATTGAGTCCATAGGAAAAGCCAATACTATTAAAAGGGGATGAGGTTATGTTGATGATCTGGTTGCTCAAGTGCTTAGTGATACATCTCCTAAACTATCAGCAACTTTCACTGCCATATACACTCATAAGTAATCTCGGTCCCACCGATATTCCAAACTCAGTCACACCGAGATGAACCACCTCAGCCATAAGCCAAACCCTAGAAAAATCGGATATTTCGATTTTGAAATCGGTTTCACCGAAACATGAGTCGCCAAGCTTCTGTAACCTTCTGTCATCAAATCGGTGTCACCGAGATGATGAAGTCGGTCCCACCGAAACTGGCATGCTCTTGTCATTGCACGAATCGGACTAACCGAGTTTGTATATTCGGTCCCACCGAAAACCCCAACGTTCACATTATTTGAACTTTCGGTCTCACCGAGTTGTCCACTTCGGTCCCACCGAGTTTGCTCAAATATGTGTGTAACGGTTGGATTTTGTGTGGAGGCTATTTATACCCCTCTACCCCCTCTTCATTCGTGGAGAGAGCCATCAGAAAGAACTACCACTCCTACCTTATATTTCTGAGAATAGAACTACCTACCCTTGTGTTGAGATCAAGTTGCTCCACTCCCACCATATGAAGCTTGATCTCTAACCTTCCCAAGTTGCTTTCCACTCAATCCTTTCTTCCACCACAGCCAAATCAGTGAGGAGAGTTGAGTGTTGGGGAGATTATCATTTGAAGCACAAGAGCAATGAGTTCATCATCATCTACAACATCTATTACCTTTTGGAGGGTGGTGCCTCCTAGATTGGTTAGGTGTCGCTTGGGAGCCTCCGTCATCGAGATGTGGAGTTGAACCAAGAAGTTTGTAAGGGCAAGGAGATCGCCTACTTCGTGAAGATCTACCCCGAGTAAGGCTAGCCCTCCGTGGGCATAGGCCATGATGGAATAGACAAGGTTGCTTCTTCGTGGACCCTTCGTGGGTGGAGCCCTCTGTGGACTCGCGCAGCCGTTACCCTCCGTGGGTTGAAGTCTCCATCAACGTGGATGTACGATAGCACCACCTATCGGAACCACGGGAAAAATCATTGCGTCTCCAAATTGCGTTTGATCTTCTCCACTTCTCTTTACTACTTGTGCAATTTACTTTCCGCTGCCCATACTCTAGAATTGCATGTGTAGTGTGCTACTTGACTTGTGTGTTATGCAAAATCTGCCAAAATCTGTCCTTGATAAAAGACAGAATTTTTATCTTGTCGAGTAGTCTAATCACCCCCCTCTAGACACTCTCACCTTCTTCGATCCCTCAACAAGTTTTAATAAGTTTAGTGCTAAGTTTGGACTTGATTCTCAACTCCTTGTTGATTTCCTCAAATCTTTTGCTTCACATCTTAATATGCCTAAGGAGGATTGGATCAAGTATCATAAACCTTTTAAAGAGACTTGCAAAGAAAATGAAATTGTTCATGATGATTGCAACATGCATGATCCAATTCCTAAAAATGAAGTTTTATATAAGCATGTTAATTTTTGTGGAGTGGATAGACCTTGTGAAAGGCCTATGATTGAAGAAGAGAAGTATTGTAAGCAACATAAGCATGAAAGAACAATCACTTGGGTCAGAGATTTAAATGAAATTGCTAGAGAATTGTGTGACCTTTATCCTTTTACTTGTGAACTTTGCCGTATAGAGGGTCACTTTAATTTTCAATGCATGAACTTTCAAAACATAACTGTTAACCGGTTGTGTGAGAACATGATCACCTCTGATCTTTATGATGAGCTTATGTTATTTTTGATGTGTGAAGAGTTATCAGAAAAGACTTCATGGCTGGATGATAATGCCATAGGAATAAAAAACACTTTGCAAAATTGCCATCTCTATTGTGTTGTTAATTGCCATGAAAATGATTACATAAGTAAGATTAGAAAGGAGGGAACTTTACCAAAGTATAAAAATGTCTCTTATATTTCTGCTAATAAAAAGGAGAGTTTCTCCCAAGTTTCCCCTATTGTTTCTAATAATAAACCAGGATATGTGGAGAAGCTTCATCTCCAACCACCCCCTCCTAAGGTGAAGAAGAAGAAAAAGAAGAGGAGGAGGAAGAGGAGAAAGAAGGAAGAAGAATGGGTATCAACCTGGCCTGAGCATATTCCTCCCATCAACTTTTATCCTAACGATTGTAAGTTTAAAGAAGAAGGTGAAGTTTATTCCTTAATTATCATCTTGATGATACGTTCATAGGTACTATTGAAGATGATTTTGATTATGAAATGCATGTTACTTATTATGATTGGGAAAATGATGATAATCTACTTATGATCTTGAAAATATTTTTGGTACCAACTCTGAAAGTGAAGATATGGGAAGCTCTAAGCTTGGGGATGATAGGATTGCAAATCCTTTACCCACTAGTGATGTGATAATTGATAATTCTCTTGCTAGTAAGAATAAAGACAACATGTTTACAAATATAGTTGCTAGCAATGATAATGCTCTTCTCTACCATGATGATGTTATAACTCCAATCTATAGTGTTCAAGTTGTTTATGATAGTCCTACTCCCACTATTACCAATGAGAAAGATTATGCTTATGTGGAGAGTGAGAGTACCTTTTTGCATGTGGATCATGGTAACAATGCTTTATGTGATGCTTATATTGTTGAGTTCATCCATGATGCCACTGAAATTTATAATGAGAGAGGGAGACTTGGTTCTAAATATCTTAATAATAAGAAGTTTCCTCTCTTTATGGTGAATATTTTGAAGTTATGCTTGTTTTGCCTTCCTATGCTAGTTGCTTTGTGCTTCAATGAATTATTCTATTGCAATATTCCTATGCATAGGAAGCATGTTAGGCTTAAATGTGTTTGGTATTTGCTTCTTGATGCTCTCTTTTGTTCTTCAGCTCTTATTCTTACGAGAGCATCATTAAAGTCTTATGCCTAGCTTAAAGGCATAAAAGAAAGCGCTTTTGGGAGGCAGCCCACAATGAATAAAATTTTATTTTGCTTTTGCTGTGTCTTGATGTTGTTACTACAGTAGCATCATCATTGTATCTTTACTTTTCAACTTTGTGCCAAGTGTAGCCTCTGATTGCAAGAAATTTCAAAAGTTGTGACGTGCTGTCCAGGAAACAAATTCTGTCCTTGGATAGAAAAATTCATATAAAATCACCAGATCATCTTTTTGGTCTGAATTTTTTCGACAGCGTGCTCTATACAATTGTCTTTCGTGCGTCTGTTTTGAGTTTTTTGATTAGAGTTGGAGAAGTGCCACGAACAAATCATTTACTACCTGCTGTTCTGTTTTTCACAGATTCTGTCCTGTTTTGCCTTTCCTTCATTTTGCAAACCTTGAGCTTGTTTTTTTTCTTTGCAAAAACCTTTTGGCAATCTTGAGAAATAGTAGAACTTCAAGAATATCTTTATTTCCAGCAAGGAACAATTATTTTATTATGGGTACTAACCTCGCTAATCAGATTATGATGAGTTATGTATGAAGGGAGTTTTCAAGTGTGCGAGGGAAGATGATAAAAAGATTCAGGAGTGTCAAACGCTCAAGCTTGGGGATGCCCCCATGCACCCCCAAGAAATATTCAAGGAGACTCAAGCGTCTAAGCTTGGGGATGCCCCCGTGCATCCCCTTCTCCATCAACATTATCAGTTCGTCTTTCGTTCCACTATATTTTAATCACTTCATGTGTTATGTGCTATGCTTGGAGCGTCTTGCTTTTAGTTTTCCTTTTTAATTTTCTTTAGCTTTTCATAACGAGTCGGAACTCAGCTTTCTTTATGTGGGAGAGAAACACGCTCCACTTCTACCTAGAACATAACATAGAATTTTCATATCTATCTCTGCTGTGTGTGTTCTTTGTCTTTCAATAGCTACTATCATGCCTAGCTCTTAGTTTTCATGCTTATCCTTTTAAAGAGCTTTCGTTTAGTTGGTTGCTTGAACTCTCTTTAGTCATCATTCTTATCTTATTAAGAGAGTTTGCTTCCGTTGCATTGGTTGATATGTCTATGATAAAGATGCTATGTGCATAATGGCACTTAGTAGTTCAGGTTTTCTTATGGTTAGTCCCAAATAGCTGGGGGGTTCCCAATGTGTTAATTGAGTACCAACATGATTCGTTTGCCTATGATGTGGTATGGTTTAGTAATATCTTCCTTCAAAGAATTTATTTTGATTGACTTGGCGTATGCTCACGCATATTTAAGACTGTAAAGAAAGTCTGTCAAGCCTTGATGATCTTTTGTTTCTGAGTAGCGATATAACTTCCATGCCTGATTCAATGTTGCTTTGTCGCTCTGCATGATTATGACCGTCATTGCTCTCTTAGTTGGTCGCTCCCAGTCTTTTGCTAACCTCCACCTGTACTAAGCGGACTGACTGCTTGTGCATCCACATCCTTTTAATCCAGTTATGCCATATGAGTCCACCATACCTTCCTACATGGTATTTACCTGCCATTCCTAACGGAGACTTGCATGTACCATCTCGAAATTATTCAAAGAAAAAAAAAGCATTCCTATTTTGTGCCTCTGTTGTAAGTTCATGAGGAAGTAGTGGTTAACTCATGATCTTTTTAAGTTGGACAAGCTTCACCCCGGGATTGCATGTATAATGTGCAAACCCATAATACGAGAAGGAATTGGCATTGAGTGCGCCCGGCTCAAAAAGATAATATAACAAACAAACCCTCCTTCACGCTTTGTTCATGAGAAATCAGAAAACTTTGGCAGTGATAAACAAGGAGATTAAGTGGATGTGATCGTCCTCATTCGGGAGCCGTTCCTCGAAATTTGTCCATCTCAAGAAGTGATTGAGTTGTCTGCTAGCATTCGTTGACGAAACATGCATAATCAAAAAAATAATTGTTACCTCTGTTTTTAAAATCAAGAGCTCTGGTACATGTTTTGTCTTTGTTTCCGACTACGGGTTTTCAACCTTGCCAACAAAAGCCACGGTTCGAGAGTCTCCACCTTCTTTTAAAGCACCAACTACTGAGAGCATGATTGTCATTCTGAGTGTAATGTGCATTGTCCCAAAGTAGCATTGTCTTTTGCATGATTGTGATGTCGTTTATTCTGAAATCATTGTATCTAGTCATCACTTAAACCTTGGAGGTGCCCCTGCATTTATGTTTTGCTTCACTAAAGGGGGCAAGCTAGATATCACTTTATCATATTTGCACATCATGTTCATTACAAATCTATTTGATGTTTCAGTATCATATTGTAAAACTTTCAGTTCTTTGTGATTTTCTCATGAGGCAACTTAATTACTATAGATTCATTGTCTCTGTAAGCTTTTGTCATGTGACTATGAAAAAGTCCTATATGGTTAATAGCATGTCACCACAGAAATTATTCTTGTTATCATTTACCTACTCGAGGACGAGCAGGAATTAAGCTTGGGGATGTTGATACGTCCAAAACGTATCTATAATTTCTGCTTGCTCCATGCCACTTTTGGGTGATATTGCTATGATATTCATACACTTCCATACACTTTTGATCATATTTGGACTAACTTACTAATCCAGTGCACCCCAGTGCCAGTTTCTGTTTTCGGCTGTTTTTGTATTTCAGGTTTTCACGTTTCGAGAACTGCCCAGAAAAATCCAAAAAAATTATATAAAAAATCAGCGTTCCGGAAGCTTCCATGCGGCCAAAGTAGGGACGGAGGGGACCCACAGGGGCTCCAGGTGGCCTGCCCACGCGGCCCCCCCGGCCGCGCCGGGGGGGGGGCCTGGGCACCCCTGACCCCCTCTGATGCCCCCCTTTGGCATATATTTACACCGTGTCGCGGAAACCCTGATTCGGGACCCCTTTTCTCTAGACGCGATTCCGATCTCCGCCGCCATCGCCATCAAGCTTCGGGGGACCAGAATTCCTGTGCCGGCACCCTGCCGGGACGGGGAAGTGCCCCCGGATTCATCTCCATCGACGTTGCTTCCTCCCTCCATGATGCGGGAGTAGTTCCTCCTCGGGGCTGAGGTTCTTACCAATAGCTATGTGGTCAATTCTCTCTCCCATGATGTGATCTTCGTTGTGATCATAGGCTATGTTAATCTAGGGTGATCCCATGATATTTCCCCTTCCTCTATGTATTGGATTGATGTACTCACTTGTCTTTATCTAGTATAATCCCCGAGACCAAGGTGACAGCGGTCTATTGGACATGGATTAGAAAAGTATTTTCATGAGTGATTTCCTCTCTTGTGTGTTGATTGAAGATTGAGAGTCTCTTGGTGCTTGTCTTTGACTATCCTTTAGATATGTTGTGGTGATTGTGGGACTCTCTTTGGATGGCCGCGGTGACATTGGGAAATCCTTAGATCGAGAACTACGAACTTTGAGGTGTGCTTTTGTAGCCCTACATAATTCTCGTCCTCTCTTGACCACGAAGGAATGACCTCCGAGTGCGTTCCCTTTGCATGTTTTATGGGAAATATCATGTGATTCGATTATGTTAATGTTGTTGGGAGTTGCCACTAGTGAAAGTATGAACCCTAGGCCTTGTTTCCACCATTGCAATACCATTTGTGCTCACGTTTACCACTTGTTTGCTTGCTGCACTTTTTATTACAGATTTATATTACTTTGTTTTGCCATCCATATCACTTGCCATTCAACATCTCTTCGCCGAACTAGTGCACCTATACATCTAACAAGTGTATTAGGTGTGTTGGGGACACAAGAGACTTCTTGTATCTTAGTTGCAGGGTTGCTTGAGAGAGACCATCTTCAACCTCTACTTCCCTGAGTTCGATAAACCTTAGGTCATCCACTTGAGGGAAATTGCTGCTGTCCTACAAACCTCTGCGCTTGGAGGCCCAACATAGTCTACAAGAGTAGAAGCGTGTGTAGACATCACCAACCCATCACCGTCCAGCAAGCTAATGATGGAATTACTCATGCATGGCGGCGAGCATCATGAAATTGGTGATGGAGGATGGTTGGTGATGACGACGGCGGCGATCTCCACTCTTCGGAGCCCCGAGCGGACTCTGGATCAGGTCTCCCAATGAAGAATAGTAGGTGGCGGCGGCTCCGTATCATAAAACGTGATGGGATCTTCTCTCTGATTTTGTTCTCCCCAAAAGAGAATATATGGAGTTGGAGTTGAGGTCGGTGGAGGTCCAGAGGGGCCATAAGGACGGATGGCACGCCTTGGGTGGGTGGGCGCGCCCCCACCCTTGTGGCTAGGGTGTGGGGCCCCCTCAGGTATTTCTTTCCGTCAATATTTTTTATATATTCTGGAAATAATCTCCGTGAAGTTTCAGTTCATTCTGAGAACTTTTATTTCCGAACAAAAATAACATCAAGGCAATTCTGCTGAAAACAATGTTAGTATGGGCTAGTTCCATTCAAATCATGCAAATTAGAGTACAAAACAAGGGCAAAAGAGTTTAGAAAAGTATATACGATGGAGACGTATCAAAGTCATCCAGTGGGCCGGAGAAGCACCTGGGGGGTGCTCCGAGGGGAGCACAACCCACCAGGGCGCGCCAGGAGGCCCAGGCACGCCCTGGTGGGTTGTGCCCACCTCGGGTGCCCCCCGGACAACCTCTTTGCTCTGTAAATACCCCAATATTCCATAAACCCTAGGGGAGTCTACGAAAATCAATTCCAGCCGCCGTAGAGTTCAGAACCACCAGACCCAGTCTAGACACCATCACGAAGGGGTTCACCACTTCCATTGGTGCCTCTCTGATGATGCGTGAGTAGTTCCTTGTAGACCAACGGGTCCGTAGTTAGTAGCTAGATGGATTCCTCTCTCTCATTTCATTATCAATAGAATGGTCTCTTGGAGATCCATATGAGGTGTGTTTGTTGGAATCCGATGAACCTTGAGTTTATGATCAGATCTATCTTTTTATCCATGAAAGGTATTTTGAGTCTTCTTTGATCTCTTATATGCATGATTGCTTATAGCCTCGTATTTCTTCTCCGATATTTAGGTTTTGTTTGGCCAACTTGATCTATTTATCTTGCAATGGGAAGAGGTGCTTCGTAGTGGGTTCGATCTTATGGTGCTTGATCCCAGTGACAGAAGGGGAACCGACACGTATGTATCATTGCTATTAAGGATAAAATGATGGGGTCTATTTCTACATAAATAGATATTGTCTACATCATGTCATCATTCTTATTGCATTACTCCGTTTTTCCATGAACTTAATACACTAGATGCATGCTGGATTGCGGTCGATGTGTGGAGTAATAGTAGTAGATGCAGGCAAGAGTCGGTCTACTAATCTTGGACGTGACGCATATATAATGATCATTTCCTGGATATCATCATGATTATTTTAAGTTCTATCAATTTCCCAACAGTAATTGTTCACCCATCGTTTGCTATTTTTCTCGAGAGAAGCCACTAGTGAAACCTACGGCCCCCGGGTCTCTTTCTCATACTATTTGCCTTTGCTATCTATTTTCCTTTGCTTTTATTTTCAGATCTATTAAACCAAAAACCCAAAAATACCTTGCTGCAATTTATCTTATTTGGCGTTCGACCTATCAATATTTACAACTCTATCAGGTCCGTTACCTGAAAGGGATTGACAACCCCTTTTGCACGTCAGGTTGCGAGTATTTGTTATTTGTGTGCAGGTGTTGTTTACATTGTGTTGCTTGGTTCTCCTACTGGTGGTCTCATCACTGAGGGAAATACCTACCGCTGCTATACTGCATCAACCCTTCCTCTTTGGGGAAATACCGACGTAGTTCTAGCAGACATCAGTCACCAACGTATCTATAAATTTTTTATTATTCCATGATGTTATAGTATCAATCTTGGATGTATTATATACATTTTCTAGGAACTTCATATCATTTTTGGGACTAACATATTGACATAGTGCCAGTGCCAGTTGTTGTTTTCTGCTTGTTTTTTACTTTGCATAATATCAATACCAAACGAAGTCCAAATGTAATGAAACTTTTTGGAGATTTTTTTCTGGACAAAAGACACCCGGGGAGCCAAGGGAGCACACGAGGGGAGGCCTAATGGGGAACAATAGATGAGGAACATGAAAATATAATCATATGTCAAATCTGTTTGGCTACTTCTAGATACTTTTGTTGTGGTCTAGTATTTCTTTTCTTTTCTTTATTCTACCTACTGTTTTCTAGAGTCTTCTAGTTGTGAGTAGTTATGAGTAGAATGGTGAACCTTAAATAATGTTTCTAGAGTATTCCAGCTATAAGTAGAAGTATGTGAAGGCTTCCCAAAGCCCTATAAATAGAGGTCATCACCTCTACTTTGTACCCAGACTATGTACCCACCACCTATAATAGAACTTGTTGTTCTTATCTAAGATCTTGGAGTAGATCTTGTGCCCTAGGAGTTCTGTACTAAACTCTTGCTGCCCTATCAACCTACATTCGCCTCTAGAGCGATATCTAGCACATCAAGTCGAAGTTGTTCCTTCAACACTTGTGTTGTTCACTTTGTAGCAGCAAGGTGGAGTTGCTCCTCCACGACCTTTGTGCTGCTTCAGGTGGTATCAGAGCCTCGTTGACCCATACTAATTCTTGTTGTCCTCTTTGAGAGCAAGCTGCAGCAAGCAATGGAGCAATTGGAGAAGAGGATGATGCTGCAGAATAACAAATCAAAGAGCTGCGTGAAGATCTTAATCGGAGATTTGACCAGCTGGTTGAGATGATAATAAAGGGTGTCCCCCTGATGCCAATGAAGGGCATTCATCTAAAGAAGAAGATGTTCAACAAAGAAGGAGAGGTAATCTTGGAGCAAGACTGCCACAACTACGTGATGTTCAACGTGCTTCAAGAAGGCCAATTTATGTCGAAGCTTCTGAAGGTGAAGAATATGATGATGCCCTTGAAGAACCAGATCTCTATGCATATCGGAGAGTACCCAACCCTACATATGCAAGAGATACATACAAGGTGAAAGCTGAGATCCCAACTTTTAATGGAAATGTTGATATTGAAGGGTGCCTAGATTGGTTATATGAAGAAGTGGAGACTTTCTTTGAGGTCATGGAGGTTCCGGAAGATCGTAGGGTTCCTTTTGGTCGCATACAAGCTGAAAGGAGGAGCCGGTGCATGGTGGCATCGCGTTCAAGAAGAGCTCATGCTGAGAGGAGAACCTCGAGTGAGAACTTGGCGGTAAATGAAAAGTCTCTTGAAAGGGATATTTTTGTCCGCTGATTATGACCAGATCCTATTTACCCAAATTCAAAATTGTGCTCAAGGAAATAGGACCGTTTCATATTACACGGAGGAGTTTCTAAGGCTATAAGTGAGGTGCAACCTTGCTGAAAATGAAGATCAACAAGTTGCAAGGTACATCAATGGTCTCAGTGACGCTATTCAAGATTGATTGATGATGCAACAAATCTGGTCCGTTGATCAAGCACAAGCTCTAGCCTTAAAGGCCGAGAGATTTGTGAGGACCAGAAAGGCAACTAAAGCTCCATATAATCCATATCCTCATATTGAAGGCTCATCTAGGAGTCATCCTAATAGAGTGGAAGAAAAGACGGCTCCACCAAAGTCAAAATGACCCATCCAGAAGCAAACTAGAGGGAAGGGCAAGTCTAATGAATGCCCAAAATGCTATAAATGTGGTGAAGAGGGACACATATCCAACGGCTTCCCACTAAGGAAATTTGTTAACACAACTATCCATGATGGTGAAGGCAATGAGGAAGAATACGAATCTGAAGATGTAGAGGGACAAGAGGTTTGTCAAGAAGAAGGTGAAGAGGTGGTATGTGTGATTCAGCGTCTCCTATGTCCCAACCACAACCTGACAACACACAATGGAAGAAAATATTTGAGAGAAAATGCACGGTGAATGGCAAGGTATGCAAATTAGTGATTGATAGTTGCAGTTGCAAGAATCTTATCTCCTAGAAGTTGGTGAACCATTTAAAGCTTGATATTCGTGATCATCCAAACCCCTACACTATTGGGTGGATCAAGAAAGGAGTGAATATGAGGATCACCAAATAATGCAACCTGCCACTTTCTTTGGGTAAGCATTATCGCTCAAATGTGTTGTGTGATGTGGTTGACATGGATGCCAGCCATGTTCTTCTTGGGAGACCTTGGCAATTCGATGTGGATACTACACACAAGGGCAAGGAAAATTCTTACTCTTTCATTTGGAACAAGAGAAAGATCATTATCTTACCAAACAAAACCGAAGGTAATACCTCTAAGGAGGAGGGGAAAACTATGTTAACTATCTCCCATACCTCTCATGAGTTTATGGAAGACTTGAAGGAGGCATATTTGTGTGCTGCACTTGTTGTAAAAGGAGAAGAGCGCATGACTGTTGAAATTCCACCAAAGGTACGTGGTTTATTGACAGAATTTCAGAACATACTTGGAGAGCCACACGGCTTGCCACCGATGAGAGGAATTCAACATATAATTGACTTAATTCTGGAAGCAAGTCTTCCTAATGTTCCACACTATCGAATGAGCCCAAAGGGTCATGATATATTGAAGGAGAAAGTGGAGGAATTGCTGCAAAAGGGGCAGATTCGAGAAAGTATTAGCCCATGTGTTGTACCAGCCCTGCTCGCGCCTAAGAAAGATGGATCTTTGCGCATGTGTACAAACAGTAGAGCTATTAACAACATCACTGTAAGGTATAGATTCCCTATTCCCCGTCTGGATGATATGTTGGATCAGCTTAGTGGAGCAAGAGTGTTCACCAAGCTGGATTTAAGAAGTAGATATTGATACGTCCATTTTGCATCATGCTTTTATATTTATATTTATTGCACTATGGGCTGTTATTACACGTTATGTCACAATACTTATGCCTTTTCTCTCTTATTTTACAAGGTTTACATGAAGAGGGAGAATGCCGACAGCTGGAATTCTAGGCTGGAAAAGGAGCAAACATTGGAGACCTATTCTGCACAACTCAAAATGCTCTGAAACTCCAAGAGACACCATTTCAGAAAATATAAAAAATATCTGATGAAAGAGATCTGCCAGGGGGCCACCACCTGTCCACGAGGGTGGGGGCGCGCCCCCTGCCTCGTGGGCCAAACGGTGACCCCCCGATGCCCATCTTCTCCTATATGAGGTGTTTTGACCTGGAAAAAATCATAAGGAGGTTTTCGGGACCAGACGCCGCCGTCTCGAGGCGGAACCTTGGCGGAACCAATCTAGGGCTCCGGTGAAGCTGTTCTGCCGGGGATACTTCCCTCTAGGAGGGGGAAATCATCACCGCCGTCATCACCAACAACTCTCCCATCTTGGGGAGGGTTACCTTCATCAACATCTTCACCAACACCACCTCCTCTCAAACCCTAGTTCATCTCTTGTATCCAATCTTTGTACCAAAACCTCAGATTGGTACTTGTGGGTTGCTAGTAGTGTTGATTACTCCATGTAGTTGATGCTAGTTGGTTTACTTGGTGGAAGATCATATGTTCAGATACACTATGCGTATTAATACCCCTCTGATCATGAACAATATTATGTCTTGTGAGTAGTTACTTTTGTTCCTGAGGACATGGGAGAAGTCTTGCTATAAGTAGTCATGTGAATTTGATATTCGTTCGATATTTTGATGAGATGTATGCTGTCTCTCGTCTAGTGGTGTCATGTGAACGTCAACTACATGACACTTCACCATTGTTTGGGCCTAGAGGAAGTCATTGGGAAGTAGTAAGTAGATGATGGGTTGTTAGAGTGACAGAAGCTTAAACCCTAGTTTATGCGTTGCTTCATAAGGCGCTGATTTGGATCCATATGTTTCATGCTATGGTTAGGTGTACCTCAATACTTCTTTTGTAGTTGTGGATGCTTGCAATAGAGGTTAATCATAAGTGGGATGCTTGTCCAAGTAAGGGCAACACCCAAGCACCGGTCCACCCACACACCAAATTATCAAAGTAACGAACGCGAATCATATGAACGTGATGAAAACTAGCTTGACGATAATTCCCATGTGTCCTCGGGAGTGCTTTCCTTCATATAAGAGTTTGTCCGGGCTGGTCCTTTTCTATGAAAAGGATTGGGCCATCTTGCTGCACCTTATTTACTTTTACTATTTGTCACTTGCTACCAATTACCTTATCACAAAACTATCTGTTACTGATAATTTTCGTGCTTGCAGAAAATACCTTCTGAAAATTACCTATCATTTCCTTCCGCTCCTCGTTGGGTTTGACACTCTTACTTATCGAAAGGACTACGATAGATCCCCTACACTTGTGGGTCATCAAGACTCTTTTCTGGCGCCGTTGCCAGGGAGTAAAGCGCCTTTGGTAAGGAAAAACTTATATAGTGTGCTGAATTTTACTGTTACTTGTTACTATGGCTCATAATCCATTGAGGGGCTTGTTCGGGGTATCTTCACCCCGACCAGTAGAGCAAAAAGTTGCGCCTCAACTTACTGAACCTACTGAAAATGTTTGCTTTGAAATTCCTTCGGGTATGATAGAGAAACTGCTAGATAATCCCTTCACAGGAGATGGAACACTGCATCCCGATTTACACCTAATCTATGTGGATGAAGTTTGTGAATTATTTAAGCTTGCAGGTATGGCCGAGGATGTTATCAATAAGAAGGTCTTCCCTTTATCTTTGAAGGGGGATGCATTGACATGGTTTAAGCTATGCGATGATATTGGATCATGGAACTATAATCGACTGAAGTTGGAATTTCATCAGAAGTTCTACCCTATGCATCAGGTTCATCGTGATCATAATTATATATATAATGTTTGGCCTCGCGAAGGAGAAAGCATCGCTCAAGCTTGGGGGAGGCTTAAGTCAATGCTATATTCATGCCCCAATCATGAGATCTCAAGAGAAATGATCATTCAAAATTTTTATGCTCGGCTTTCTCTCAATAATCGCTCCATGCTCGATAATTCTTGTACTCGTTCTTTTATGATGATGACTATTGAATTCAAATGGGATTTATTGGAAAGAATTAACGCAACTCTAAAGATTGGGATGTCGACGAAGGTAAGGAGTCAGGTATGACCCCTAAGTTTGATTGTGTTAAAGCTTTTATGGATACCGATATTTTCCGTGAATTTAACACTAAATATGGACTTGACTCTGAGATAGTAGCTTCTTTATGTGAATCATTTGCTACTTATGTTGACCTCCCCAAGGAGAAGCGGTTTAAATACCATCCTCCCAGTGAAGTAAAACTAGTTGAACCTGTTAAAGTTGAAGAAAATACTATCACTTATAATGTTGATCCTATTGTTCCTACTGCTTACATTGAGAAACCATCTTTCCCTGTTAGAATAAAGGATCATGCTAAAGCTTCAACTGTTGTTCGTAAGAGTAATACTAGAACACCTACACCCTCTGAGCAAATTAAAGTTGAACCTAGTGTTGCTATGGTTAAAGATCTCTTGGTTGAAAATTTAGATGGACATGTTATTTACCTCCAAGAGGAAGCTGCTAGAATAGCCAAACCCGATACTAGGAATAAACATAGACCTGTTGTAGGCATGCTTGTTATTTCTGTTAAAATAAGAGATCATTGCTATCATGGTTTATGTGATGTAGGTGCTAGTGCAAGTATAGTACCTATTTCCTTATATAAAGAAATTATGCATGATATTGCACCTGCTGAGTTAGAAGGTGTTGATGTCACTATTAAGCTTGCCAATAGTGACACTATTTCACCAGTTGGGATTGTTAGAGATGTTGAAGTCTTGTGTGGGAAGGTTAAATACCCTGCTGATTTTCTTATTCTTAATTCCCCACAAGATGATTTTTGTCCCATTATATTTGGTAGACCCTTCTTGAATACTCTCAATGCTAAGATAGACTGCGTAAAAGATATTGTTACTGTTGGCTTAGGGGATATGTCTTATGATTTTAACTTTGCTAAATTTCGTAGACAACCCCATGATAAAGAATTACCTAGTGAGGATGAAATTATTGGTCTTGCTTTTATTGCTCTGCCTCCTAACGATCCTTTAGAACAATATCTGCTAGACCATGAAAATGATATGCATATGAATGAGAGAAGGGAAATAGATGAAATAATCTTTAAGCAGGGACCCGTATTGAAAAACAACTTGCCTGTTGAAATTCTAGGGGATCCTCCTCCACCCAAGGGTGGTCCCGTGTTTGAACTTAAACAATTACCTGATAATCTTAAGTATGTTTATCTCGATGAAAAGAAGATATATCCTGTTATTATTAGTGCTAACCTTTTAGAGCAGGAAGAAGAGAAACTATTGAAAAATCTGAAGAAGCACCGTGCTGCTATCGGATATACTTTTGATGATCTTAAGGGCATTAGTCCCACTTTATGCCAACACAAGATACAATTGGAAGAGGACGCGAAACCGGTTATCGATCATCAACGACAGTTAAATCCTAAGATGAAAGAAGTGGTAAGGAAGGAAATACTAAAGCTTCTAGAGGCAGGTATAATCTATCCAGTTGCTGATAGCCAGTGGGTAAGTCCTATCCATTGTGTCCCTAAGAAGGGATGTATGACTATTGTTCCTAATGATAAAGATGAATTGATCTCGCAAAGAATTGTTACAGGTTATAGGATGGTAATTGATTTCCGCAAATTAAATAAAGCTACTAAGAAAGATCATTACCCTTTGCCTTTTATTGATCAAATGCTAGAAAGGTTATCCAAACATACTCATTTTTGCTTTCTAGATGGTTATTCTGGTTTCTCTCAAATACCTGTGTCAAAAGGGGATCAAGAAAAGACCACTTTTACTTGTCCTTTCGGTACCTTTGCTTATAGACGTATGCCTTTTGGTTTATGTAATACACCTGCTACCTTTCAAAGATGCATGACGGCTATATTCTCTGATTTTTGTGAAAAGATTGTTGAGGTTTTCATGGATGATTTTTCTGTTGACGGAACTTCTTTTGATGATTGCTTGAGCAACCTTGATCGAGTTTTGTAGAGATGTGAAGATACTAATCATGTCTTGAATTGGGAGAAGTGCCACTTTATGGTTAATGAAGGCATTGTCTTGGGACATAAAAATTTCTGAAAGAGGTATTGAAGTTGACAAGGCTAAGGTTGATGCTATTGAAAAGATGCCGTGTCCCAAGGACATCAAAGGTATACGAAGTTTCCTTGGTCATCTCGGGTTTTATAGGAGGTTCATTAAGGACTTCTCCAAAATCTACAGGCCTCTGACCAATCTCTTACAAAAAGATGTTCCTTTTGTCTTTGATGATGATTGTTTAGAAGCATTTTAAATACTTAAGAAAGCATTGATCTCTGCACCTATTGTCCAGCCTCCTGACTGGAATTTACCTTTTGAGATTATGTGCGATGCTAGTGATTATGCTATTGGTGTTGTTCTAGGACAAAGAGTTGATAAGAAATTGAATGTTATCCAACATGCTAGTAAAACTCTAGACAGTGCTCAGAGAAACTATGCTACTACCAAGAAGGAATTTTTAGCAGTTGTATTTGCTTGTGATAAGTTTAGACCTTATATTGTCGATTCTAAAGTAACTATTCACAGTGATCATGCTGCTATCAAATACCTTATGGAAAAGAAAGATGCTAAACCTAGACTTATTAGATGGGTTCTCTTGCTGCAAAAATTTGACTTGCATATTATTGATAGAAAGGGAGCTGAGAACCCCGTTGCACACAACTTGTCTAGGCTAGAGAATATTCTTGATGACCCACAACCTATTGATGATAGCTTTCCTGATGAATAATTAGCTATCATAAATACTTCTTGTACTGCTCCATGGTATGCTGATTATGCTAATTACATTGTTGCTAAGTTTATACCACCTAGTTTCACATACCAGCAAAAGAAAAATTTCTTCTATGATTTGAGACATTACTTCTGGGATGACCCACGCCTTTATAAAGAAGGAGTAGATGGTATTATTAGATGTTGTGTACCTGAGCATGAACAGGAACATATCCTACGCAAGTGCCACTCTGAAGCTTATGGAGGACACCATGCTGGAGATAGAACTGCACATAAGCTATTGCAATCTGGTTTTTATTGGCCTACTCTCTTCAAGGATGCTCGTAAGTTTGTCTTATCTTGTGATGAATGTCAAAGAATTAGTAATATCAGTAGACGTCAAGAAATGCCTATGAATTATTCACTTGTTATTGAACCATTTGATGTGTGGCGCTTTGATTATATGGGAGTGTTTCCTTCCTCTAACGGGTATACACATATTTTAGTTGCTATTGATTATGTTACTAAGTGGGTAGAAGCTATTCCAACTAGTAGTGACGATCACAACACCTCTATTAAGATGCTTAAAGAAGTTATTTTTCCGAGGTTTGGAGTCCCTAGATACTTAATGACTAATGGTGGTTCACACTTTATTCATGGTGCTTTCCGTAAAATGCTTGCTAAGTATGATGTTAACCATAGAATTGCATCCCCTTATCACCCACAGTCTAGTGGTCAAGTAGAATTAAGTAATAGAGAGTTGAAATTAATTTTGTAAAAGACAGTTAATAGGTCTAGAAAGAATTGGTCAAAGAAACTTGATGATGCATTATGGGCATATAGAACTGCATACAAAAATCCTATGGGTATGTCTCCATATAAGATGGTTTATGGAGAAGCATGTCACTTACCTCTCGAGCTAGAACACAAGGCATATTGGGCTATTAAAGAGCTCAATTATGATTTCAAACTTGCCGGTGAGAAGAGGTTATTTGACATTAGCTCGCTTGATGAATGGAGAACCCGGGCTTATGAGAATGCCAAACTGTTTAAAGAAAAGGTTAAAAGATGGCATGACAAAAGGATACAAAAACGTGAGTTTAACGTGGGTGATTATGTCTTACTATACAACTCTCTTTTAAGTTTTTTTGCAGGAAAACTTCTCTCTAAATGGGAAGGTCCTTACGTTATCGAGGAGGTCTATCGTTCCGGTGCCATAAAAATCAACAACTTCGAAGGCACACATCCGAAGGTGGTGAACGGTCAAAGAATCAAACATTATATCTCAGGTAATCCTGTAAATGTTGAAACCAACGTTATTGAAACCATAACCCTGGAGGAATACATAAGGGACACTTTCGAGAACGATTCATACCCCGAAAAGGAAGAGGTATGTAGTACGGTACGTAAACCGACTCCAAAATAGTTCTAATGGCAATTTTTCACCGTTTTGGAATATTTAGAAAAATAGAAAAATAAGAGGTAGTCCGGAAAGGACACGAGGCGTCCACGAGGGTGGAGGGCGCGCCCCCTTCCCCTGGGCGCACCCCTGCCTCGTGGGCACCTCGTGTGCCTCCCGGACTCTGATTTCTTGCACGTTACTCCTTTTGGTCGGTAAAAAATCATTATATATTCTCCCGAAAGTTTTGATCACCATATCACGCAAAAATCCTCTGTTTTCGTTTCGAGCTGTTGTTTCTGACAGATCTAGATCATCATGGCATCTTCCAGCACCCCCAAGGACAAATTCTTCGAGAAGATCATCAACCCCTACCTCGCGGAGGTGCTGCATCACCGTCAAACCATCGAGGTGCGTGAAGGGGTGCTGCACATCCGCGATGTTGAGGGGCCAAGGAGGACCAGAAGCATGGAGACGAGATTCGAAGCAACCGAGCAACAAGTTTCAAGTGCCAAGGTATGCTGGAACGAGCACTCAACGCCAACCACATGATGATCATGGATCTCGCCAACAACCACAAGCTGGACACCAAGATCTTTGGGGAAGCCATTCGATCATCCTTCTACGATGGTGAGCCCATGCCTTGGAAGATGGATGACGAGCCTACATCATCAACAACCCCATCGCCACCATCTCCGAAGAGAGAGAGAGAGAGAGATATAATCATATGGGTATGGGCACTCCCCTTGGCAACTGTCAAGCTTGGGGGAGGTGCCCCGGTATCGTATCACCATCACACTCCTATCTTTATCGTTTTTCTTAGTTTGATCCTTTTGGTAATATCTTGATCTAGTAGAATAAAGTTAGCATGATCTAGTTGTGAGCTTTTGATTTATGATCTTTACCTTTGTAATCGAGTCCGTGAGCTATATAATAAAGATTAGTGTTGAGTCAAGGGCTTGATTTCCTCACTATGGTCATGAGAGAATAAAAGAAAATATAAAAATTATCAAAGAGATCATATTGATCTTATGGGAAGTAATGACTTCACATATAAAGAGTATGATGAATAAAAGTTGTTGAGAGTTGACAAACATAGTTTTGGTCATCGTTGCAATTAATAGGAAGTAATAAAGAAAGAGAGGTTTCACATACAAATATACTATCTTGGACATCTTTTATGATTGTGAGCACTCATTAAAATATGACATGCTAAAGAGTTGACGTTGGACAAGGAAGACAAGATAATGGGTTATGTTTTCTTATATTCAAAATAAAGTATATTGTCATGGATCATCCAACATGTTGAGCTTGCCTTTCCCCCTCATGCTAGCAAAAACTCCTTGCACCAATTAGAGATACTACTTGTGCTTCCATACATCCTTAAACCTAGTTTTGCCATGAGAGTCCACCATACCTACCTATGGATTGAGTAAGATCCTTCGAGTAAGTTGTCATGGTTGCAAACTCTCTAAAATATGTATGATTTATTAGTGTGGAGGAAATAAGCTTTATACGATCTTGTGATATGGAAGTAATAAATGCGACGGGCTGCATAATAAAGGTCCCTATCACAAGTGGTAATATAAAGTGACATGCTACTTCTCGAGCTTGCGTTGTATTCCCTCGAAGAGGAAAGGGTGATGCAGCACAGTAGCGTAAGTATTTCCCTCAGTTTTTGAGAACCAAGGTATCAATCCAGTAGGAGACCACGCGCGAGTCCCTCACACCTGCACAAACAAATAAGAACTTCGCAGCCAACGTGATAAGGGGTTGTCAATCCCTTTACGGTTACTTACGAAAGTGAGATCTGATAGATAGGATAGTTTCATATTTTTGGTATTTTTGGATATAAGAATAGAAAGTAAAAACAACAAAGTAAAGTAGATTGTAGATTGATATGTTGAGAATAGACCAGGGGCCATAGGTTTCACTAGTGGCTTCTCTCATGATAGCAGAATTCTACGATGGGTGAACAAATTATTGTCGAGCAATTGATAGAAAAGAGAATAATTATGAGAATATCTAGGCATGATCATTATATATAGGCATCACGTCCGTGACAAGTAGACCGAAACGATTCTGCATCTACTACTATTACTCCACACATCGACCGCTATCCAGCATGCATCTAGAGTATTAAGTTCATAAGAACAGAGTAATGCTTTAAGCAGGATGACATGATGTAGAGGGATAAAATCAAGCAATATGATATAAATCCCATCTTTTTATCCTCGATGCCAACAATACAATACGTGCCTTGCTGCCCCTGCTGTCACTGGGAAAGGACACCGCAAGATTGAACCCAAAGCCAAGCACTTCTCCCATTGCAAGAACTATAGCTCTAGTAGGCCAAACCAAATCGATAATTCGAAGAGACTTGCAAGGATATTATAATCATACATAAAAGAACTCAGAAAAGAACCAAATATTTCTCATAGATAATCTTGATCATAAACCCACAATTCATCGGATCTCGGCAAACACACCGCAAAAAGATTACATCGAATAGATCTCCTCGATGATCATGAATGCAAGAGTTAAATTCAAACTCATTTGAATTTAGTTCAAATGAGTGTGAGAAATAAATGGGTGTTTGGTAGGTCCAAAAATGTTGAGGATTTTTAGGAGGAACCTCGATAAATGGAGAAAGAATTATTGGCAAGGTTTGGGAGTCAAAACTTGGAGTGAAATAGGCATGGGGAATATTTGCAAGTGTCTTTTGGTGATTCCAAAATTAATGGAATATTTATTATAGCTCCCTAATAATATTGAGAGGATATGTTATAAAGATAAACCACCATGTGAATTCCCTTGATTTAAATGGATCGAAGATCCACACAATTTATTTATTTGAGATGCAAAAGATTAATGACATGATGGCATGATGACATGATGCGATGCAAAAATAAATAGAGCAACCACAAATGAAAGACACGGCGAAACCCGGAATAGCTGGAAGTCTTCTGGAGCGTCGGTCTTGGGCGTCACAGATTATCCTATGGAATGCCACCCAGGCTCAAAGGGATCATAAAACTATTCATGCTAGAAACTTCCGTGTGGAGCCACAATGCCATTATGGGCTCTGGCATAGTTTGAGCAAGTTGTGTGAGCTCTTTCAGTGGTGGACTAGCAGATGTAGGGCAAAGTAGGTGTACGGGTCCACCCGGGGTAAAGAGTAAATGCTTCTGAAAGACTGTGTCTCGGTCATCCGTTTCTCAAACACCATGCAGTGTGAGGAATCCAGCGGAGGCGATTGAGTCTTGTGGGGAAAAGTGCGCAAACCTCCGCAGAGTGTACAAACTAATCATGATTAGCCGTGTCCCCGGTTATAGACATCTTGAGTATTTGGTAGTTGAATTATTGGTTGATCTCATCACTCTAAAACTAATTTGTTGGGTCAATGATGATTACTTTAATTGGGATTGAGTTGGAGGTACCTTCTTAATGATGTTTCAACCACCATGATAGTTTAAATAAAAGTTATTACTTTGTTGTAGGAAAAAATTGGCTTTACGCAAAAACTTTAACCTTAGAGCCTCCACCAGCCAAATATGCATGTAGTGTTAGCCTTTATTCTGTTACTTTCTCTACTGTGTTATCTTGCTAGCATATTCCATGTGCTGACCCGTTTCGGGCTGCAACATGTTACGTTGCAGACTTTCCAGAAGAAGAGTAAGGTGCGCTAGGTCGTTTGTCATGCACTCAGCTATGCCGTTGGAGTTGATGGACTCACTTATCTTCCAAGCCTTTCGATGTTATTGTTTTAGATGGCCTTATGCCATATACTTTTGTAATAAGTTCTCTTTGGAGACATTCGATGTAATAAGTGTGTGATTGCCACTCTGTTATAAATCCTTCTAAGTACTGTGTGTGTCAGCATTACCGATCCAGGGATGACACAGAACACAGCGACTTCGGTCCATTCGGATCATGGTCGCTACAGCTGCATTTTGGCTCACTTTGTGGAAGCAGTTCAACACTAAATTGAAATTTTCTAGCACTGCTCATCCATAAAAAGATGGACAAAGGGAAGTGGTGAACAAGTTTTGGAGTATATCTTAGATAAGAACTCCTAGGGTAATCTGATTCGTTGCATTTGTGGAGAAACAAAGGGACAATGGGACTTGGCCCTATCTCTTGCAGAGTTCTCCTACAATAACTCCAAGCATAGATCCACATGAAGGAGCCCTTTTTCCATTGTCTACACTAAAGTTCCAACACATGTGGTGGACCTGGTGAAGCTACCATCAAGGGGAAACTCAAAATTAGCATTGTCCTTTGCTGATAATTGCACTCAGTTATTTGAAGAGATTCGTGGTGTTTTGGAAGCACAAAATCAGAAATATAAACAACTTGCTGATTGCAAAAGAAGGCCAAAATCATTGCAAGTTGGTGATAAGGTGATGGTCTACCTCCGAAAAGAGAGGTTGCCTTTAGGTGTTCAGGGGAAGCTTAGGCAGCGAAGGTATGGACCCTTCTCTATCATGCAGAAGATAAATGATAATGCTTATGTTATAGATCTTCCAAGCGATATGGGTATCTCCAACACTTTCAATGTTGCGGATTTGACTCTCTACCATCCAGAAGAAGCGCTCTATTAAGATAACTCGAGGGCGAGTTCCAAACAACCAGGGGAGAAAAGATGAGGAACAATAGATGAGGAACATGAAAATATAATTGTATGTCAAATCTGTTTGGCTACTTCTAGATACTTCTGTTGTGGTCTAGTATTTCTTTTCTTTTCTTTATCCTACCTACTGTTTTCTAGAGTCTTCTAATTGTGAGTAGCTATGAGTAGAATGGTGAACCTGAAATAATGTTTCTAGAGTATTCCAGCTATAAGTAGAAGTATGTGAAGGCTTCCCAAAGCCCTATAAATGTAGCAACCATGATCCGAATGGACCAAAGTCTCTGTCTTCTGTGTCATCCCTGGATCGGTAATGCTGTCACACACCATACTTGAAGGATTTATAACAGAGTGGCAATCACACACTTATTACATCAAATATCTCCAATGAGAACTTATTACAAAAGTCTATGGCTTAAGGCCATCTAACAAAATAACAGCGGAAGGCTTGGAAGATAAGTGAGTCCATCAACTCCAACGGCATGGCTGAGTGCATGACAAACGACCTAGAACGTCTTTATTCCTCGTCTGAAAAGTCTGCAACGTAATATGTTGCAGCCCGAAAATGGGTCAGCACATGGAATATGCTGGCAAGATAACACAGAAGATGCAAGTAACAGAATAAAGGCTATACTATATGCATATTTGGCTGGTGGAGGCTCTAAGGTTAAAGTTTTTGCGTAAAGCCAATTTTTTCCTACAACAAAGGAATAAATTTTATTTTGAACTATCATGGTAGTTGAAACATCATTGAGAAGGTACCTCCAACTCAATTCCAAATTAAAGTAATCATTAACCCAACAAATTGACTTTAGAGTGATGAGATCAACCAATAATTCAAGTACCAGATACTCAAGATGTCCATAATCGGGGACACGGCTAATCATGATCAGTTTGTACACTCTGCAGAGCTTTGTGCACTTTTCCCACAAGACTCGATCGCCTCCGTTTGGTTTCTCGCACTGCATGGTGTTTGAGAAACGGATGACCGAGACATAGTCTTTCCGAAGAGGTCCCCTTAACCAGATAGATAGGCCGGTACACCTACAATCCCTCTACATCTGCTAGCCCATCATGGAAAGGTTTCCCACAACTTACTCAACTATGCCAGAGCCCATAATGGCATTGTGGCTGCACACGGAAGTTTCTAGCATGAATAGTTTTATGATCCCTTTAAGCCTGGGTGGCATTCCATAGGAAAAATCACACGGAACCCCGGGATTTCCTAGGACAACACTGGATTCTCCAGGTGCCCTGCAACCAATCCACCCAGATGTGTATTCAAGTAGCCACCTTAAGTTGAATCCTTAATTAACAACTCACATCTGTCATGGATTTCACTCAAACCCAACCCACGTCTACGAGCATAGCAAAGCAACCTAAGCAAACGTAGAAGTAGCTCCCAAGGGTTTGAAAATAATGCAGGTAATAGGTTCTACCTCAATCTACTTCCCAGTCCCATAAGTTAAGAGATCCAATTCATACAATGTGTGAGGGTTTGATCTAATGCATAAAAACTGGGTAATAAAAGGGTATGATCAAAGTGTTACTTGCCTTGCCGACGATTCGCAAAACCTAGAGACTCGTAGTAGCACGCTTCACAGTCCGGGTATTATATCGCAAGCAAACAATAGCATACATAAGCAATCAAGCAATGATGTGCAAACAAAACTCCAAAAGATAAGATCTAACCAGAAAGTTCAACTTAAGAACTCCGGTTTGCAAAAAGAAATCAAAACGAAGAAGCAACGAAACTCAAACTGCGAAAGAAACGAGCTCCAGTTACTAATTGATCTAAAGTCAAATTTTACAGTAGCCAAAACTTTGTTCAAGTTGTTTAAACGGAAACAGGGTGTCGAGACGAAGATCTGGGATTTTGAATCACCTGATTCCGACTCTCGAGCGAAAAGAAAAACGAAAAACAAGATCAGGGCAGAAATCGCGATCGAAATAATCGCGGATAAAAACCCCCAAAAAGAAAACTGACGAACAGGCTAATGAACGAACGTTCGCTGTCTGTGGCTAACGAACGAACAGCGTTCGTTAAAACGAACGTACGGACGAACGTCCGCTAAATAACTAAACCGAAAAAACGATCTAACCTAAAAAACAACAGATCTAGGATTTCCAAAAAAACCGATCAGTTTCTAAAGAAAAACCGACGGCGGCGGATGACTACCTCGACGGCGGTGGCGGCTCCGGCGACTCTGGCGGCGGGGTCGGCGACGGGCGGTGGCGGGTGGCTGCGGCAGCAGGCGGGGCGGCGGTGGGTGGCTGCGGCGACGGGCGGCGGCGGCAAGCGGCACGGCGGCGGTGAGCGGCGCGGGCGGCGCTAGGGCAGAGGCGGGGCGGCGGGCTGGGGCGGCTTCACGGGCCGGGGGCGGCGCCTTATAAAGGCCTTAGGCCAGGAGTCCGGGCCACATACGGCCCGGGGTCGGTTTCCTTTTTTTTAAAGAGTCCTGACATAGCAAAACCAATGAAAGAAATACTAAACGGACTCCAAAAATCCCTAAATAGATTTGCACCGTCCTCTAATAATATTTAGGACAAAGTGAACATTTTTCCCGGACCTAAATGCAATTTTGAAAAACGCGCATTTTTCCTATGCAAATAAAATCGCAAATAAATCCAGAAAAAAAAACAAAAACGATTTTAACATTTTTCCTCCTATATTTCTGTTATTTTGGAGAGGTCATATTATCTCCGCTCATATATTGTATTTAGAAATATTTTTAGGAGAGAAAAATAATTAAAACCAACTATGTCCTCGTACCGGTATTCGAGTGAACTAAAATACGAAAACAGTAGAATTCCCAACTCTCTCCGTAGGTCCTTGAGTTGCTTAGAATTTCGAGGATCGCCACAAACAAAAATGCAAAGAAACATGCAATGCAGTATGATCTATGTATAACATTCCAAATTAAAAATTTGGGATGTTACAATAAATAGAGGTCCTCACCTCTACTTTGTACCCACTACCTATAATAGAACTTGTTGTTCTTATCTAAGATCTTGGAGTAGATCTTGTGCCCTGGGAGTTTTGGATTGAACACTCGTTGCCCTATCGGCCTACATTCGCCTCTAGAGCGATATCTAGCACATCACGTTGAAGCTCTTCCTTCAACACTTGTGCTGTTCACTTTGTAGCAGCAAGGTGGAGTTGCTCCTCCACGACCTTTGTGCTGCTTCAAGGCCCGTGGGGCCCACTAGGCACCAGGGCGCGCCCTGGTGGGTAGTGGAGCCCATGGGAACCATTTCCACCGATCTCTGGCTCTATAAATACTCTAATATTTCAGAAACCCTAAGGAGTCGACGAAATAATTTTCCAGATGCCGCAAGTTCCAGAATCACAAGATCCAATCTAGAGGCATTTTCAAGCACCCTGTGGGAGGAAGAAACGACCACGGAGGGGTTCATCATCCTCACTGGTGCTCCTCCGATGATGCGTGAGTAGTTTACCACAGACCTACGGGTCCGTAGTTAGTTGCTAGATGGCTTCTTCTCTCCTTTTGATCTTCAATATAGTGTTCTCCTTGATGTTCTTGGAGATCTATTTGATGTAACTCTTTTTTGCGGTGTGTTTGTCCAGACCCGATGAATTGTGAGTTTATGATTGTTGGGGAACGTTGCATGTAATACAAAAAATGTTCTATGCACACACAAGATCTATCCATGGAGATGCATAGAAACGAGAGGGGATAGTGTGTCTACGTACCCTCGTAGACCGTAAGCGAAAGCGTTTATTAAGGCGGTTGATGTAGTTGAACTTCTTTGCGATCCAACCGATCAAGTACTGAACGTATGACACCTTCGTGTTCAGCACACGTTCAGCTCGGTGACGTCCTCGCCTTCTTGATCCAGCAAGATGGGTGAAGTAGTGGATGAGTTCCGGCAGCACGACGGAGTGGTGACGGTGGTGGTGATGTTATCTCTACAGGGCTTCGCCTAAGCACTACGAAAATATGACCGAGGGACGAAACTGTGGAGAGGGGCGCCACACATGGCTAAGAGATTGTTGTGTATTTGTGTGGCACCCCTCCCTCATATACACAGGTGGGGGAGGGGAGGCAGCTAGGAGGCGCCCCAAGGGTGGTCGTCGTCCCCCTTGGGCTCCTGCTGTGTGGCCCCCTACCTTGTTTGCACAAGGGGGGAGAAAAGGGGAGGAGAGGGAAGGAAGGGGGAGGCCGACTCCCCTCTTTACTTCTCTCCCCAAGGTTGCGGCCTTAGGAGGCGCGCGCTAGCCCCTTGTGGGATGGTGTGTTCCCCCACTTTGGCCCATATGGCCCATTAACCTCCCGGGGTTCTCGGAACCCCTTTCGGTGATCCGATGACTACCAGGTACACTTCGAAACTCTTTCGATGTACAAATAGTATCATCCTATATATCGATCTTTACCTCTAGACCATTCCGGAGCTCCTTCTCATGTCTGTGATCTCATCCAGGACTCTGAACAACATTCAGTCACCAAATCATATAACTCATATAACACTATATCTTCAACGAACATTAAGTGTGCGGACCCTACGTGTTCGAGAACTATGTAGACATGACCGAGACACTTCTCAAGTCAATAACCAATAGCGAAACCTGGATGCCCATATTGGTTCCTACATATTCTACGAAGATCTGTATCGATCGAACCGTTATGACAACATACATAATTCCCTTTGTCCGTCAGTATGTTACTTGCCCGAGATACGATCGTTGGTATCTCAATACGTAGTTCAATATCGTTACCGGCAAGTCTCTTTACTTGTTCTGTAAGACATCATCTCGTAACTAACTCTTTAGTCATTTTTCTTGCAAGCTTCTTGTGATCTGTATTACCGAGAGGGCCCAGAGATACCTCTCCGACACACGAAGTGACAAATCCTAATCTCAATCCATGCCAACTCAACAAACACCTTCGGAAATACCTATAGAGCATTTTTTTATGATCACCCAGTTACATTGTGATGTTTGATAGCACACAAGGTATTCCTCCGATATCTGGGAGTTGTGTGATCTCATAGTCGAAGGAATATGTATTTGACATTAAGAAAGCTATAGCAATAAACTTAATGATCATATGCTAAGCTAACAGATGTGTCTTGTCCATCACATCATTCTCCTAACGATGTGATCTCGTTATCAAGTGACAACACATGTCTATGGTTAGGAAACCTTAACCATCTTTGATCAACGAGCTAGTCTAGTAGAGGCTTACTAGGGACACGATATTTGTTTATGTATCCACACATGTATTTAAGTTTCTGATTAATACAATTCTAGCATGAATAATAAACCTTTATCATGAATAAGGAAATATGAAATAACAACTTTATTATTGCCTCTAGGGCATATTTCCTTCAATGATCAAATCTATCCATACTTGATTATTATAGCCTCGTATTCTTCTTTTATATTTTGGTTTGGTTTGGCCAACTAGATTGATTTATCTTGCCATGGGAAGAGGTGATTTGTAATGGGTTTGATCTTGCAGTGCTCAGTCTCACTAACAGAAGGAGACATGACACGCATGTATCATTGCTATTAAGGATAACAAGATGTGGTCTATTCCTACATGAATAGATCTTGTCTACATCATGTCATTGTTCTTATTGCATTACTCCATTTTCCATGAACTTAATACACTAGATGGATGCTGGATAGAGGTCAATGTGTGGAGTAATAGTAGTAGATGCAGAATCGTTTCGGTCTACTAATCTTGGACGTGATGCCTATATACATGATCATCGTCTTGGATATCGTCATAATTATTTGCTTTTCTATCAATTTCCCAATAGTAATTTGTTTACCCACTATATGCTATTTTCTTGAGAGAAGCCACTAGAGAAATCTTCGGCCCCTGGGTCTATTTCCTATCATATATTCCAGATCTAATCAACCAAAACCCCCAAAAATACTTTGTTGCCTTCTATTTCCTTTTAACTTATGTGCATCTATCAATCTATCTATTTATCATATGTCAATACCGTTGAGGGATTGACAACCCCTTTATGCGTTGGGTTGCAAGATTTGTTGTTTGTGTGTAGGTGTTGTTTACATAGTGTTATGTTCTTTAATTGTGTCAAAATTTTGACTTGTGACGATATTCCTATAATCAAAAGAACCAAAACTTATGCAGAAGCTATTTCCGCTCTTGTTCTTAAACTTGAGAGAAGATTTATTTGCACTCATCCTACCTTGCAAAGATTATTTTATGAGCTTCCCATTATAAAATATCCCAGAGCTAAAAATTAGGTACCCTTGTCCTTATGAATGAATTCGATCACATAGTACAAGAGCCTAGGGAGATCTTTGATCTTTATGGTATGAACCTTGAAAAATCGGTCATAGATGAGATCCTTTATAATAGTGATTATATGCTAAGACACTTGCTTGGTGATGATCGCATGTTTGATGAGAATCTTAAAAAGTAGGTTCCTCCTTTGAGTATGATCCAACATGTTTTTAATGAAGTTAATCAACGTTACTATCGGATTGTGGCCAGTAACCAAAATTAATTTACCGAGGGACAACTTGCTAATGCTAAAATTTCTATGGATGATGTGTTTCCCATTTTATTTGTAAAGCATCCTGATAGCAACACATCTAAAAAAATAAAAATAAATATGGCAAGACTTAAGATCTATGCATTATGCCTAGCTAGGGGCGTACAATAGCGCGAGTTGGGAGGCAACCCAATAGTTATCCTATAAATTTTTTTTGGTTTTATTTCTATTTTCAATAAATACACAATTATGATACTGTGGTGATTGTGTTTTGGTGTTTTAGTTAGTATTTGTGCCAAGTAAAACCTTTGGGTTGAATTGGGTGATAGTTGATTTGATTATGTGCATTAATAGAAACTTTCGCGTCCAGTAGCAGAATTGTTTGCAATTGCTGGAGTGTGAACAATTTCTGATTTTTTAAAATGATTATAAAAATTCCCACGTTGTCCTAATTTTTCAAGATTTTTGGAGTTACAAAAGTATGTCTAATAATTACGTCTTTACACACTGTTTTGTTTTTGACACATTCTGTTTCCGTTGCATTATGTGCTTATTTTGATGAATCTGTGGATTGTATTGGGGGGTATAAGCCATGGTAAAGTTAGTATACAGTAGATATAATGCAATAACAAAAATATGAATTGGTTTGCAATAGTACTTAAAGTAAGATTGGTCTTATTATACTAACGGATCTCACGAGGTTTTGTTAAGTTTTGTGTGATTGAAGTTTCCAAGTTTTGGGTGAGATCACGATGGATGAAGGAATAAGGAGTGTCAAGAGACTAAGCTTGTAGATGCCCATGGCACGCCAAGGTAATATTCAAGGAGAACCAAGCAACTAATCTTGGGGATGCCTTCCGGGGCATCCCCTCTTTCTTCTAACGACCATCGGTAATTTTACTTGGGACTATATTTTTATTCATCACATATCATGAGTTTTGCTTGGAGCATCTTGTATTATACGAGTCTTTGCTTGTTTTGCTTTTTAGTTTTTCACAATCATCCTTGCTGGACACACCTATCAGAGAGAGCCATAATGATATCTTGATTTGTTAGAATTGCTCTGTGTGCTTCACTTAATTTTTTTGAGCTATGAAATTGCTCTAGTACCTCACGTATATCTTTTTTGAGCATGGTGTGTTGGGGAACGTTGCATGAAAAAAATCTACGCACACGCAAGATCTATCCATGGAGATGTAGAGCTATGAGAGTGGGAGAGCATCTACATACCCTTGTAGATCGCTAAGCTGAAGCGTTTATCAATGCGGTTGTTGTAGTCGTACACCATCATGATCCATCCCGATCAAGTACCGAATGTACGGCACCTCTGCGTTCAGCACACATTCGGCTCGATGACGTCCCCGCCTTCTCGATCTAGCAAGATAGGCGAAGTAATAGATGAGTTCTGGCAGCACGAGGGCGTGGTGACGTTGGTGGTGAAACTATCCGCAGGGCTTCGCCAAGCACAACAAACATGGACGAAGGAGGAACTAGAACTAGAGGGAGAGGGGGCGCCGCACACGGCTTGGGGATCGTGGTGGAGGGGGATAGAAGGCTGCCTAGGGCGCCCGAAAGGGAGCCGGCGGCTAGCCCTAGGGCACCAGCCTTAGGCACCCCTCCCCTTCCTTCCTAGGTGCATGGGGGAAGGCGGGAGGGGAGGCCCCCCCTTTCCTTTTCCTACATGTGGAAGAGAAGGAAAGTGGGGGCTAACCCTCTCCCTTCCTTCCCTAGGGTCGGCGCCATGTGGTGGGGGCGCACTAGCCCCATGTGGGCTGGTGTGCTCTCCCTCATTGGCCCATTTGACCCAATATGCTCCCATGGCCTCCCGGAACCCTTTCTTGTGATCTAGTAAATACCCGGCGCATTCTGAAACTGTCGGGACCTCGATCCTAAGTCACACAGGTCTAACATGTAACACATGATATCACTTTGCGGCCTCACGCACGGTATTCCCACGGTTGCAACCTTACCTTGGCTGGGACCATTTGCGCCTTTTGGCTCACATATAGGATTGTGTTGCTAGCATTCATATCATCATATGACAGAGAACCCGGGCTGACATGACTAGTCTTAAACCCAAGGTGGCACAAACTTACAGGGACATGCATACATAACCCAGCAACGAAGGTGTCGATCATCAACGTATGAACCGAAGTCGTAGCAACCTACAAGGACTTAAAGGAACAAGTGTGACATTTCCCTGAAGGGACAGACACATGAACGAATAAGGATACATGCCGGCCAGCCTAAGTGTTCCGGAGCACTATCTAACTACCATGGCTCAGTGGAAACACTAGGAGACATTTCCCCATAAGGAAGGCTACCAAGAATAAATAACTAGGTGTCGGATCCCACACATATCAATGTATTTCAAACATACACACAATATGCACAATATGTATAGATACAACTGATACGTCCAAAACGTATCTATAATTTCTGCTTGCTCCATGCCTCTTTTGGGTGATATTGCTATGATATTTATACACTTCCATACACTTTTGATCATATTTGGACTAACCTATTAACTCAGTGCACCCCAGTGCCAGTTTCTGTTTTCGGTTGTTTTTGTATTTCAGGTTTTCACGTTACGAGAACTGCCAGGAAAAATCCAGAAAAATTATATAAAAAATCAGCATTCCAGAAACTACCGTGCGCCCGAAGGACAGCCGGGGGGG
>LR738709.1:569682539-569852559 GCA_902687465.1 Secale cereale
CGAGGCTCCTCCGATGCCCCCCTTTGGCATATATTTAAAGCGTCTCCCGAAACCCTTGAGGGAGGAACTCTTTTCGCGATCTCATCTTTGTTCCGCCGCCGCCGCCGCTTCCAAGATCGAGAGCACCAGGAGAACTCTTCCCGGCACCCTGACGGAGGGGAGGATCACCACCGGGAGCCTCTCCACCACCATGGACGCCTCCCGGATGAGTTGTGAGTAGTCTCCCTTGGACCATGAGTCCATGACCAGTAGCTATGTGATGTTAGCCTCACGTTCTTGTGCTTCACTAATTAGTCCTCGTGAGTTGCCCTACATGATCGAGGCACATATGTAATCCTTCTGCTGTTGCTATGATGAGTTTGCTGGGATCCGATGGATTATGAGATTATGTTCAGATTGTGCTTGAGTAATATATTTGATCTACCACTTTTATATTTATGTTCGTAAGTAATTCTTGCATGTTCTCCGTTGTTATTTATTGCTTTCGCCAAGTAATAGGTAGTGACTCCAAGAGGGAACGTTATGCTTGATTGTGGGTTCATGCCCCTCGATGACTAGTTTGAGTGACAAAAACATGAGTCTAGGGGATGTGCTGTTGCCACAAGGGGGAAAACAACGGTGCTTGTGCCCGCGGGTGCAAGGATTGTTTACTTTACGCAAAGTTATTTTAATGTAGTTGTCTGTTGCATTGAGTTTACACTATGGGTGGGACTCGCAACTTAATACCAGCGAGATGTTCTGGATAGATATCTCAAGGTGGATGATTAGTAGTAGATATTGATGGATTTCGGTCTACTTACTTTGGCGTACCGCCCATGCTTTGAACCTCAACCTTTCTTGCAATGTAGTCAGCATTGGTTTGCGCACATGGTCCTGTCAATTGCCCAGCTGTAATTCGTTTACCTCACATAGCTGTTTTATCGTCTTTTGGGAGAGAGACATCACTAGTGAACATCATGAGACTCCGGTCCATATTACCATCATTGATCACATCCGCTATTTACTTTTCTCTATTATTTACTATTGCAGTTATATCTATCACTACTATCACTTGCATTTAATCCTTTGTGAACTACAAGGCCGGAGGGATTGACAACCTCTCTGTACTCGTTGGGAGCAAAGTTATTTGTATCTGTGTGCAGGTCCACGTTGATTGCTAATATCTGGCGCCGTAGCAGTTGACACCTTCTTGTTGAACCTAGGAGTCTCTGGGGATTCGATCCTTGGTATCTTTGCCAAGGGAAAAACTTCCGCAACACTACATCTCACACCTTCCACTTGGGGTAACCAACGAGGGTCGAGAAGCCTAGCAAGAGTTTTTCTGGCGCCGTTGCCGGGGACTCCACTCTTCAAGATAGGGGAGTTGCACGCTATCTTTTACCTTTGCTTTTTAGTCTTGTTAGTTTACCTTTCAGTTTTCTCTATGTCTTTTCACTAGTTATGCTTATGGACAACCTTGCTATTGGATCGTTGCTTGCGGGAAGACGCCCCACACCTGTGGTGGTTGCTCCTCCCCCTACTGAAATTGTGCCCTATAAAATACCAGCTGGTATTATCGATTATGTTTTGGCTAATCGTTATGCAGGAGACAGACATCCCGGTGAACACTTGCTATATCTGTCACAATTATGTTCATTATTTAAGCTTGCAGGTGTATCAAAGGAGTTTGTCATGAGGAAATTGTTCGCCGTATCACTTATAGATAAAGCTTCAGATTGGAACTATATCTATAACTTTAGGTCTCGTGATGGAGAAAGCATTGCTCAAGCTTGGGGGAGACTGAAAACGTTAATGCTAAAAAGTCCTAACCATGGGCTCCCCAATGATGCTTATGTGGAGAGTAAGAGTACCTTTTTGCATGTGGATCATGGTAACAATGCTTTATGTGATGCTTATATTGTTGAGTTTATTCGTGATCCCACTGAAAATTATTATGAGAAGGGAACATATGCTTATAGATATTTCAATAATATCAAGTTCCCTCTCTTTATGTTGAAGGTTTTGAAGCTGCACTTGTTTTGTCTTCCTATGCTTATTGTTTTGTGCTTCAATGAATTATTCCATTGCAATATTCCTATGCATAGGAAGCATGTTAGGCTTAAATGTGTTTGGTATTTGCTTCTTGATGCTCTCTTTTGTTCTTCAACTCTTATTCCTACGAGAGCATCATTAAAGTCTTAAGCCTATCTTTATGGCTATAAAGAAAGAGCTCTTGGGAGGCAGCCCAATGAATAAATTTTATTTTGCTTTTGTTGTGTCTTGATGTTGTTTACTACTGTAGCATCATCATTGTATCTTTGCTTTTCAATTTTGTGCCAAGTGTAGCCTCAGATTGCTAGAAAGTTCAAAAGTTGTGAGGTGCTGTCCAAGAAACAGATTCTGTCCTTGGATAGAAAAATTCGTATAAAATCACCAGATCATCTTTTTGATCTGAATTTTATCGACAGCGTGCTCTATATAATTGTCTTTCGTGCGTCTGTTCTGAGTTTTTTGATTAGAGTTGCAGAAGTGCCCCGAACAAATCAATTACTACCCGCTGTTCTGTTTTTCACAGATTCTGTCCTGTTTTGCTTTTCCTTCATTTTGCAAATCAAGAGCTTGCTTTTTCTTTGCAAAAAACCTTTTGGCAATCTTGAGAAATAGTAGACCTTCAAGAATATCTTTATTTCCAGCAAGGTACAATTATTTTATTATGGGTACTAACCTCGCTAATCAGATTATGATGAGTTATGTATGAAGGGAGTTTTCAAGTGTGCGAGGGAAGATGATAAAAAGATTCAGGAGTGTCAAGCGCTCAAGCTTGGGGATGCCCCATGCACCCCCAAGAAATATTCAAGGAGACTCAAGCGTCTAAGCATGGGGATGCCCCCGTGCATCCCCTTCTCCATCAACATTATCAGTTTGTCTTTCGTTCCACTATATTTTAATCACTTCATGTGTTATGTGCTATGCTTGGAGCGTCTTGCTTTTAGTTTTCTTTAGTTTTTTCATGATGAGTCGGAACTCAGCTTTCTTTATGTGGGAGAGAAACACGCTCCACTTCTACCTAGAACATAACATAGAATTTTCATGTCTATCCTTGTTGTGTGTGTTCTTTGTCTTTTAATAGCTACTATCATGTTCAGCTCTTAGCTTTCATGCTTATCTTTTCAAGAGCTTTTGTTTAGTTGGTTGCTTGAACTCTCTTTAATTACCATGCTCACCTTATTAAGAGAGTTTGCTTCCGTTGCATTGGTTGATATGTCTATGATAAAGATGCTACATGCATGATGGCGCTTAGTAGTTCATGTTTTCTTATGGTTAGTCTCAAATAACTGGGGGGTTCCCAATGTGTTATTGGAATACCAACATGATTTGTTTGCCTATGATGTGGTATGGTTTAGTAATATCTTCCTTTGAGAATTTATTTTGATTGACTTGGCGTATGCTCACGATATTTAAGAATGTAAAGAAAGTCTGTCAAGCCTTGATGATCTTTTGTTTCTGAGTAACGATATAACTACCATGCCTGATTCAATGTTGCTTTGTCGCTCTGCATGATTATGACCGTCATTGCACTCTTAGTTGGTCGCTCCCAGTCTTTTGCTAACCTTCGCCTGTACTAAGCGGACTGACTGCTTGTGCATCCACATCCTTTAATCCAGTTATGCCATATGAGTCCACCATACCTTCCTACATGGTATTTACCCGCCATTCCTAACGGAGACTTGCATGTGCCATCTCGAAATTATTCAAAGAAAAAGCATTCTTATTTTGTGCCTCTGTTGTAAGTCCATGAGGAAGTAGTGGTTAATTCATGACCTTTTTAAGTTGGACAAGCTTCACCCCGGCATTGCATGTATAATGTGCAAACCCATAATACGAGAAGGAACTAGCATTGAGTGCGCCCGGCTCAAAAAGATAATATAACAAACAAACCCTCCTTCACGCTTTGTTCATGAGAAATCAGAAAACTTTGGCAGTGATAAACAAAGGAGATTAAGAGGATGTGATCGTCCTCATTCGGGAGCCGTTCCTCGAAACTTGTCCATCTCGAAAAGTGATTGAGTTGTCTGCTAGCATTCGTTGACGAAACATGCATGATCTAAAATAAATTATTATCTCTGTTTTAAAGCCAAGAGCTCTGGTACATGTTTTGTCTTTGTTTCCGACTACGGGTTTTCAACCTTGCCAACAAAAGCCACGGTTCGAGAGTCTCCACATTCTTTTAAAAGCACCAACTACTGAGAGCATGATTGTCATTCTGAGTGTAATGTGCATTGTCCCAAAGTAGCATTGTCTTTTGCATGATTGTGATATCGTTTATTCTGAAATCATTGTATCTAGTCATCACTTAAACCTTGGAGGTGCCCCTGCATTTATGTTTTGCTTCACTAAAGGGGGCAAGCTAGATATCACTTTATCATATTTGCACATCATGTTCATTGCAAATCTATTTGATGTTTCAGTATCATATTGTAAAACTTTCAGTCCTTTGTGATTTTCTCATGAGGCAACTTAATTACTATAGATTCATTGTCTCAGTAAGCTTTTGTCATATGACTATGAAAAAGTCCTATATGGTTAATAGCATGTCACCACAAAAATTATTCTTGTTATCATTTACCTACTCGAGGACGAGCAGGAATTAAGCTTGGGGATGTTGATACGTCCAAAACGTATCTATAATTTCTGCTTGCTCCATGCCACTTTTGGGTGATATTGCTATGATATTCATACACTTCCATACACTTTTGATCATATTTGGACTAACTTACTAATCCAGTGCACCCCAGTGCCAGTTTCTGTTTTCGGCTGTTTTTGTATTTCAGGTTTTCACGTTTCGAGAACTGCCCAGAAAAATCCAGAAAAATTATATAAAAAATCAGCGAACCGGAAACAACACTGCGTCCGAAGGGCAGCCTGGGGGGGCCACAGGGGCTCCAGGCGCCCTGTGGGCGCCCCCCCTGGGCCGCGCCGGGGGGGCGCCTCGGCCCCCCGAGGCTCCCCCGGTGCCCTACTTTGGCATATATTTAAAGGGTTCCCCGTAACCCTCAGAACAGGACTTCTTTTCGCGATCCCATCTCTGTTCCGCCGCCGCCGCCGCTTCCAAGATCGGGAGCACCAGGAGAACTCTTCCCGGCACCCTGCCGGAGGGGAGGATCACCACCAGGAGCTTCTCCACCACCATGGACGCCTCCCAGATGACTCGTGAGTAGTCTCCCTTGGACCATGAGTCCATGACCAGTAGCTATGTGATGTTCTCCTCCCGTTCTTGTGCTTCACTAATTAGTCCTCGTGAGCTGCCCTACATGATCGAGGCACCTATGTAATCCTTATGCTGTTGCTATGTTGAGTTTGCTGGGATCCGATGGATTATGAGATTATGTTCAGATTGATCTTGAGTAATATATTTGATTCACCTCTTTTATATTTTAGTTCATAAGTAATTCTTGCATGTTCTCCGTTGTTACTTATTGCTTTGGCCGAGTAGTAGGTAGTGACTCCAAGAGGGAACGTTATGCTTGATTGTCGGTTCATGCCCCTCGATGACTAGCTTGAGTGACAGAAACATGAGTCTAGGGGATGTGCTGTTGCCACAAGGGGGAAAACAACGGTGCTTGTGCCCGCGGGTGCAAGGATTGTTTACTTTACGCAAAGTTCTTTTAATGCAGTTGTCTGTTGCATTGAGTTTACACTATGGGTGGGACTCGCAACTTAATACCAGCGAGATGTTCTGGATAGATATCTCAAGGTGGATGATTAGTAGTAGATATTGATGGATTTCGGTCTACTTACTTTGGCGTACCGCCCATGCTTTGAACCTCAACCTTTCTTGCAATGTAGTCAGCATTGGTTTGCGCACATGGTCCTGTCAATTGCCCAGCTGTAATTCGTTTACCTCACATAGCTGTTTTATCGTCTTTTGGGAGAGAGACATCACTAGTGAACATCATGAGACTCCGGTCCATATTACCATCATTGATCACATCCGCTATTTACTTTTCTCTATTATTTACTATTGCAGTTATATCTATCACTACTATCACTTGCATTTAATCCTTTGTGAACTACAAGGCCGGAGGGATTGACAACCTCTCTATACTCGTTGGGAGCAAAGTTATTTGTATCTGTGTGCAGGTCCACGTTGATTGCTAATATCTGGCGCCGTAGCAGTTGACACCTTCTTGTTGAACCTAGGAGTCTCTGGGGATTCGATCCTTGGTATCTTTGCCAAGGGAAAAACTTCCGCAACACTACATCTCACACCTTCCACTTGGGGTAACCAACGAGGGGCGAGAAGCCTAGCAGCAACATGGCATCACAACATAACTTTACAACTCATGTATTTATTTAGAAGTCTCTGGAGAGCCATACATAACATGATAATACAAACAGGGATCACATGACCCATCATACAAAGCATACAAGCAACGGAAGCATAACATGTCTGAGTACAAAACAACTGCTAATGAAAAAGGCTAGGGAGCCTAACTATCTACCAAACTTTCCCAAGGGTACAAGATCATAGATGAGGCACAAGCTACTCATCGAAGTTCATGCGGAACTACTAGTGAGACTGAAGTCTCGTCTGCAAAACATAAATTAAGCAACATGAGTACAAAGTTCCTCAACAAGACTTACATCAGATCCTATCATACATGCATTAGTATCAAGAAGGGTAATGTGGGGTTTGGCTGCAGCAAGCCAACTTTGACTTAGTGGCTATCCTGTACTATGACTACAAGTAATTTATTTGAGGTGAGAAAGCGCACACAAGTCCACTAATCACCACAACAATACACCACTATGGATTCTTTCCCGTCTTCCTACGAGAAGGCCATCCATAGCACTCACACTTATCTTGAGCATTTTAGAGTATCCACTTCAAGTTGTTTATGTACCATATAAGCTTTCCAAGTAGTCCATATCCTTGGACGCGGCTATTCCAATAGATCATGTTAGCCCTGCAGGGGTGTACTTCTTCACAGACGCTCTCACCACTTACCGCCATGTCCACGTCATGCATCTCGGCAACCTTCAAGCGGAAGCTTGGTGAGGGTATAGTCCACGACCTGACTAACCACACAAGACTCTAGCCCAGGTTTATCGCCTATCTGAGGCTAAACCCGCAAGGAAAGTCCAGCGGAAGTTTCCATCATGGCCCCAAACAACGTGAGTAGGGTTCCCAAGCCCACCATTTGGGTGCCACTTGGTACACCATGCCACTGTGCCTAGTCTGTCCCAAGCCCGCCCCGCCGGGTTCCACTTAGTAGAAAAATAGCACTACCCACAAACACTAGAAACTAGTTGCAACTCCTGGATAGAGATCAAGTCGGTTAATAAGTCGAGAGAGCTTGGAGCGCCCGGAGCCCAATATGTGGTAGTAATTAGTCTTGGATAACATACACAGAACTCAGTTCTTAAGGACAGTCCCAATGAGACAACCCGCCACATACTCCTACATGGCCTCTCACCGCTACCTTTACCAAATTGTGTTCACACACTTAACTCTTAGCATTAGAACATAGCATATCACTCCAATCCATTTCCAATTAACCAGACCCGACACAACTCTAAGCAGTAGAAAACATAGCATGGTAGGAACACAACATGGCTTAATCAACTCCTACACATGCTAGTGGGTTTCAACTATTTACTGTGTCAATGACAAGTCATGTAGAGGAATGGGTTCAACTACAGCAACATTAAGTAGTTGTTGAATCATTGTTGTCATAATGCACTAAATAAGAGCAAGAGCGAGAGAGTGGGATTGTATTAGAATGAACAAGGGGGTTTGCTTGCCTGAAAGATCAACAACGGTACAACTCCTCAGACATGTACTCAGGAACACTCTCCGGAGCAGAACCTATCAAGAAGTGCGACACCAACAATCAATACACAAACAAATGCAGCAATATGATGCATGATCATGACATGTCAAAGATGATATGGATTATGCTAATGCAACTAGCAACAAGTTAAGTGAATCTCGTCTGAATCAAGGATTCAAATGTAACTCCAAACATAAGAATTTAAAATGCCGTTTTTGTGTTTTTACAATGGTACAGATGGATAGATTGAATTTTTCTGATAATTTTTCATATATAAATTATTTCAATCTGAGCTACGGTTGATTTTATATGAATTTTTGAAGTTTAAATAGTTTTCCGGAATTTTCCGGATTATAAATAATCCAGAAAATAATTAACTACATCAGCATTACGTCATGCCTGTGTCAGCATGTCAACAACATTGACCAGGGTCAAACCTAACATGTGGGGTCCCCACGTCAGTGACACACCGGTTAAACCTGGTGAAAACCAACGCTGACTGGGTTTGACCCGGCGGTAGGGCCCGCTGTCAATGGTAGTGAGGTGGCTAATGATAGGGTTAGTCTTAATGACCTTGCCACGTCGGATGTCGCCGGTGGCGACCAAAACAGTGGCGGCAACTCGCCGGACTTGTGCTACAAGCGACGGCTAGACACGCGGAGACCACCAAGATGAAGCCCGGGCTCGACCGCATCCAGTGGAGGTTACGAGAGGAGGCAGGATGGTCGGAGCTCGCCGGAACAGCCCTCGCGGCGGCGATCGGAGTTTAGCTCGAGCAAGCGCAAGGCTGTAGGGCACGGGGAGGCTAGCTGAGGGGCTCTTCGGCACCCTCGTGGTTCAAGGAAGATGGTGACGCACTCGAGAGCAGCTGGTTTGAGATCTAGCCCCGTCGGCACCATGGCTGGCAGCGCGAAGCTCTCGGGCGCGGCGGCTAATAGGGCTACGGCATGGGAGAAGCAACGAGGAGAGAGGGGAAAAGCAGAGAAGATCACAACAATTTCGAGGGTGTCGTTATCAAGCTCGGGGGAGGCCTGGTGCGGCTGGAACGACGATTACGATCTCAGGCGGCCGACGATGAAGACGATGTCGAGGCGGTCGATTCGGGGTATCCGGTGATGTACAACTCGACGGAGAGGATGAGGGAGATGCGATGAGGCTTGTGAATACCTCAAAGAGGCGTGGCTGTGGCGGTGGGTGCGACAACAGCGAGCGGCAGCAACGGCAGCGCTCGGCTGTGGTGAGGATCGAGCGAGGAGATGGCGAGGGGAAGAGTGAGGGGGTCGGACGGATCCGGACGGCAGCGAGGAGGTGAGCGGTGGCGTCGCGCTGGCTAGGGGAGGCCAAACAGGCGGCTGCGTGCCGTACGGAATGCGCGTGAGTGCCGGGCACGCGCCCTATCCGACTGGCGGGAGGAGGGAGGCCACTGGCACTGGGCTAGTGGGCCGCATGATGCTAGGCCAGCCAGTGGGCTGCCAGGTAAGTCCACGTAATTCCCTTTTCCCTTTCTTTCTATTTTTCTATTCTGTCATTTTTTTATTTAGTTTTAGGAACTAAATCATTTTATTTTCTTCTGATAATTTTTGTAGGGACCAAAAGGATTATTCCAAAGCCCCTCACAAAAAATCAGAATTATTGAAGCAATAAAATATTTATAGCATTTATTTGCTCCAATTAAAAATACAGTATGTGTTAATTCAACAATCCAAAATGTCATGGAAAAATGTGCGTCATCTCTGGTTACTGTTCCCAGCATTTTCCAAAAATGATGAAAGTTTGTGTAGTCCATTTGGGTTCACTGAAAATATTAGTTTAACCTATTTGAATTTCATTGATGCTAGGGTTTTAACCATCCCCATTTCAACTTCAAAATTGAATTTAAACATGATGCAACACATCAATGGCTATCTTTGGTCATACCAGAACTAGGGATGTGACAACTCTCCCCCACTCAACAGAATCTCGTCCTGAGATTCAGAAAGCGTCGTGAAGAGAGTGTGGTACTCCAGTCGAAGACGATCTTCTTGCACCGATGTAGCTTCTCTATCAGAATGATGAGGCCACTGAACCTTGAGAAACTTGATGTTCTAACGTCGGGTGACACGCTCTGTTTGATCAAGAATGCGAACAGTGTACTCTCGATATGTGAGGTTATCTTGGAGATCAAGCGTTTCATGGTCCACTCCATAGATGGAATCTGAGAAGCAACGCGTGAGTTGAGGGACGTGGAAGATACCATGGACTCGAGAAAGATGTGGGGGTAGTTCCAATTGGTAGGCAACCTCTCCTCGTTTAGCAAGAATGCGAAAAGGACCAATGTAACGAGGATCCAACTTGCCCTTGATACCGAAACAATGGGTACCCTTCAAAGAGGTAACCCAAAGGTAAGACTTGTCGCCAACTTCATAAGCCACTTCCTTATGACCACGGTCATACTAGCTCTTTTGACGAGACTGTGCTGTTTTCAAATTCTCATGAATGATGCGAACGTGCTCTTCTGCCTCCTCGATCATATCCGGTCCAAAGAATTGTCTTTCACCGATTTCTGACCAGTTCAAAGGTGTGCGACATCTTCATCCATAAAGGATCTCGAAGAGTGCTTTCTTAAGACTAGATTGGTAGCTATTGTTATAAGAAAACTCAACGAAAGGAAGACACTTCTCCCAATCCATACCGAATGAGATAACGCAAGCTCTAAGCATGTCTTCGAGAATCTGGTTGATCCTTTTGACTTGACCACTGGAATGAGGGTGGAAAGCGGTACTGAAAGAAAGATGGGTTCCTATGGCAGTCTGCAAACTCTTCCAGAAACGAGAAGCGAAAATACTACCACGGTCAGAATAGATCTCTAGTGAGACACCATGAAGTGACACTATTCAAGAAATATATAAGTCAACGAGCTAACTAGCAGTGATACTCTCTCGAACAGGTAGGAAGCGAGCCACTTTGGAAAGACGATCAATGACTACGAAGATAGCATTATTCCCTTTCTTGGTCCTGGGAAATCCGGTGATGAAGTCTGCTACTTCTTGAGCTTGCGTTGGTTTTTCCCTTAAAGAGGAACGGGTGATGCAACAAACTAGACATAAGTATTTCCCTCAGTTTGAGAACCAAGGTATCAATCCAGTAGGAGACTGATGCGCAAATCACCAATACATGCACAAACAATCAATCAACTTGCACCCAACGCATTAAAGGGGTTGGCAATCCCTTCACGGTTACTTGCAAAAGTGAGATCTCATAGAGATAGATAAAAAAAGGTAAAATATTTTTCATTTTTTGGTCATAGATTGTAAAGTAAAAGATTGCAAAATAGTAGATCGGAAACTAATATGATGGAAAATAGACCCGGGGGCCATAGGTTTCACTAGAGGCTTCTCTCTTGAAGGCAAATAATACGGTGGGTGAACAAATTACTGTCGAGCAATTGATAGAAAAGCGCAAATTTATGAAGATATCTAAGGCAATGACTATGAAATATAGGTATCACATCCGTGTCAAGTCGACCGAGTCCTGCCTGCATCTACTACTATTACTCCACACATCGGCCGACTCCTGCATGCATCTAGAGTATTAAGTTCATGAAGAACAGAGTAACGCTTTAAGTAAGATGACATGATGTAGAGGAATTAACTCAAGCAATATGATGAAAACCACATCTTGTTATCCTCGATGGCAACAATGCAATATGTGACTCGCTACCCCTTTTGTCACTGGGTGAGGACACCACAAGATTGAACCCAAAGCAAAGCACTTCTCCCATTGCAAGAAAAACAAATCTAGTTGGCCAAACCAAACCGACAGTTCGAATAGAATTACTAAGATATCAAATCATGCATATAAGAATTCAGAGAAGATTCAAATAATATTCATAGATAAGCTGATCATAAATCCACAATTCATCGGATCTCGACAAACACACTGCAAAAAAGATTACATCGTATAGATCTCCAAGAACATCGAGGAGAACATGGTATTGAGAATCAAAGAGAGAGAAGAAGCCATCTAGCTACTAGCTATGGACCCGTAGGTCTATGGTAAACTACTCACGCTTCATCGGAAGGGAAATGGTGTTGATGTAGATGCCCTTCGTCGTGGAATCCCCCTCCGACAGAGTACCAAAAAAGGCCTCCAGATGGGATCTCGTGAATACAGAAGGTTAGGGCGGTGGAAAAGTGGTTTCAATGCCTCCTTCAGGGTTTCTGGAATATATGTGAATATATAGGAAGAAGAAGTAGGTCGGTGGAGTCACGAGGGCCCCATAAGGGTGGGGGCATGCCCTCCCCCTTGTCGACGCCTCATGGCTCTTTTGACTCAGTTCTCAAGTCTCCCAGGTGTCTTCTAGTCCAAGAAAAATCATCGTAAATTTCATTCCGTTTGATATTCCTTTTCCGCGAAACTCAAAAAACAAGGAAAAAAAATATAGAAACTAGCATTGGGCTCTAGGTTAATAAGTTAGTCCCCAAAATAATATAAAAAAGCATATTAATGCATATAAAACATCCAAACAGATAATATAATAGAATGGAACAATAAACAATTATAGATACGTTGGAGACGTATCAAGCATCCCCAAGCTTAATTCCTGCTCGTCCTCAAGTAGGTAAATGATAAAAATATATATTTTGATGTGGAATGCTACCTAACATATATATAAATGTAATTCTTCTTTATTGTGGCATGAATGTTCAGATTCATAAGACTCAAAGCAAAAGATTATCAATATCAAAACAGTAGTACTTCAAGCATACTAAAAGGCAATCTACGAAGCCTAAAAAATAACATGGCTAAAGAAAGTTATCCCCACAAAATGATATAGTCTTTTTATGCTCCCTCTTCTTAACATAAAGTGCAAATCATGCCCATACCGGTGTCAGCCAAGCAATTGTTTCATACTTTTTAACACGCTTTAGCTTTTTCAACTCTTCACGCAATACATGAGCGTGAGCCATGGACATAGCACTATGAGTGGAATGGAAGGTGGTAGTAGGCAAAAAGGAGGGAGAAAGTCTCTAATCAACTAGGCAAATCAATGGACTATGGAGATGTCCATCAATAGATATCAATGTGAGTGAGTAGGGATTGCCATGTAACGGATGCACTGGAGCTATAAGTGTATGAAAGCTCAAAAGAAAACTAAGTGGGTGTGCATCCAACTTGCTTGCTCATGATGACCTAGGGCAATTTGAGGAAGCCCATCAATGGAATATACAAGCCAAGTTATATAATGAAAAATTCCCACTAGTATATGAAAGTGATAACATAGGAGACTCTCTACCATGAAGATCATGGTGCTATTATGAAGCACAAGTGTGGAAAAATATAGTAACATTGTCTCTTCTCTCTTTTTTCTCTCATTTTTTATTTTGGGCTCTTTGGCCTCTTTTTTGTGTGGGCTTCTTTGGCATTTTTTGTTTGGGCTTCTTTGGCCTCTTTTATTTAATATCACATGGGACAATGCTCTAATAATGATGATCATCACACTTTTACTTACTTACAACTCAATATTACAGATCGATACTAGAACAAAATATGACTCTATATGAATGCATCTGACGGTGTACCGAGATGTTCAATGATCAAGAGTGAGATGTATAAAAAATGAATGGTGGCCTTGCCACAAATACTATGCCAACTACATGATCATGCAAAGCAATATGACAATGATGGTGCATGTCATAATAAATGGAACGCTGGAGTTACATGGCAAAATATCTCGGAATGGCTATGGAAATACCATAATAGGTAGGTATGGTGGTTGTTTTGAGGAATGATATAAGGTGTTTTGATGCACCGGCGAAAGTTGCGGGGCACTAGAGTGGCTAGCAAGGTGGAAGGGTGAGAGTGAGTATAATCCGTCGACTCAACATTGGTCATAAGAACTCACATACTTATCATGGTTAAGGAAATATAACAATAACCACTTTATTATCGCCTCTAGGGCATATTTCGAACAGTCTCCCACTTGCACTAGAGTCAATAATCTAGATTACATAGTAAGGAATCTAGCACCCATGGTGTCTTGGTGTTGATCATGTTTTGCCCACGAAGGTGGTTTAGTCAACGGGTCTGCCACATTCAGATATGTATGTACTTTGCAAATTTCTATATCTTCATCCTTGACCTTTTCATGAATGGAGTTGAAGCGTATCTTGATGTGTTTCATTCTCTTGTGAAACCTGGATTCCTTCACCAAGGCGATTGCTCCAGTATTGTCACAAAGGATTGTTATTGGACCCGATGAACTGGGTATTACACCCATATCGGATATGAACTCCTTCATCCAGACTCCTTCATGTGCCGCTTTTGAAGCAGCTGTGTACTCTGCTTCACATGTAGATCCCCGCCACGACGCTCTGCTTGGAACTGCACCAACTGACAGCTCCACCATTCAATATAAATACGTATTTGGTTTGTGACTTAGAGTCATCCAGATATGTGTCGAAGCTAGCATCAACGTAACCCTTTACGACGAGCTCTTCATCACCTCCATAAACGAGAAACATATCCTTGGTCCTTTTCAGGTACTTCAGGATATTCTTGACCGTTGTCCAGTGATTCACTCATGGATTACTTTGGTACCTCCCTTCCTAACTTATGGCAAGGCACACATCAGGTCTGGTACACAACATGGAATACATAATAGAACTATGGTTGAGGCATATGGAATGACTTTCATTTTCTCTCTATCTTCTGCTGTGGTCGGACTTTAAGTGTGACTCAATTTCACACCTTGCAACACATGCATGAACCCTTTATTTGACTCGTCCATTTTGAACTTCTTCGGAACTTTCTCAAGGTATGTGCTTTGTGAAAGTCCTATTAAGTGTATTGATCTATCCCTATAGATATTGGTGCCCAATATATAAGCAACTTCACGGAGGTCTTTCATTAAAAAATTCTTATTCAAGTATCCTTTTATCCTATCCAGAAATTCTATATCATTTCCAATCAAAAAAATGTCATCCACATATAATATCAGAAATGCTAAAGAGCTCCCACTCACTTTCTTGTAAATACAAGCTTCACCGTAAGTCTGTATAAAACCATATGTTTTGATCACCTCATCAAAGCGTATATTCCAACTCCGAGATGCTTGCACCAGTCCATAGATGGATTGCTGGAGTTTTCACACTTTGTTAGCACCTTTAGGATCGACAAAACCTTCTGGTTGCATCATATACAACTCTTCTTTAAGAACCCCGTTAAGGAATGCAGTTTGATGTCCATTTGTTAGATTTCATAATCATAAAATGCAGCAATTGCTAACATGATTCAGACAGACATAAGCATCACTACGGATGATAAAGTCTTATTGTAGTAAACCCCTTAAACTTGTCGAAAACCTTTCGCAAAAAGTCGAGCTTTGTGGACATTGATATTACCATCAGTGTCCCTCTTCCTACCGATCATCGGGCTAGTCCACCAAAGTCCACACTTTGTTCTCATACATGGATCCTATCTCAGATTTCATGGCCTCAGTCAGAATTTGGGCTCATCAAAGATTATTTATAGTTTCACCGTTGTCTAACAACATGACTTCCAGTACAGGATTACCGTACCACTCTGGTGCGATACGTGTTCTGGTCGACTTAGGAGGTTCAGTAGTAACTTGATCTAAAATTTCATGATCATTACCGTTAGCTTCTTTTCTAGTTGGTGTAGGCATCACGAGAACAATTTTCTCTGATGTGATATTTTCCAACTCGAGAGAAGGTACAACTACCTCATCAAGTTGTACTTTCCTCCCACTCACTTCTTTCGAGAGAAATTCCTTCTCTAGAAATGACCCATTCTTAGCAACAAAGATCCTGCCTTCGGATCTATGGTAGAAGGTATACTGTGACACCCCGACATTGATGCGCCAGATGTCTTCCGTTTATTCGTCGTCATTGCCATGTCATTCGCTTGCGTGTTGCACTTTGCCATGTCATCATGTGCATTTCATCTACATGTTTTTCAAACCCATTCTTAGCAACAAAGATCCTACCTTCAGATCTGCGATAGAAGGTATATTGTGACACCCAGAGACTCATGCGCCAGATGTATTCCGTTTATTCGCCATCATTGCCATGTCATTTGCTTGCGTGTTGCACTTTGCCATGTCATCATGTGCATTTCATCTGCATGTTTTTTAAAACATGCAACCATTCGTAGTTGACTAATCTCCAGCTCTCTCTGTTGTCCGTTCTGAGCCCAGACACACTTGCACGCGCCCACGGCACCTCCGAAATTTTATTTTATAAGTGGCATAAAAACATTCACGGAATGGGTTGAAAGTTGGCGTGCGATCTTATTATAGTGTAGGTAGACCGTTTGTCAAATTTTGTCGCATTCGGAGCTCGTTTGATAGCCTAACCGTTATCCGTAGCGGCACCATTGCCAGTTTATTTGTTGGATGTTTTCGGTATCCGAAAACTATCGTCGGGCCTCTCTCTCTTGTCTCCTCTCAGCCCTTGGCCTCTCTAGCACAGCCAACCAGCCCACTAGGCCCAGCCTACCCCCCTCCTCCGCACGGAGCCATCCGATGGCGATCGAATGGCTTCAAAATGGACTAAAAACCCCTAATCCTAACCCCGTGCCTATTTAAGCACCTCCCCCATGCCATTTTTGGAAGCTTATACCTTCACTAACCTCTAGCCGCCACCTCGTTTTCTGCGTTGGCCGAAACCCCCTCCACCACTTGTCGCTGCCTCACCCCGTCAGGCGCTCCCAGCAGTCCCGGCTAGCCACGTGCCCCCTGCCTGCTCCCAGCCGCCGCCGGCCCGCCAGGCCCGTGCGAGGCCCGCCCCGGGCCAGATCTGGGCCCGAGCCGCGCGCCCACACGACCCCGCTCCGAGCACCGCCGCACGCCTCCAGCCATCGACCCCGCCGTCGTCGTCCACCCGCCACCGGCAAGCACAGCCGCCGAAGCAACCCCATCGCCTCGCGCGCTGCCCCGCTTCACCTCGTCGTTGTTCGACCCCGTCGCCTCACCGTCCCGCGCCCCGCCTCCCTCACCGCGCCGCTCGAGAGCCCTGCTGCCTCGACCCCCGCCGCCCGCGCCGCCGTCGGTCACAGCCAGCCGCCGAGCGCCTCCTTGCGCTGCCCCGAGCTCGCCGCTGGCCGGATCTGACCTCCCCGCCTCCGGATCCGCCTCCCTGACGCTTGTCCCGCGCCACCGTTTGCCGCCATCGTCCTCCGCCTCCAACCGCCGGATCCGACCCGATCTGGATGCCATCGTCCCAAATTGCCTTCACCCCACATGCCAAACGCGCCCCCATCCCACACCGGCTCATCCCGGGTCCTTCCCGTCCACTTTTCCATGAGGTCGATTTCTCGTAAGTCCCTGGAAAACAACATCATGTTGCATTCTTGTGACGGGCATAACTTTGTGCATGTTTATCCGATTGGAGTGTATAATATGTCAAAATGTTCTACTCCTCATGCTCTACATGATGGTGTACTTTGCATTCATGTTAGGACTCAGATGCATGCTCTAATTTCTGTTGCAAAAGTGCATGTTGTTGTTAACTGCCGAAAATTGTTATAACTTGCCCTTTTGTTATTTTTGTGTGATTTAATGCATGTGTTATATGAGCATCTTGTCAACATGACTTTGGTTCATTTTCATGTCTTTTTTTGGTAGTGTTTACTTCTTGCCATGACTTGCCATGATGTGATTGTTATGAGCGTACAAACATGCTATGATAATGTTGCTGTTTTACACTTGTTGAAAATTGCTAAGTCTAAAACTGATGTTATTACTTGCCTTTTTGCGTTGAAGCTATCATCAAATCTGTTGCTCAAATGATCTTGCTCAGTAGTGATGTTTTGTTAAGGGTGTTTAGTACATGCTTGCCATGCTCCTTGATGCCATGTATGGTTCCTGTAGCATATACTTTTATTGTCTTAAAGTATGCATCATGAATCTGTTTTATGTCAAACTCTATTTTTCACTATGTCTGAGAATCTGTTATAACTTGCAAACTTGTCTTGATGAATACCATTGATCTAGAGGTTATATGGAGATGTTTAGTAAGCATGTTTTGCCATGTTGTCGGTGTCAAAACCGGCAGATCTCTGGTAGGGGGGCCCAAGCTATGTGTTTAGAGGATCGATGGTAACAGGAGGCTGGGGACACGATGTTTACCCAGGTTCAGGCCCTCTCGATCGAAGTAATACCCTACTTCCTGCTATATTAATATGGATGAATATGAATACAAGAGTTGATCTACCTCGAGATCGTAATGGCTAAACCCTAAAGTCTAGCCTATGAAGATATTGTGATGATGATGATACCCTCTACAGACTAAACCTCCTGGCTTATATACACGCCAGAGAGGGCCTAGGGTTATAAAGGTGACTTGGGGAGGAAGTAAAAGATACATCTTGACTCTACGCTTGCCTTTCTACGTACATAGGAGTCCTGACCGAATACGGGGGAGAGTCTTCTGCTTCTTCTTTTACGACCCATCAATACGGCCCAACTTCATTGACCCGGACGCCTGAGGACCCCTGAATACAGGACTCCCTCGGTAGCCCCAGGACTTCCCTTCAAGGACGAGATCGTGTCCTTCTTCATGTCTTTGGTCTTGCAAGGTGAGTCCTCCTGGATGATAGTTCGGCTTCTTTTAATATTGTATTCTGTTGATTCCTCGTCGCCGTCGCCTTGGCTTCCGCGTGTCCAACGAATGCGAACCGCTTCCACGTGTCCAACGAATGCGAACCGTCTGGGCAGTTTTACAAATACCCCCTTGACTGTGTAGAGAAGGCACCTATATAAGACAATAGATCCCAGTTGCCTCTCCATTCCATTCCACGCGGAAGAAACCCTAGTGCCGGCAAAAAATCTTCAAACATGGCCAGCGTCCCAAGCTCTTCCTCGTGCCCTCATGGCCCTCGTGCAGGAGATTGGAAAAGTTGTTCCGTATCCCATGCGCGTTTGAGGACACTTCAAGCGCAGGTATATCTCCCTCCAGAGGATCTAGTCCCCGTCCGGTCCAGACTAACTTCTATTGACAATCAAGCCCTGGTAGAGAGCTTTCCCAACCCCTCCTATGGAGAGCGGGTATGTTTCATCCCTTTCCTTTTAAGAGGCATAGGTTTCTCCGTCCACCCCTTCCTTAGGGGACTCCTGGAGTTCTATGGTCTTCAATTGCATGATCTTACGCCGGGGTCTATCCTGCATATCGCAAGTTTTGTCACTTTATGCGAACTGTTCTTGGGCTGCGAGCCTCACTTTGAGGTGTGGCGAAAGTTTTTCTGCCTTGTCCCTCTCTCGGAAAAGGGATCCATATTTGAAGTTGGGGGTGCCGAAGTATGGCGCATAGCCGGGACAGGCTATCTGCCTGGTACTCCAAAGAAGGCATCTGATGAGTGGCCTTCGGAGTGGTTTTATATTGAGGACGTTGCCCAGCCGAATCCAGTTCGGCAAGGCCTCCCCAAATATTCCAGTGCTCCGCCAAAGAAGCTTTTCAACTGGTGTCCCTGCAGTACCTCGGAAGAAGAGAGAGCGGAGGTTAGCAGACTGGCCGGCAAGATCAGATTGCTCGCCAGTTCGGGGATGTCTATGATCGAAGTGATGGCTATTTCAATAAAGCGATGCGTGCAGTCGCTCCAAGCGTGAAGATTTCCAATGTGGCATTACAATGGCATGAATGATGCCTCGCGCTGCTTACACCCGGGTTCGGATGATCCTGTTGCTATAGCCGTCATCCTGGAAGGTCTTCATAAGGGAGAGAGGCAAGACTTTATTCGTTTGACGTGCCGGGTGGGTTTTTCTATGTACAATCCTCCTGACTGGGTAAGTCTCTCTCGTGACCGCTATATTCGCCCATTCTTCTTTGTTATGATGTATTGACCGAACTAAATTCGGTTTTTCCAACAGGAGTGGAGGAAGGTGATCGAGGGGAATAATAGTCCCGCCCCACAGCTAGAGGACCGATTCCAAAATACGGGCCCCGGATATGATGAAGATCCAGACATAGGCATAGAGCTAGAAGAGGGAGTCTTCTATCAAGCCTGTCGTGAGGGCACCCTGGTGGCTATTGTAGCTGATTACCCAGGCCTCATTCCTTCTTCCCACGTAACTACCTAGGACATATCTCATCAAAGAGAAGATTCCCAGCGTGCCTTACCAACCGTATTCTATCATACTAAACAGGGACGACGCTCCTCACACCGAACTGTGCAAAGACCATCATCCCATAGGGTGACTCCTGCATTGGGTGAGGCCTCGAAGCGAAAGAGAACCGTGAACACCAGCAAACCTTCAAAGAGGTATGTTTGTTTTGACACACGCTGGGTGGTGAAGTCGGTATTGCAACTTTATGCTTTGTTTTTTTTCCTTTTAGGAGGAATACACACCGGACTGTTTCCAGAGATCATGCAGACCAAGCTCTAGCCAATCCGGCATCTGGCCCGTCAAGGGTTAATAAGGATTCTGTGCCGGATTGTCCCCTCCAGGAGGATTCAGACAGAATGTCAGTTACTAATTCCGAAGTGGAGGTTGCGATGGTTCATCGGCGATGAAAAGCAGCCATGCGTGACCCAGCCTTTTCTGAGGAAGCGTTTAACGCCCTCAGCTCTGCAGATGCCTATATCCGAGCCGCTCAAGAGGACTCGCTAGATCCACTCACCGGCTTTCAAAAAATATGTGGTAAGTGTATATTTTGATGTTCCCATGCCAGTAGCCCCCAAGACTTAAAGCAGTTGGTACAACTAATTTGAGGATCGTTGTGTTTTTATAGGTGATTTAAGAAAAGAATAACTCCTTATCCAAGGAGCTAGAAGAGTGCCGGACCTAGCTCGTCAAATTAGAAAATTCAAAGAAATCCGAAAAGGATGCTGGTGGTAAGGACAATGGTGTTCGGACAATATGATATTTGCGCTGATCATTGAGTCATTAAGTATATACTAATTGTAATACAACTACAGGGCCAACCGATCAAATGGAAAGGGAGCTAAGGGCTGCTTTGGCGGACAAGAAATTTGCCGAAGGGGAAACAGTTGTTGGCCAGCGCGTATTGACGCAAGCCATAGATAAAAGAAACCAAGCGCAGGATAAAAATGTTAGGCTGGAACAGGAGCTAAAGGACGTAAGAGCCCAACTCTCAAGCGCCTTGGAAGAGAACCGGAGGCTAAAAGGCGGCATGTTCAGTATGTCCCTTATACCTAGCCCTCCTTATAGTCCCTTGTTTCAGAAGTTTTTCATAAAACTTTTCCTGCAGGTTTGTTAACTGGGCAGCCCGAAGGGGGACTGTTTAGTTTTGAGGGTGACGTGCTGCAAGAGCTTTCCAGGGTCCACGAGTGAGCTCGGAAGGTCATGAAGAATATGGCCAAGGCTTTATGGCCGGGCGATTCGCCCCCAGAAAATATGGAGGACTTGGCGGACTTGTTCAAAGGGGCTCGACGCCGCTTCGAACTGTGGAAAGCATCAGCATGTCGCATGGGTGCTCGAGAAGCCTGGGCCATGGTGAAGACGTGCTACACTCGTCTTGATCCGAATCATATGGCCCATGTGGGACCTCAAGGATCCGATGGACAAGAAATCCCTCTGCATTTGGTATATGACCAAGTAGAGACATCTGCCAAGTTTTTCCAATAGGACTGTAGACTAGACAGCCTGATCGAGGGAATAGAGGAAGAGTAGTCATTTGATTCTATGTATTTAGTGTACTTTTGCCATCAAACTTATCTCCGGCCAAATTTATAAAAAGGTTGTCATGGCCGACCATATGTTGTAACCTCCATAAACCCAAAGGCTGGAGTGTTTCTGAATACTATATCTGTGGTAAACACGTGATATGTTCGGAAACCAGGCAATCCGGTCATAGTTGCTTGAACATACAAACTGTTTTCCGGGAGTTATGTTATATTACTGTTTAACGTAAGAAATATCTTCCAGAGAGAATAGTTCCATTAGGGGTTCCTTTCCCTGGGTCGGCGTGCATACAGATGCGGGCCTAGGCTTTTGATCCTGTGAAAAGGATTGTAGGATGCCATATCATGTGGTAGTTTAAAATACATGCTTTAAAAAAGCGATATGTCATGTATCCGCCGACCGATTATTCCCTTAAGAGCGCTAGCTTTCGGCTTCACCCTGTCTGAGGTACATGTCTGGATTACCCGGTTGTAACAATCACAGAGGTGCTCCCTTTACACCCTAGCCGAACAATCGGAAACGTAGGGGTAAGCATAGGAGCCAGGCAACCCAGCTTGGCCAGAACTTAAGTCATATTGGTGCAGGGAAGGAGCCAAAAAATAGTGATAGGGAGGGGGGGCAAGAACTGGAAGCATTAAAAATCATAGGATAGATAGATAGGCAAATAATTTTGAAAGATCTAGGGAATGTTTGGGTTGTGCCTTTGGTCACCCTGCCAAATAGCAGCACACGAAATTTTGGCGGAGCAAATGGTCGTCTCGCCAAAAAATTCGTTGGGTAATAAACTTGAATAGGTGATGCAGAAAGTTCCTATGAAGGTCGAGGCTACATAATTTTATCTCAACCAAAACATAGGCTATCCTCTGGTCAACACCAAATATTTTGGTCGAGCGCTTGTTCGCTCTAATCCAAACAAGCCCCTAGCTAGTTTGTATACGTCCATTCTTTCGTAATAAATAAAAAAAATATTCTATGTTAATTTAGAAATTTTATTTTTGAGTACCAGTATCAAAGATCGTAACTTTCCTAGTTCATTATTGATGTATGTTTGTTCCAAAGACATAAACTAATCCAGGAAAAAAAATTCTATTCAATGGAAAAAATGGATTGGATTCCCGATATAAGAGAACAAACGTATGGTTTGAAAGACATAAACAAATCTAATGCTAAAATCTAACTAACCCTTTTTCCTTCGTTTGTTCGCTCATCGGTCCGGCCAGCCGGCCAGAATGCGCCGGTGGATCGACACGGCGGCACCTTCGTGTTCCCTTCCTCCTCGACGGAGAGATTCGATTCGATAGATCACCATCTGCGGCTGGCAACAGGTTCGATCACAGGACCAGGTGGGAAACGAAGCGGTTGGACGAGATCTGAACTAATTTTTTTAGGGGAATCTGAACTATACGTACATGCGTACTTTTTTTAGAATAATACATGCGTACTTCTAAGCTGGCCCCTTTGCTTCCATAGTGGGCTGCTTTTTCCTTATTAATTTCCCTGAAAGCTAGGCCTTTTGTGTCCAATCGCGTGTAAAAGCGTACACGGGCCCAAGCTAACGGAGGCACATGGGGCAGAGCAAGCCATCGACAGTTACGGAACATAAAAAATAGCGAACAACTAATCACTATTACTGCGGATACGATCGTTAGGGGGGGGGGTCTCGCCCCCCCCCCCTCATCCCCCCTGAATCCGTCCCTGTATTGGTGCATATAATTGCAAGGAAGGACTGTAAAAAACAGATGACATTTTAAGCAAGAAGCTTTATTGGTAATGGGCTTCGTTAAAGAAGCCCCCAAGTATATTTGAGGTAGATACATTCAAAGATGTACGTATCCTGTGGCAGTTCGGCCGAGCCGAATACTTGCCAATGAGAGAAAAGGTAAAAAAGAGGAGAGGAGAAAAATAAAAGATAAAATATAAGACCTAACTTAAAAGGAGGAAAAAAATTCTACCGAACTATCCATAGAATCTTCGGAGCCTAGCAGGGTTCCACGGGTTCGGCTCAAGGCGGTTGTCCTGTGCATTCCGAAGGTGATAGGCTCCACCTGTGAGTACTTCGTCGATAATGAAGGGGGCCTCCCATTTTAGTTTGAGCTTGTCCTTCTTCTTATCCGGGAGGCGTAAAACGAGTTTGCCGATGTTGTATGTCTTGGTTCGCACTTCTCTGCTCTGGTATCGCCTGGCCTGTTGTTGATAAAATGCGGAACGGGCTTGCGGTGTATCGCACTCCTCTTCAAGTCCATATAGGTCGTCCTGCCAATCTAGCTCGGCTTCTCTCTCCTCATACATGCACACTCGAGGTGAGTCATGAATAATGTCGCAGGGCAGAACAGCCTCTGCGCCCTACACCATGAAAAAAGGTGTGTATCCGGTCGTCCGATTAGGTGTGGTCCGCAGCCCCCAGAGTATGGAGTCAAGCTCTTCGACCCAGTGTTTATCAAACTCCCATAGGGAGCGCACTAGTCGGGGTTTAATGCCGCTCATTATTAGACCATTGGCTCTTTCGACTTGACCATTTGTTTGAGGATGGTACACAGAAGCATAGTCAAGTTTAATACCTAGCTTTACACACCAATTTTTTACCTCGTCAGCTGTAAAGTTGGTGCCATTATCTGTGATAATACTATGCAGGACACCGTAATAGTGTACTACGCCGGATATAAAATCTACACAGGCCCAGTCTCAGCTGTTTTTACTGGCTTGGCTTTTATCCATTTAGTGAATTTATCCACCATCACCAGCAAGTATTTCTTTTATGGCTTCCCCCTTTAAGGGGTCCGACCATATCAAGCCCCTAGACCGCAAAAGGCCAAGTAATTGGGATTGTTCTCAGAGCGGTGGGAGGCATGTAACTTTGATTTGCAAAAAGCTGGCAGCCAACACAGTGTTGGACTAAGGTATGGGCATCTGCTCGGGCAATGGGCCAGTAAAAGCCAGCTCGAAAAGCTTTGCCAATGAGCGCCCGGGCTGCGACATGGTGGCCGCGCATTCCAGCGTGTATTTCAGTGAGAATTTACCTTCCCTCCTCTTCAGAGATGCACCTTTGTAGAACACCAGTTGTGCTTTTCTTATATAGTTCACCTTCGTGAACTTTGTACGATTTAGAACGCCGGACTTTGTGGCGGGCCTCATTTTGGTCATCGGGGAGCTCCTGCCTTTTAAGGTAAGCTAGGAAGGGCTCTGTCCAGGGGGCTATGACAGCCATGATCTCATGAGCCAAAGGAGTTATCTCCATGTCTTCGTCTCCGATGACGTCTTGGTTAAGTTCGGCCGGGGGTGTATTCGGATCCGAATTTGTATCGCCGCCCACGTCCTGCCGTGTTACCAAAGGTGTTAGGCGGGACGGGGTCGTGTTTAGCACCCATACGAGCGAGTACGTCAGTGGCCTGGTTATTATCCTGGGCTACGTGATGGAATTCCAACCCCTCAAATCTAGCCGACATTTTCAATATAGCATTGCAATAAGCTGCCATTTTTGAATATTTCGCATCAAAATCTCCATTAATTTGGGAATGGCGAGGTTTGAGTCTCCACGTATCTCGAGGCATTGTATGCCCATGGATACAACTAGGCGGAGACCATGCAATAGGGTCTCATATTCGGCTGCATTGTTCGAGTCCGGGTACATAATCTGTAGAACGTACCGGACTCTATCCCCAGTTGGAGATTCAATATTACGCCAGCCCCCAATCCGGCTAGCATTTTGGAACCGTCGAAGTATATTGTCCAGTGGGAGTATGAGCCATATGCTTTAGGGAGTTTGGCTTCGGTCCATTCTGCGACAAAGTCAGCCAACACCTGGGATTTAATTGTCTGGCGTGGCTTATAAGATATTTCGAACAGTAAGAGCTCGATGGCCCATTTGGCTATGCGTCTAGTGGCATATTTATTGTTAATAATATCGTTGCGTGGTACCTCGGATGCCACTGTGATCGAACACTCTTGAAAGTAGTGTCGAAGTTTTCCGAATGACATGAAGACCGCATAGGCAATTTTCTGATAGTGGGGGTACCGTGATTTGCATGGTGTTAGAACCTCTGATACATAGTATACGGGTTTTTGAACGGGGAATTTATGTCCCTCTTCGGCTTGTTCGACGACAAGCATGGCACTCACTACCTGGTGAGTGGCTGATATATACAGCAGCATTGGTTCGCCAACACCGGGGGCGGCTAGGATTGGGTTGCTCGCTAGTAGAGTTTTTATTTCTTCCAATCCAGTTGTGGCCGTGTCCGTCCATTCGAAATTATCAGTGTATCGTAGCAATCTATAAAGTGGCAATGCTTTTTCTCGTAACCTGGAGATGAAGCGGCTTAAGGCCGCTATGTAGCCTGCTAGTTTTTGCACTTGCTTGAGGTCGGTTGGTATTTTGAGCTCTGACAAGGCCCGGATTTTAGCTAGGTTAGCTTTGATTCCTCTATGGGATACGATGAACCCTAATAGCTTTCCGGCTGGAACGCCGAAAACACATTTTTCCGGATTGAGCCTTATGTCATATTCTCAAAGGTTCGCAGACGTAAGGCGGAGATCTTCCACCAAAGTCTCGACGTGTTTGGTCTTAACGACTACGTCGTCAACATATGCCTCCACTATTTTGCCAATTTGTTTTTCTAAGCATGTTTGAATCATGCGTTGATATGTGGCGCAAGCGTTTTTAAATCCAAAGGGCATAGTGTTGAAACAGAAATGATCGTATGGGGGTGATAAATGTCGTTGCGGCCTGATCGGATTCCTTCATCTTTATCTGATGGTATCCGGAGTAAGCATCAAGGAAGCACAACGACTCATGTCCGGTCGTTGCATCGATAATTTGATCAATGCGGGGCAAAGGAAAGGGATCCTTGGGGCAGGCCTTATTTAGGTGTGTAAAGTCAACGCAGAGGTGCCAGGACTTATCCTTCTTCGGCACCATGACTAGGTTGGCTAGCCAATCCGGGTGTTTAATTTCTCTGATGAATCCGACTTCCAATTGCTTGGCTAGCTCTTCTCCCATTGCTTGTATTTTGGGTTCAGAAAACTGTCGCAGTGACTGCTTGACTGGTTGAACCCTTTGATAATATTGAGGCTGTGTTCGGCCAGCCTGCGTGGGATTCTCGGCATATCTGAAGGGTGCCAAGCGAATATATCCCAATTTTCCCAAAGGAAGGCGCGTATTGCGCTGTCTACCGCCGGATCCAGCTGTGCCCCGATAGACGCTGTCTTGCTAGGGTCCGTTGGGTGCACTTGGAATTTGATGATTTCATCTGCTGGCTTGAAGGAGGTAGATTTTGATCGTTTGGCAAGGATTACATCGTCCATGTCTACCATTGATCATAAGGTAGTTAATTCTTCGGTCGCGAGGGCTTCGAATGATGCCTCTAAGGCTAAGGATGCCGTTTTGTTCTCGGCGCGGAGTGCTCTATACGGATCACTTATTAGTGTAATCACTCCATTGGGCCCTGGAATTTTAAGCTTCATGTACCCGTAATGGGGTATAGCTTGAAAACGTGAGAAAGCGTCCCGTCCTAGAAGGGCGTGGTATCCGCTATGAAAGGGGACAATTGGGAAGAGCAGTTCCTCTGACCTGTAGTTATCGGATGTGCCGAATACTACATCAAACTTAATGCTTCCCGTACACCTGGCTTCACGGTTGGGTATAATTCCTCTAAAAGTTGTGCTAGTGTGCTCAATGTGGGATTTGTCGACCTCAGTTTTTGCAAGCGTTTCCTCATATATGAGGTTTAGTCTGCTTCCTCCGTCCATAAGTACTTTACTGAGGCAAAAACCGTCCACTATTGGGTCTAGTACAAGAGCTGTTGTTGCTCGGTCGGCCGGACTCGGGGTGCGTCTTCGGCAGAAAAACTAATTGCCGTGTCGCTCCATGGGCTTGTAGATCTGATTTGGTAAACCTCGGCAAGTTCGCAATTCGCTCTCTTGCGGCGGTTATTTGAGGAGAACGTCTCGAAGACATTGAAGACACCGACGTCTTTCTCCCCTCATATGGCGGTGGCAAGGATTGCCGCACCGCTCTTTGCTACCTGTCGGAGTACCCAACACGCTCTAAGGCAATGGTTTGGGATATTTTCCGGGGCTGCATGTATTTGGCAAGGTTTATCGAGCAGTTCGTCCAGTACGGACATGTGCCTTAAAAAGGGTTTGTTCTTATTGCCAATAGGCATATTATCGGTTGACCTGCTAGGGTATGTCCGTTTAGCCTTGATAGTGTACTGTCCGGATATGGACTATTCGAGAGGTGTATTATGGGCTTTCCAAGTGTTTTCCATTGCGCAGTACTTTTGTACTAAATGCGACAGTTCTGTGAAACTCAGAACACAACGTCGGTTGAGGGCGTTCAAGACTCCCTCGTCCATGCAGTTGCGGTAAAATAGGGAGACTGCCTCATCATCGCAATAGTCCCTGATCTTGTTTTTAACAAGCAGGAATCTGGCCCAGAAGTAGTTGACCGTTTCCTCGGGCTGCTATTGTATGTTCACGAGATCATCTATGTCCGGATGTCCGGATTTACTTGGAGAATTTTTCCCAGGGTGGGTGGGTGTTGGTAATTTTGAGTCCTGACCCAAAGTGGTATTCGGGGTTTTGGCAACCTCCGATGCGGACGATCCGGGTTCGATGGGATCTAATCGTTCCATGGGCCCGGTTCAATCCCCGAGCTCAAAGAACATAAAGTGCCTCCCGACAGGGGTGTGTTCGGCTTGATGGGTTCGGAGATCCGAACTGTGACGATCTCCATCTCGAGAGGAGGAGTATCTTCGGCTCCGTCCTCAACTGCTTCCACTAGATGAGTGATCGGGAAGGGATCGATCTCATCATGACCGGATTCAAGTCCGATCTGATCTCCTGGCAATGAAAGCCCCAGGGCGGCGATGCAATCCAGCAGCTCGTTTAAGGGCGAGAGATCTGCCGAGGTTGCATCATCGGAGTGGTTAGAGTCAACATACGGGTGGTGCTCGATGACCACGGCGAGTGCGGCTGACCCTGAGGTCATGCGGGCGCATATAGCGAATCCGCCGAGCTGGAGAACCTGGCTAGTGGCCAAGTTGTTTCCGAGGGTGATCTCGTCGCTGATGACGAGACGAGCCATCGACCGCTCATAGCGAGCGCACAACAGAGCTCTCAATGAGAGCACCATTGTCGGTGTCAAAACCGACAGATCTCGGGTAGGGGGCCCAAGCTATGCGTTTAGAGGATCTATGGTAACAGGAGGCTGGGGACACGATGTTTACCCAGGTCCAGGCCCTCTCGATCGAGGTAATACCCTACTTCCTGCTATATTAATATGGATGAATATGAATACAAGAGTTGATCTACCTCGAGATCGTAATGGCTAAACCCTAAAGTCTAGTCTATGAGGATATTGTGATGATGATGATCCCCTCTACAGACTAAACCTCCTGGCTTATGTACACGCCAGAGAGGGCCTAGGGTTACAAAGGTGACTTTTTTTGCATGGTTACAAAGGTGACTTGGGGAGGAAGTAATAGATACATCCGGACTCTACGCTTGCCTTTCTACGTACATAGGAGTCCTGACCAGATACGGGGGAGAGTCTTCTGTTTCTTCTTTTATGGCCCAATAATACGGCCCAGCTTCATCGACCCGGACGCCTGTGGACCCCTGAATACAAGACTCCCTCACATGTTTAACCTGTACTTTCATGCCATGCTTTTTTGTGACATTATCTTGCACTATAGCATCTTTGTTTCATGCCTCCAACATGTCATCATGTTAATTTTTCTCACATGTATGCCTAGTTTTTCACTAAGTCTTAATCCGTGTTATAAAGCTGCTTTTTTGTATTGATCATATTGGTTTAATCTTGATGCCTATGAACCTGAACCTTAATGTTATTTGAAGAATATTACTTGTTCTTCAAGTGCATATCCTGTTTGTGCCAATTTTGTTTTTGTAGCATGTTTTTGTCTTGATTACAATGTGTCTAGTTGTTGTTTTGGGCGGGGTGTTATTTAAACTTGATTCTTGTGTATGTGTTGAACCGTGGTTCCGTTTGGAGCATGTCCTATATGAAACTTGCTTGGTTTTGCATGTAGGTGCATCATGTCATTTTGCATCCATGTTTTGAGTGTGTGTGATTGATGTTTGAATGCATTTTGCATCAATGCCATGCTTAACTTGTTTTGCTCATATCTTCTAGGCTGTAGCTGTTGGGGAACGTAGTATTTTCAAAATTTTCCTACGATCACGCAAGATCTATCTATTAGATGCATAGCAATGAGAGGGGAGAGTGTGTCTACGTACCCTCGTAGACCGAAAGCGGAAGCATTTATCAACGCGGTTGATGTAGTTGTGCAACTTCACGATCCGTCCCGATCTAGTACCGAACGTACGGCACCTCCACGTTCAGCAGACGTTCAGCTCGATGACGTCCTCGCCTTCTTGATCCAGCAAGACGGGCGAAGTAGTAGATGAGTTCCGGCAGCACGACGGCGTGGTGATGGTTGTTGATGAAGAACAATCTCTACAGGGCTTCGCCAAGCACTACATAAACTAGACGGAGGATAAACTAGAGGGTCCGGGTAGCCGGCACACGGCTTGGTGTATCTTGATATGTCTTGGGTGCTAGCCCTACCCCTCTATTTATATGTTGAGCCCTGGGGTCGAAACTTGGAGCAAAAGCCTCCTCAAAGTCGGTTTTGCCCGAAAGGAAAGAGTCCCACTCGGACTCCAGGGCTAGACACCAGGGTTCCCGGCGTCTACCCCCTAGACGCGAGGGTTCCTGGCGTCTAGCCTCTGGTCTCCGCAAAACTTCCTTTTGCACTTTCCGAAAGCCTCGTGGGCTTTCCCCTTTGGCCCAAATAAAGTGTTCTCGTACCCAAACAGTTCGGGAAACATCCGGAACCCCTTCCGGAGGTCAAACACTATTATCCCATATATTAATCTTTATCTCCGGACCATTCCAGAGTTCCTCGTCATGTCCATGATCACATCCGGGACTCCGAATAACATTCGGTCACCAACATACATACTATATCGGCAACGAAAGTTTAAGCGTGTGGACCCTACGGGTTCGAGAACTATGTAGACATGACCGAGACATCTCTCCGGTCAATAACCAATAGCGGAACCTGGATGCCCATATTGGCTCCTACATATTCTACGAAGATCTTTATCGGTCGAACCACATAACAACATACGTTGTTCCCTTTGTCATCGGTATGTTACTTGCCCGAGATTCGATCGTCGGTATCTCAATACCTAGTTCAATCCCGTTACCGGCAAGTCTCTTTACTCGTTCCGTAATACATCATCCCGCAACTAACTCATTAGTTGCAATGCTTGCAAGGCTTTAAGTGATGTGCATTACCGAGAGGGCCTAGAGATACCTCTTCGACAATCGGAGTGACAAATCCTAATCTCGAAATACGCCAACCCAACAAGTACCTTCGGAGACACCTGTAGAGCACCTTTATAATCACCCAGTTACGTTGTGACGTTTGGTAGCACACAAAGTGTTCCTCCGGTATTCGGGAGTTGCATAATCTCATAGTCATAGGAACATGTATAAGTCATGAAGAAAGCAATAGCAATAAAACTAAACGATCAAGTTGCTAAGCTAACGGATGGGTCTTGTCCATCACATCATTCTCCTAATGATGTGACCCCATTGATCAAATGACAACTCATGTCTATGGTTAGGAAACATAACCATCTTTGATCAATGAGCTAGTCTAGTAGAGGCATACTAGGGACACTCTGTTTTGTCTATGTATTCACACATGTACTAAGTTTCCGGTTAATACAATTCTAGCATGAATAATAAACATTTATCATGATATAAGGAAATATAAAATAACAACTTTATTATTGCCTCTAGGGCATATTTCCTTCAGTCTCCCATTTGCACTAGAGTCAGTAATCTAGTTCACATCGCCATGTGATTTAACACCGATAGTTCACATCGTCATGTGATTAACACCCATAGTTCACATCGCCATGTGACCAACACCCAAAGGGTTTACTAGAGTCAATAATCTAGTTCACATCGCTATGTGATTAACACCCAAAGAGTACTAAGGTGTGATCATGTTTTGCTTCGTGAGAGAAGTTTAGTCAACGGGTCTGTCACATTCAGATCCGTATGTATTTCGCAAATTTCTATGTCTACAATGCTCTGCATGGAGCTACTCTAGCTAATTGCTCCCACTTTCAATACACATCCAGATTGATACTAGAGTCATCTGGATTTAGTGTCAAAGCTTGCATCGGCATAACCCTTTACGACGAACTCTTTATCACCTCCATAATCGAGAAACATTTCCTTAGTCATCCCGTTACTAAGGATAATTTTTGACCGCTGTCCAGTGATATACTCCTAGATCACTATTGTACCTCCTTGCCAAACTCATGGCAAGGTACACACCAGGTTTGGTACACAGCATGGCATACTTTATAGAACCTATGGCTGAGGCATAGGGAATGCCTTTCATTCTCTCTATATTTTTCTGCCGTGGTCTGGCTTTGAGTCTTACTCAACTTCACACCTTACAAGTCAGGCAGGAACTCCTTCTTTGACTGATCCATTTTGAACTACTTCAAAATCTTATCAAGGTATGTACTCATCGAAAGTCTTATCAAGCGTCTTGATCTATCTCTATAGATCTTGATGCCCAATATGTAAGCAGCTTCACCAAGGTCTTTCTTTGAAAAACTCCTTTCAAACACTCCTTTATGCTTTCCAGAAAATTCTACATCCTTTCTGATCGACAATATGTCATTCACATATACTTATCAGAAAAGTTGTAGTGCTCCCACTCACTTTCTTGTAAATACAGGCTTCACCGCAAGTCTGTATAAATCTATATGTTTTGATCAACTTATCAAAGCGTATATTCCAACTCCGAGATACTTGCACCAGTCCATAGATAGACCGCCGGAGCTTACACATTTTGTTAGCACCTTTAGGATTGACAAAACCTTCTGGTGGCATCATATACAATTCTTCTTTAATAAATCCATTAAAGAATGCAGTTTTGTTATCCATTTGCCAGATTTCATAAAATGGGGCAATTGCTAACATGATTCGGATAGACTTAAGCATCGCTACGGGTGAGAAAGTCTCATCGTAGTCAACTCCTTGAACTTGTTGAAAACCTTTCGCAACAAGTCGAGCTTTGTAAACAGTAACATTACCGTCAGCGTCAGTCTTCCTCTTAAAAATCCATTTATTTTCGATGGCTTGCCGATCATCGGGCAAGTCAACCAAAGTCCATACTTTGTTCTCATACATGGATCCCATCTCAGATTTCATGGCCTCAAGCCATTTCGCGGAATCTGGGCTCATCATCGCTTCCTCATAGTTCGTAGGTTCATCATGGTCCAGTAACATGACTTCCAGAACTGGGTTGTCGTACCACTCTGGTGCGGAACATACTCTGGTTGATCTACGAAGTTCAGCAGTAACTTGATCCGAAGTTTCATGATCATCATCATTAGCTTCCTCACTAATTAGTGTAGGAATCACTGGAACCAGTTTCTGTGATGTACTACTATCCAATTCGGGAGAAGGTACAATTACCTCATCAAGTTCCACTTTCCTCCCACTCACTTCTTTCGAGAGAAACTCCTTCTCTAGAAAGGATCCACTCTTAGCAACAAAGACCTTGCCTTCGGATCTGTGATAGAAGGTGTACCCAACAGTTTCTTTTGGGTATCCTATGAAGATTTACTTCTCCGATTTGGGTTCGAGCTTATCATGTTGAAACTTTTTCACATAAGCATCGTAGTCCCAGACTTAAAGAAATGACAGCTTAGGTTTCTCGTCAAACCACAGTTCATACGGTGTCATCTCCACGGATTTAGATGGTGCCCTATTTAACGTGAATGTAGCTGTCTCTAATGCATAACCCCAAAAGCGATAGTGGTAGATCGGTAAGAGACATCATCGATCGCACCATATCTAATAAAGTACGGTTATGACGTTCGGACACACCATTACACTATGGTGTTCCAGGTGGCGTGAGTAGTGAAACTATTTCACGTTGTTTTTACTGAAGGCCAAACTCGCTAACTCAAATATTTTACCTCTACGATCATATTGTAGAAACTCTTATTTTCTGTTACGATGATTCTCCACTTCACTCTGAAATTCTTTGAACTTTTCAAATGTTTCAGACTTGTGCTTCATTAAGTAGATATACCCATATCTGCTCAAATCATCAGTGAAGGTCAGAAAATAACGATACCCGCCGCGAGCTTCAACACTTATTGGTCCGCATACATCAGTATGTATGATTTCCAACAACTCTGTTGCTCGCTCCACAGTTTCGGAGAACGGAGTTTCAGTCATCTTGCCCATGAGGCATGGTTCGCAAGCACCAAGTGATTCATAATCAAGTGATTCCAAAGTCCATCACTATGGAGTTTCTTCATGTGCTTTACACCAATATGACCTAAACAGCAGTGCCACAAATAAGTTGCACTATCATTATTAACCTTGCATCTTTTGGCTTCAATATTATGAATATGTGTATCACACGATCGAGATCCAACAAACCATTTTCATTGGGTGTATGACCATAGAAGGTTTTATTCATGTAAACAGAACAACAATTATTCTCTAACTTACATGAATAATCGTATTGCAATAAACATGATCAAATCATATTCATGTTCAACACAAACACCAAATAACACTTATTTAGGTTCAACACTAATCCCGAAAGTATAGGGAGTGTGCGATGATGATCATATCAATCTTGGAACTACTTCCAATACACATCGTCACTTCATCCTTTAACTAGTTTTTGTTCATTATGCAACTCCCATTTTGAGTTACTACTCTTTAGCAACTAAACCAGTATCAAATACCGAGGGGTTGCTATGAACACTAGTAAAATACACATCAATAATCTGTATATCAAATATACCTTTGTTCACTTTGCCATCCTTCTTATCCGCCAAGTATCTAGGGCAGTTCCACTTCCAGTGACCATTTCCTTTGCAGTAGAAGCACTTAGTTTCAGGCTTGAGTTTAGCTTTGGGTTTCTTCATGGGAGTGACACCTTGCTTGTCATTCTTCTTGAAGTTCCCCTTCTATCCCTTTGCCCTTTACTTGAAACAAGTGGTCTTGTTAACCATCAACACTTGATGCTCTTTCTTGATTTCTACCTTCGCCGATTTCAGCATCGCGAAGAGCTCGGGAATTACTTTCGTCATCCCTTGCATATTATAGTTCATCACGAAGTTCTACTAACTTGGTGATAGTGACTAGAGAACTTTGTCAATTACTATCTTATCTGGAAGATTAACTCCCCCTTGATTCAAGCAATTGCAGTACCCAGACAATCTGAGCACATGCTCACTGGTTGAGCTATTCTCCTCCATCTTGTAGGTAAAGTACTGTCAGAGGTCTCATACCTCTGGACACGGCCATGAGTATGAAATACTAATTTCAACTCTTGGAACATCTTATATGCTATGTGGCGTTCAAAACGTTTTTGAAGTCCCGGTTCTAAGCCGTAAAGCATGGTGCACTTAAACTATCAAGTAGTCATCATACTGAGCTTTTGTCAAAACGTTCATAACGTCTGCATCTGCTCCTGCAATAGGTCTGTCACCTAGCGGTGCATCAAGGACATAATTCTTCTATGCAGCAATGAGGATAATCCTCAGATCACGGAACAATTCCGCATCATTGCTACTAACATCTTTCAACTTAGTTTTCTCTAGGAACATATAAAATAAACGGGGAGCAACATCGCGAGCTATTGATCTACAACATAGATATGCTAATACTACCAGGACTAAGTTCATGATAAATTAAAGTTCAATTTAATCATATTACTTAAGAACTCCCACTTAGATAGACATCCCTCTAGTCATCTAAATGATCACGTGATCCAAATCAACTAAACCATGTCCGATCATCACGTGAGATGGAGTAGTTTCAATGGTGAACATCTTATGTTGATCATATCTACTATATGATTCACGCTCGACCTTTCGGTCTCCAGTGTTCCGAGGCCATATCTGCATATGCTAGGCTCGTCAAGTTTAACCCGAGTATTCTGCGTGTGCAAAACAGTCTTACATCCGTTGTATTTGAACGTAGAGCTTATCACACCCGATCATCACGTGGTGTCTCGGCACGACGAACTTTCGCAACGGTGCATACTCAGGGAGAACACTTATACCTTGAAATTTAGTAAGGGATCATCTTATAATGCTACCATCGTTCTAAGCAAAATAAGAAGCATAATAAGATAAACATCACATGCAATCAAAATATGTGACATGATATGGCCATCATCATCTTGTGCTTTTGATCTCCATCTCCAAAGCACCGTCATGATCACCTTCGTCACCGGCGCGACACCTTGATCTCCATCTTAGCATTGTTGTCGTCTTGCCAACTATTGCTTCTACGACTATCGCTACCGCTTAGTGATAAAGTAAAGCAATTACATGCGATTGCATTTCATACAATAAAGCGACAACCATATGGCTCCTGCCAGTTGCCGATAACATTACAAAACATGATCATCTCATACAAAACCGTATAACTCATCATGTCTTGACCATATCACATCACAACATGCCCTGCAAAAACAAGTTAGACGTCCTCTACTTTGTTGTTGCAAGTTTTACGTGGCTGTTACGGGCTTAGCAAGAACCGTTCTTACCTACGCATACAAAAACCACAACGATGTTTCGTCAAGTATGTGTTGTTTTAACCTTCACAAGGACCGGGCGTAGCCACACTTGATTCAGCTAAAGTGAGAGAGACAGACACCCGCCAGTCACCTTTAAGCAACGAGTGCTTGTAACGGTGAAACCAGTCTCGCGTAAGCGTACGCGTAAAGTCAGTCCGGGCCGCTTCATCTCACAATACTGCCGAAGCAAAGTATGACATGCTGGTAAGCAGTATGACTAGTATCGCCCACAACTCATTGTGTTCTACTCGTGCATATCATCTACGCATAGACCTGGCTCATGATGCCACTGTTGGGGAACGTAGTATTTTCAAAATTTTCTTACGATCACGCAAGATCTATCTATTAGATGCATAGCAACGAGAGGGGAGTGTGTGTCTACGTACCCTCGTAGACCGAAAGCGGAAGCGTTTATCAACGCGGTTGATGTAGTCGTGCAACTTCGCGATCCATCCCGATCTAGTACCGAACGTACGGCACCTCCGCGTTCAGCACACGTTCAGCTCGATGACGTCCTCGCCTTCTTGATCCAGCAAGACGGGCGAAGTAGTAGATGAGTTCCGGCAGCACGACGGCGTGGTGACGGTTGTTGATGAAGAACAATCTCTACAGGGCTTCGCCAAGCACTACAGAAACTAGACGGAGGATAAACTAGAGGGTCGGGGTAGCCAGCACACGGCTTGGTGTATCTTGATATGTCTTGGGTGCTAGCCCTACCCCTCTATTTATATGTTGAGCCCTGGGGTCGAAACTTGGAGCAAAAGCCTCCTCAAAGTCGGTTTTGCCCGAAAGGAAAGAGTCCCACTCGGACTCCAGGGCTAGACGCCAGGGTTCCCGGCGTCTACCCCCTAGACGCGAGGGTTCCTAGCGTCTAGCCTCTGGTCTCCGCAAAACTTCCTTTTGCACTTTCCTAAAGCCTCGTGGGCTTTCCCCTTTGGCCCAAATAAAGTGTTCTCGTACCCAAACACTTCGGGAAACATCTGGAACCCCTTCCGGAGGTCAAACACTATTATCCCATATATTAATCTTTATCTCCAGACCATTCCAGAGTTCCTCGTCATGTCCATGATCACATCCGGGACTCCGAATAACATTTGGTCACCAACATACATAACTCATTAAATACTATATCGGCAACGAACGTTTAAGCGTGCGGACCCTACGGGTTCGAGAACTATGTAGACATGACCGAGACATCTCTCCGGTCAATAACCAATAGCGGAACCTGGATGCCCATATTGGCTCCTACATATTCTACGAAGATCTTTATCGGTCGAACCGCATAACAACATACGTTGTTCCCTTTGTCATCGGTATGTTACTTGCCCGAGATTCGATCGTCGGTATCTCAATACCTAGTTCAATCTCGTTACCGGCAAATCTCTTTACTCGTTCCGTAATACATCATCCCGCAACTAACTCATTAGTTGCAATGCTTGCAAGGCTTTAAGTGATGTGCATTACCGAGAGGGCCCAGAGATACCTCTTCGACAATCGGAGTGACAAATCCTAATCTCGAAATACGCCAACCCAACAAGTACCTTCGGAGACACCTGTAGAGCACCTTTATAATCACCCAGTTACGTTGTGACGTTTGGTAGCACACAAAGTGTTCCTCCGGTATTCGGGAGTTGCATAATCTCATAGTCATAGGAACATGTATAAGTCATGAAGAAAGCAATAGCAATAAAACTAAACGATCAAGTTGCTAAGCTAACGGATGGGTCTTGTCCATCACATCATTCTCCTAATGATGTGACCCCATTGATCAAATGACAACTCATGTCTATGGTTAGGAAACATAACCATCTTTGATCAATGAGCTAGTCTAGTAGAGGCATACTAGGGACACTCTGTTTTGTCTATGTATTCACACATGTACTAAGTTTCCGGTTAATACAATTCTAGCATGAATAATAAACATTTATCATGATATAAGGAAATATAAAATAACAACTTTATTATTGCCTCTAGGGCATATTTCCTTCAGTCTCCCACTTGCACTAGAGTCAATAATCTAGTTCACATCGCCATGTGATTTAACACCGATAGTTCACATCGTCATGTGATTAACACCCATAGTTCACATCGCCATGTGACCAACACCCAAAGGGTTTACTAGAGTCAATAATCTAGTTCACATCGCTATGTGATTAACACCCAAAGAGTACTAAGGTGTGATCATGTTTTGCTTCGTGAGAGAAGTTTAGTCAACGGGTCTGTCACATTCAGCTGTATGTATTTCACAAATTTCTATGTCTACAATGCTCCGCATGGAGCTACTCTAGCTAATTGCTCCCACTTTCAATATGCATCCAGATTGATACTAGAGTCATCTGGATTTAGTGTCAAAGCCTGCATCGGCGTAACCCTTTATGACGAACTCTTTATCACCTCCATAATCGAGAAACATTTCCTTAGTCATCCCGTTACTAAGGATAATTTTTGACCGCTGTCCAGTGATCTACTCCTAGATCACTATTGTACCTCCTTAATCAACCCCCGGGTGAGTGCTCGCCATGAGTGTTGGTCCACCTACCTAGAAGTCAGCGGTGCCGCCTCGGGGAAACTTGAGGTCTTTTGGCTATCGTCCACTTCGCATAGATGAATGACTCCATAAAGAGAGTGTGCGGCTCTCGACACGGATCTGACTCACCGGGAGTTCTCCTTGGGATAGTTTTCCTTTCTTTGAAGAACTTGTGCGCTGGGATTCCGAGAACACTCGGGTTGTCCCCAAGATGGAGGTTTTACCTCTGTGGATCATGAGAGTTTGTGATGGACTAAGTTGGGACACCCCTGCAGGGTTTGATCTTTCGAAAATTGTGCCCACGGTTATGTGGTAGATTAGAAATTTATAATATCCGGTTGTAGAGAACTTGACACCAAATCCGAAATAAAATACACCGATCGTGTGCGTAACCGTGATCGTCTCTTTTAGAGCAAGTTCGGGAAGGGAACACGGTGGGGTTATGTTTGACTCGTAGGTAGTTCATGATCACTTATTGATCATTACTAGTTTGCGACCGTATGCGTAGCTTCTCATCTTTCTCTTGGAATCGTAAGTTAGCCACCATACAAATGCTTAGTCGCTTGCTACAGCCTCACCACTTATCCTTTCCATCCCCATTAAGCTTTGCTAATCTTAATACCCAAGTATAGGTAATGCAATGATATGACGTGAGAGCGACGTTTGCTTGTTTTGGAGTTCTTCTTCAATTTCTTCTTCTTCGGTTAGGGGATAGGTTCCTGGTCGGCAGCCTAGGCTAGGAGGGTGGATGTCATTTGTGCTTTTCATGTGTTTTCATCCGTAGTCAGATGCTTCTCTTCTATATGATGTTTGTTGTATTCATGTGGCATTGCATGCCTTTGTATGTATCCCCATCTATTATGTAATGGTACAATGTAATGATATCCACCTTGCATAGCGTTTCAATATGAGCTTCTATCCTTGGTGGGACCTCCAAGTTCCTAGAGGATAGGGTCGCATATTGGGTGTGACATGTACCCAATAGTTTCTTTAGGGTATCCTATGAAGACGCACTTCTCCGCTTTGGGTTTGAGCTTATCAAGCTGAAGTCTTTTGACATAAACGTTACATACGCAAACTTTAAGAAATGATAGCTTAGGTTTCTTGCCAAACCATAGTTCATACGGTATCATCTCAACGGATTTAGATGGTGCCCTATTTAACGTGAATGTGGTTGTCTCTAATGCATAACCCCAAAATGATAAAGGCAAATTGGTAAAAGACATCATAGAGCGCACCATATCTAATAAAGTACGGTTACGATATTCAGACATATCATTATGCTATGGTGTTCCAGGTGGCATGAGTTGTGAAACAATTCCACATTGTCTTAAATGAAGGCCAAACTCGTAACTCAAATATTCGCCTCCGCGATCAGATCGTAGAAACTTTATTTTGTTGTTACGATGATTCTCCACTTCACTCTGAAATTCTTTGAACTTTTCAAATGTTTGAGACTTGTGTTTCATTAAGTAGATATACCCATACCTACTTAAATCATCTGTGAAGGTTAGAAAATAACGATATCCACCGTGTGCTTCAACACTCATCGGACCACATACATCGGTATGTATTATTTCCAATAAGTCATTAGCTCGCTCCATTGTTCCGGAGAACGGAGTTTTAGTCATCTTACCCATGAGGCATGGTTCACAAGTATCAAATGGTTCATAATCAAGTGATTCCGAAAGTCCATCCGCATGGAGTTTCTTCATGTGTTTTACACCAATATGAACTAAACGATAGTGCCACAAGTATGTTGCACTATCATTATCAACTTTTCATCTTTTGGCATAAATATTATGAATATGTGTATCACTACAATCGAGATTCAACAAGAATAGACCATTTATCAAAGGTACATGACCATAAAAGATGTTACTCATATAAATAGAACAACCACTATTCTCCGACTTAAATGAATAACTATCTCGCAATAAACAAGACCCATATATAATGTTCATGCTTAGCGCTGAAACTAAATAATAGTTATTGAGGCCTAAAACTAATCCCGAAGGTAGATGTACAAGTAGCGTGCCGATGGCGATCACATCAACCTTGGAACCATTCCCGATGCGCATCATCACCTCGTCCTAGCCAATCTTTGTTTATTATGGAGCTCCTGTTTTGAGTTACAAATACGACCCAGCCGAACCAGTATCAACAACACCAAGCTTGATTGGATCCTGAGATGACCGTGTGATGTTCATGATGATAAGCTTGTGCTTGTGATGGTTACGAGGTAACCCGCGCAGAGTAAGTTGATGCATAATAGTGTCATCATGTTCCATGCTAGTATCATCATTATCATATGTTCATGCCATGCTTGTATTGTTCTAGCTGTAACATGTTGTGCATGTCATTTGTTCTGATAGTATCATGTTCATCATTGCTAAGTAACCTCTAATTGTCATGATGTTTTTTGTCTTGACTGATTTTGGTTATTGTGAGCTTGCAAGTACATTCAATGTACTGACCTGGCGTGTCATGCCAGTTTGCAAGTCGTGCCTGGTTTACTTGCTTGTTTGGTGTGATTCCCATGTTCGCAAGCTAGGATAAACGTTCCAGCCAGAGTCCATGCGGATTGGAGTCTGTCATCGTCGTTCGTTGTTCCGATGCCAATAGAGGTTCCGATGCCTTGAGTTTGTTATGCTGCTTGCATAGAGCAACTATGGTTGGCATAGCGTCGCTGTGCTGATGTTATTCATTGTAATATCGGAGACCTGGTATTCATATTTGTGTTGTAATAGAAAGCTGGTTTGTTCTATGCTAAGGAGTGTCGTATTCCAGAAGACTTCACCTCGATCTCTGCGCAGGAATACGGGGTGTTCTGGTTTCTCTAAGCTGGGGTGCCACATTATATCCCCAACATTACGCCCCGGGTTGATTTGAACTTGTTCATGTCAATTTTCAGTGCTTCCGTTGGCAAATCATCTTCCAAATCTTAATCCAGAATAAATCATTGTAACCCGCCATGACGTCGTGCAACCTGAATCATTATAACCCACCATAACATCAGATACATCAAACCTGCAAAAAATTGTGACATCACAACGGATCTTTGCATTAATTAGTCGTTCCGAGAATCAAGGCGCCCGCACTATCGAGATAATCATGTTGCCTCCTCGATTTACGTGTGTGCCATTTTACTGTTTCCTTATAAATAGGGACGGGGGGTCCTTTTCCTTTTTTTACCCCCGCCTCCTTCTCTTCTTCTTCTTCTTCCTCACGACGACCGCCGCCACCGGAGCTCCGCCGCCCTAGTCAACCTTTCTTCAATAGCTTCATCCCGGTCGCTGCATCGACCTGAACTTGACCAGAGATTGCGGTGCTCCTCCGCCGTCCAATAGCATCATCAGGTACTCATCCCCCTTACTTCCAATCTGCATTAGGTTACCCTAGTTCATCGGTGTTCGTCGGGTTCACTTGTAGTTCATCCACCAGGTTGTTTGTTTTTTATCCCAAAAACGAAATTGAAGTTATGCGGTGATAGCTTTGGCATCTGATACCAATCGTAGATTCATTCCTTCCTTCTGAGATCCAGTCCCCAGCACACTAGTTCATCCACCATGTTTTAGCTTTAGTAATTTCCTTCTGCTTTTCGAGCTGCCATAGATCCAAAAAATGTAGGCATGATCTATGAAACATGTTTGCTCAACACTTAGTGAAATTTCAAATGTCTTGATTTGATAGTCATCTGACCCGCCATTCACTGTCCGGGCGGCCTAAATAACAATCTCTATGACCCGCCAGAGCTTAGCTGGCTTAAACATGAATTTTGTAATTCCTGGGCGGTTCTTCATCATAACATTGATCCGCCACACTTTATTATCTCGCATCCACTGTCAAAAATGATTAAGTCCCCACCTCGTGTGATTGGGTTGTTTCTACTATCACCGGACAATCTCTCAATGAGTATGTTGAAATGGGTGTTTTACGAGCAAAGGATGTCATCCACTGGCGAGTTCTAGGGTTGAAGTTCCACCTCAACCTAAGGAGGGCAAGGTTATAATCTTTGCAAATCACATTATTCGTGGTTTCTCACCACCCAGATCGAAATTCTTTCGGGATGTTCTAAACTTTTACCAGCTACACCCCCAGGACACCGGCCTCAACTCCGTCTCCAATATATGCAACTTCCAAGTCTTTTGTGAAGCGTACCTTCAAGAGGAGCCCAACCTTGATCTATTCAGAGAATATTATTACTTGAACCACCAGACCGAGATGGCAGACGGGTCTAGCCTTGAACTCGTCGGGATTTCAATCCAGAGGCAGAGGGAGGTCGTGTTCCCTGCAGCCACACTGCCCAGTCACCCCAAAGACTTCAATCATACTTGGTTCTATTGCCAAGACACCTCTCCAATGGGTGAAATCCTCTATCGGGTTTCCGCACTTGTCGGCTCAGCCCTAGGCATCCACTCCCTCACCGGATCACTGCTGCAGAATGAGCCAAATATTCTGCCATTTCTTCAAAGATAAGGGCTCTGGTAGCCAATGGCTTGTCTGGAGTGGACCTGGTCCGCTGCTAGGTTTCCTGGAGAATCTTGCCATTAAGCCGGCGCAGCGGCTTGATGTGTGAGTATACAGGTGCCGCCACTGACCCTCAGCGCTATAATCGGAAACCCTTAACCGATGAAGAGATCGCCGCCATGGTTAAATCATTACTTGGGGAGACAATGGAGAACTACGGCAAAGTAGGGGTGAATCCTTTCTGCGTGCTTAATGCACCTCCTCCAGTAAATATTTTCCATGAACTTTTATCATATTTCCATCACTTCATGTAATTTTCATTTCACTTTCATTTACTGTTGCTCATTTGAAATAGAGGCCAACTCTCCATTCTGGTGAAATGAGCTTCAACCCCCCCCCCCCCAGTCAAAAAGCTTAAGACCAACGCCTGTGCTCCGGGTCGTCGTAAGAAATCAATAGCATATGATCTTCTCAAGCTAGATGGCTCGGAGGTAGAACTTGACTCCCTTGGTCACCTTTTTATGCAACTTATTGACGATGACTCTTCTCAGGATGACACAAAGACTAGCCACGTTGACGCCGCATAGGTAATCCTTGTCTCCTCCGACTCAAAACCTTTGCCAATAAAGAGAACTCGGTGGGCCGTCCGGAAGGTGGAATTTTCTCATCCTCTTGCTTACTTGGATCCCAACTTTCTTTCGAAGAAACAACAACATGAGCTAAGATGCCCAACTCGAAGCGGCGACTCTCAAGATCTTGTCTCCAGCTTACCTAACACGCCGGTTCCTCAGAAACGTCAGCCTGAGGTGCCTTATAACTTAGACTCCCGTTCTCCATTAGCTGACCAAATACGTCAACCTCTTAGTTCTTCCGACTCAAATTATCAGAGGACGCCTCCATCATCTGGCGAATCTTCTGGGACTCAAATGCCCATTTACAAAGTTTCCCAAGGGTAAGTGCCTCTATTTATTTATCAATGATTCGCTATGATATACTTATATACTTTGTATCTTTGTTGCAGAGGAGTGGCAAAGGCTAGCAAGAAGCAGAAGCATGATGGGTCTTCAAAATATTCTAAATCTACTGAGCCGGAGAAACATAGTGACATCTCTGAAGCTCACACTCAAGATCCAGAAGAACCCATGAATGATCCACCACCATCAGTTGATGATATCTTCTCTAATCCAATGACCATAGGGCTTAACCCGGCCGCCAGTCATGACCTGCCGAGCCCTAAACCGCCAACTCCTCAGAAACCAGCTGAAGAGATCCCTCTTGACAAGAATTTTAAAGATGTGACCATCACTGGGACAGCTTACTCTACGCCAGGGGCTTACACTGTCTTGGCCAAACATAGCACCAAAGAAGAACCTCATTCTTTGGATAAGGGCAATACCAATCTGGAGTTGGAAAGCTATGCCGCCTTCAGTGCAAGCGAGGATACCTGAGCCGCCTTCACACTAGTCGTGACTTAGAAGCCGGCTTAGTGAATCTTATGGAAGAGCTCTATGAGGTATGACACTAATCCCTTTCCATATATCCTTATGTAGACACCAAGTCTTAAGCATTAGTAAAGATTATTGACTATGCTTGGGACTTCATCAAAAAATCCAATCCATAGCCTCTCAGGACCGGCTCAACTGGTAAAGATGAGCCCGGTCTTCAAAAATTAATCTTGAAAGAAACTCGTGCAACTTCAATAATTTCATGGCAATGAAATGATGCATGCTCACAATTATCTCTAAGATCCAAATATGTACCCCCCCCAAGGGCCGGCTTAAACTGACAAGTTGAGCCGGGTCTTATAGTCACTTAAGAAACCAAAATGTGTAGCCCCCAAGGGCCGGCTTAAACTGACAAGTTGAGCCGGGACTTACCGTCACTTTAAGAAACAAAAACAAGTAGCCCCAAGGGTCGGCTTAAACTAACAAGTTGATCCGGGAATCCGTACAAAGTGAATTGACCCACATTAGCCCCCAAGTGCCAAGTAGAGTACTTGTAGTGTGCTTGGGACTTTAACTGCAGAACAACACCAATAAATAATGGGATTTTTATTTATGTGCCCCTGGTTCCTTAGCTCTACTCATTCATCCCCACTCTATTAACTTTTGCTCACTTTTCCCCACTCCCTTGCACGAAACCCTCAGAACAAGTTATAACGGACGTTGCCGTCGGGTCAATGCCTTTGACCGTAACTCTAACGGGTGGGGCCGCGTAAACGTGGGCGCATGCAAGAGCGCGGTCGTGGGGTAGCACGTGTCCATGGACATGCCCGAAACGTCCCATCACATAAAGAAGGGCAACCACCTCCATCGCCCCTACCATTTCCCCCAAATCCCCTCCCTGCCGCATCGTCTTCCTTTCCCCCACCGGTGTCGTCTCGCTCTCCTCCACTGCCTCCACTGCATCGTCTCACTCTCCCACACCGCATCCTCTTCCTCACCGACACAGCGGCAGGAGAAGTGGTGAAGCAGCAGGGCGCGGTGACCGCGGATGTCGGCGGCGTCCACGGCGGCATGGGGAAACTTGCAACCGCTGCAGATGTGGGGAACGAGGTGGCGGGATCCGCCTCAGCGCAGAAGGTGATGGCGACGAGCGGCGCAGTCCATCCCGATACCCCCCATGCGCAGCCCGACGAGGAGCACGAGGTATTTGCACTTGCGTTGCTTTAGGATATTAGCTTGTGGAGTTAGTCGCATTAGTTAGATGGGATCGCTAGTTAGATTGTGGATTCATACGGTAGTTCTGATGGTTAGAGTAGTTGGTTTGACGGATGGGCCGGGGTGATGAGGGTTTTGGTACTAGGGTTTGTTGGATAAATTCATTGCAAAAAGATAGATCTGTTTATTAGATGTGCTTCAATGCTACACAGATGTATGCTTATTAGATTTGTTTTTAATGCTCACATATTGGGCTTTTTAATGCTACAGACATGTATGCTTATTAGATTGGGAGATTGGGTCCCTATTAGATTTTTTTTGAATGCTACTCACATTGGGGTTTTGAATGTGATATGCCCAAATGGAATCCTTTGATTAAGAAGTTATTTGATTCATTAGTATATAAATTTTTCCACAATATGTAGTTATATTAGCTCTGTTCTTCAATGTGTGTGCATGACCAATGATCAAGGGATGTGTTATTTGAATGTCATATCTCAGTTTTCAATTGGCTTCCATGTTTACTAGTGATGGATGTAATTGTATGTTCAGGAGGATGATGGTTGGGGGGTAGAAAGAGGAAGTTGGCCAAGTACAACCCGTATGATCCAGAGGAAAGTGATGAAGAAGAATATGAGGTAAGCCTACATGAAATTTAGATTGTTCATTTAGTTCCTTTGACATAGTGTATCCATGAACCTATAATGTATTAATGTAAGTCATTCATGTGTGTAGTATGATTCTGGAGAAGAAGTGTACAAGGGCAACGTCGCATCCTTCACATCCAAGGAGGTGGAGAAGATCAAGGCCAAGGGAGTTGGTTCCTTCTACAATCACGGGTTTAAAAAGTGGCGCTGCCCCTATTGCACCACCAAGGCAAAGCCCAAGGATGGCCGCTTCGATCACCTGATGTCTCATGCTGAGGATTTAGCGATCCGCGGGGAGGACTACATGACCAGGGGGCAGCATGCTGCTCTCGCGAAGGCCCTGACTCCGGCATGAATTGATGTGATGATGTGTGATGCTGTGATGGTGTGTACTTTGGGTCCGATTACTTTTGGGTACTTTGATGCTATGAACTGAATCTTAATCTTAATCTTTGTTGTGTGGGTGTTTATTATTTTATCTATATTTGACTGTCCTTATATTTGCTTGTGGTGTATGGTTAGTTCTGTTTAGATGTTGTGAACTATGAGTTTAGGTGCTGCAATGATCACACATGTTGTTTCAGTGTTGCTTCACTGATCATATATGTTGTTTCAGTGTTGCTTCACTGATCACTTCAGTGTTGCTTCACTGATCACACATGTTGTTTCAGTGTTGCTTCACTTATCACACATATTTGTGAAGGTTTTCTCATGAAAATGACCATTAGCCAAGTTTATGATTTTTGGTTGGTAACATGTCACATAAGACAACATTGTGCGCAGGTTTTATATTTTTTTTGTTTTTTTATAAATTAATGGTGCTCATTTGACCTCGATCGTGCCAGCTAGTTTTTTTTCATGAAAATGACCATAGACCAAGTTTAGTATTTTTCCTTGTTAGTTTGTCTTATAAAACGACGAACTGTGAAGGTTTCATTTTTTTAAAATTAGTTATGCTAAGTCAAAGCCTTCGAAACCCCGTTGACCAACTTAAAACTCCTCTAAACCCCACGGGGTTTCGCCTAGCCCTAACTCCCAATGTCAGCCATCCGATCATACCCTCGCGCCAAGCGACAGCCCTCAGATATGGCCTTCTAGAAGGAACTACGTGGGCTGGCTGTGTGCAGGCTCCGCGTCATTGGATCACGAGGACGGCTCCGCATCGTTGGATCGTGGGGCGATCCGCGAGAGGTGATCCTATTGGTTGTGCTCGGCTGCTCGCCCACCACTGACTCCGTGAAAAAACGTTGTTATTGGGCCCAAAAGGAAACCAAGCTCTGGTTGGGCCGTCGAATTGCGTCATTTTTTTTATCATCGTTTGCTCTGTTTTTTGTGAACGTGTTGGCTCTGTGTTTTCTGCATCATTTTTTGCATCGTTTGCTCTATCTTTTTTGAACGTGCTAGCTCTGTATTTCTGCATCGTTTGAAATCAATTGACATTGCGTAGCAAATGACCAATTTTAAGCGCCAAATTTATTTATCATGCAAAACGGCCACAAACTACTCAAAAAGTGTCTCCTTTTGCTCATATAATATATATGACCACGGATTCCCACGCGTGCAATTAGCTTCTTTTACTTCTTCTTTTTCAAACCACCGTTTCCCACGCGGGTACACTCCTGATGTTGTGGTGGGTTTGAAAATGGGTTACTTCACATTTGATCTCGTTATTGCCACGGCCAAATAACATGTAGCACTAGGGCTATTTAAGCCACCCTCTGCCTCTACCATCCCTCATCCATCTCCCATCCTCTCTGCCATCTGCCCTTCTTGCTCTTCGACCACTTCTCCTACTTCTAGCACATCCTCAGCCATGCAGTACACCGGACCAACCTACCACTTCCCACCCATCGTGCCGGAGAGGCTCTACTCTCCTGGTGTGTACGTTGAGTGCACACTACGTGTGTGGGCAATATCAAGGTGGAGGACCGCAAGGAACTTCACCAAGTTCTTCCTTGCATCCGGCTACCACCACCTCTCGCGGGGATCTCCAAGGATGTTCCGTGTCGAGGAGGTCATCCAAAACGGGGTGGTGGTTGCTCTCCTTGCCCACTTAACCAACACATTCGATGCCTTCTACCTCCTCGGCCGGGTGTTTTGGTGTGGTTGTGAGTTCATTGCTTTCACCACCCACAACATGTTCATGGAGTACACCAACATCTTCCCCACCGTGTACCACATGCACATTCTTTTGTATCCCATCGACAACGCCCCGGAGGAGCAGTGAAGGGCGCCCGGAGAAGGAGCGAGGTTAAAAGGCGGCGTCTAGGGTTCTAAACCCTCTATCTATTTTTTTAATCTATGTTATGTTAAGTTGTAATCCCACTGAACTATGTGAGAGATGCTATGGGCTTGTTGGCCCTTTTATCAAGTTCTATTATTAAGTTTTCTATCTAAAAAGTGCATGCAGCCACAACATATTTGTTCAATTTGTCATAGCAAAACGGGTTCTAAACCGAGGAGACAATTGTGCGAGAAGAGAGGAAATAGAGGGAGCGACCGTCGCTGCATCCGTGGTGGCTTGCGTGCACGAAAGTGGCTTTGTTAGTGCATTGGGGCGGCATGCATCAGTGCATGCAAGCTCGGTCGGTGCATGCAGGCTCGGTCGGCACATCGACGCATGCAGGCAGGCTTGTTGGGTGCATGCATAGCAAGCTTTTGTCGTGGCGGCGCGCACAAGCGTTTAATGCAAGGGACAGCCCAACGAAACCATGGCCCAACGATCGAATAGCTACACCCCCAATGCGGCCCCACTCGTCAGAGTTATCGGTCAAAGCACCGACCCGACGGCGACGTTCGTTATAACTTGTTCTGAGGGTTTCGGGCAAGGGAGTGGGGAAAACTGAGCAAAAGTTAAGAGCGTGGGGATGGATGAGTAGAGCTAAGGAACCAGGGGCACAGATGTAAACATCCCATAAATATTCCTGGCTTTGGGGTCATTAGTTCGCCATTGTGTTGCAGGCAGAATTAAATATGAAAGAATCGCAAATGGGAGATTTGAGAAAAAAATATAGAGTTGCAACAATCAGAGACTTCCAAGGCCAAGCTCGAGTTGAAACTTCTTTAGAGGAAATTGAAAAGCTGAAGGCGGGTTTTGATGCTGAGAGAGCCGGTTGGGAGACTGACAAAGCTGCGCTAGTGAAGAAAGCCGAAGAGGCGGAGGCACAACTTAAATCGGTTGTTGATGAGCTTGCCGGCTTAAAGCAACATATCAATCATATGACAGTCGCCATCTTTGGTAAAACTCATGCATCGTAACATCTTCCAAATATTATGTTAAACCGCCACACGATTGTCACCTCCTGCTTCTTAATTTTCCTGGCAACTTTCAAATAGGCCCGAGAAGCGCCAACCTTGGAAAAAATATGTTGATGAAGCTCAAGGTAGTATATGCATTGACGGAGCAACTGTACACTGGAGCTTTGTGAAGCCTGGTAGCCTTAGGCAGTTACAGAAAACTGCCAAGCCTCCTCAAAGTTGTGCTGGAACATCTGTCAATTGTACCAAGCCAGATTGACGAACTAAGATTATCGCATGCCCGTGCGGGAGCCATCATCGCACTTAGCCCGGCCAAAGCCTGGCAATCAGAGCTTGCCCGAAGGAGATAGCCACCGGGTGCCCAGAATTTCAAGATGATCAGTCACCCTTTGAGGAGAAGGACTTCAATCGCTGCGTTCGAGAGATGCGGCTTGTGGCCAATAAACTTGTGGAGGAACTTAACTTGAACAATTATACGACAGCTTATGATAGCAACAATCAGAAGATTAAGCCGCCGGCCCATGACGTTGGCAGTCTTATTCCGCCTCGTTGTAAGCATACCTTCGCTCATGACATTGATTATTCTGCTATACTCAATGATGAAGCCAGTTTTTAGGCCTTAACTCACATCGATTGGATGTTGCCTGGCCTCCACATGGCCGAACAAGAAGAACCGGCACGGGATGACCCAGAGTCGTCAACCCGCCATGAAGAAAACCAATGATGAATTAGGCGGATTTCGTGCTAGGGTATAAGGTTTCCTCTCCGAAAAACACTTGGCTTCAAACTTATTGGCTCATGACTGCCTTGTAATAGAGTAGTCTTTTGAAACAATGATTTGCCTTGTCATGCCATCGTGCATGTTACCTGTTGAAATATCAGGTTTAATCGCTTATGATAGACTTGACTTGATTGTTCATACAAACCATAGCAGCACTCTTGTGTGTGGACTCTGCATGTTCTGCCAAAAGATGTTAAACACATGCCCTGGCGACTTAACGTCAAAAACCAGGGCGGGTGACAACCCAAAATCATCATCTTTAGTTTTGTCAATTCAAAATTGACTGGTGACTCAACGTCCAAAAACCAGGGCGGGTGACAACCCAAAATCATCATCTTTAGGTTTGTCAATTCAAAATTGACTGGTGACTCAACGTCCAAAAACCAGGGCGGGTCACACCCCGAAAAAGTTAACCATAATTGTCATAAAAGTGACACCTTGAAAACATAAAAGCGTCAAAAAACATGCAAATCTCAAAATTCACTAGGCCAGCTTTTAAAGCGTGGCCGAAAAGGGTGGCTTATAAGCCGCATATTTACTTCCAACGCCGCAACAGTCGTTTGGGACTCAGGCCACATGATTGCTTTCAAGGCCACAACAGCCGTTTTGGCACTCACGACACATGATTGGTTTTAAGGCAGCAACAACCGTTTTGGCACTCAGGCCACATGATTGCTTTTAAGGCAGCAACAGTTGTAGTTTTACCTAGCTCACTGTAAGTCGGCTCTCACGGGACATAAGCTGCCATTCTAACCTAAACAAGTCCAGAGTCTTCAAAAAGATGGACTGTTAGGAGTACGGCGGGTCACCTGATGAAGTAACTAGTGACAAACAGGCAGGTAAAATCGATGAAAAGTGGCATTCAAGCCGGCCAAGAGGGTATGAAAATTTAACCCAGTGGTTTTAAACCCCCAAGTAACCTTATGACCAACCAATAAAGGCTCATATACTCAATGATGAAATGACAGAGGCCCCATAGTTTAGGGATGCTGGCTTTATTATTTTGATCATAGTTATATACATTGGCAAGAGTATGTACAAAGATAAGAGCTGGCGGCTCAAGTGTAGTACGGCCGAAGATGTGCAATATTCCATGGACGGCGGGTCTCTTCCTCTGACGTATGAGAATCCTTATGCTCGTGTACATCAATGAGGTAATACGACCCGTTGTGCAGGTTCTTGCTGACCACAAAGGGTCCTTCCCAAGGTGGGGATAACTTGTGCATATATGTTTGATCTTGGATGAGCCGGAGCACCAAATCGCCTTCTTGAAACGTCCAGGTCTTAACTCTGTGACAATGATAGCGATGCAGGTCTTGCTGATATAACGTTGAATGAGCCGCCGCTAGGTCACGATCCTCATCCAAAGCATCAATTATGTTTTGGCGTGCTATTTCATTATCAGCTTCAACATAGGCCGCCACATGAGGTGAGTCATGACGGATATCACTTGGAAGAACCGCTTATGTACCATAAACGATGAAGAAAGGCGTATAGCATGTTGACCTGTTGGGGGTGCTATTGATACTCCAAAGTACTAAAGGTAACTCCTCAACCCAACAACCTAGCGTTCGTTGCAAAGGAACCATAAGCCAGGGCTTGATACCTCTCAAGATTTCCTGATTAGCCCTTTCAGCTTGACCATTAAACTGCGGATGAGCCACAGAAGAGACATCAAGACGAATGTGCTCTCGTAGACAAAATTCCTTCATAGCACCTTTCGATGGATTAGTTCCATTATCAGTTATGATACTGTGAGGGTAACCAAAATGGAAGATCATTTTTTAACAAACTGAACTATTGTTGTCGCATCGCACTTGCTGACCGGCTCTGCCTCAACCCACTTGGTAAATTTGTCAACCGCCACCAAAAGGTGGGTTTTCTTACCCTTAGACCTCTTGCAAGGACCAACCATGTCAAGCCCCCAGACTGCAAACGGGCAAGTAATTCAAATCATCCTCAAATCTTGAGCCGGCACATGGCCTCATCGAGAAATTTTTTGACATCCATCACACTTACTGACGATTTCCTCTAGATCAACATGAGCCGTCAACCAGTAAAATCCTTGCCGAAAAGCTTTAGCCACTAGAGACTTTGAACTGGCATGATGGACACAATCACCTTCATGGATTTCTATTAAAATCTCACGACCCTCTTCGAGAGAGACACAATGCTGGAACACACCTGTGACACTGCATCGGTGCAACTCGCCATTAACAATAGTCATGGACTTAGATCGCCGGGTTACCTATCTGGCCAAAGTTTTGTCATCAGGTAACTCGCCCTGGGTCATATAAGCCAAGTAGGGAAGTGTACAATCAGGAATAGCATGGAGAGCCGCCACCAACTGTGCCTCCGGGTCAGGGATAGCATGATCCACTTCTGGTGGTAACTTGACTGAAGGATTGTGCAACACGTCAAGAAACATGCTAGGGGGCACTGTCTTACGTTGAGATCCAAGCCGGCTCAAAGCATGAGCCGCCTCATTCTTCCTTCAGTCAAGGTGATCGACCTGATATCCCTTGAAGTGGCCAGCAATGTTGTCAACCGCCCGGCGATAAGCCGCCATGAGCGGGTCTTTAAAATCTCAAGTGTCCGGGACTTGCTGAGTGATAACCCACAGGTATAGGGGATCATTTGTAGCCTTTTTCGATAAGTAAGAGTGTCGAACCCAACGAGGAGCTAAAGGTAGAACAAATATTCCCTCAAGTTCTATCGACCACCGATACAACTCTACGCACACTTAGCGTTTGCTTTGCCGGAAACAAGTATGAAACTATTTTGTTGGTGTGATGCTAGAACTACTTTGCAAGAATAAAACAAGATATACTTCGCAAGATAATAAAAATGGATAGCTTTTGTTAACAAGAAAGTTATTTGTCACTAGGCAATCGATAACAAGTACCGGTAATCATTCTTGCAATTTTATATGAGGGAGAGGCATGAGCTAACACACTTTCCATACTTGGATCATATGCACTTATGATTGGAACCCTAGCAAGCATCTGCAACTACTAAAGATCATTAAGGTGGTGAAACCCAACCATAGCATTAAGTATCAAGTCCTCTTTACTCCCATACATCATACCCCCCTTACTCGGGTTTAAGTTCCTGTCACTCTCGCAACCCGCTATAAACGATCCATGAACATATTGCAACACCCTACAACGGGGGCCCTTCATGTTTGCGCAAGAACGGGGGGCACCGTAGGACAACACCATAAATAAAATATACAATCATACCAACCAAGATCACGATTAAACCACAGGACAAAGCGGATCTACTCAAACACCATAGGATAACCATAGATCATTGGGAAATAATATATGGAGTTGAGCACCATGTTTAAGTAGAGATTACAGTGAGGGGAAAGAGCTGATACATGATACGTCTCCAACGTATCTATAATTTTTTATTGTTCCATGCTATTATTTATGAAGTCTTGGATGTTTAATGGGCTTTATCATTCACTTTTATATCATTTTTGGGACTAACCTACTAACCCAAAGGCCCAGTCCAGATTGTTGTTTTTTTGCCTGTTTCAGGGTTTTGCAGAAAAAGAATATCAAACGGAGTCCAAACGGAATGAAACCTTCGCGAGAGATATTTTTGGACAAAATCACGCACGAAGAACTTGAGAACCACGTCAGAAGAGCCACGTGGGGCCCACGAGGGTGGAGGCGCGCCCGCCTTCCCAGGGCGCGCCCCTACCTCGTGGAGCCCCCGTGACTCCCCCGGTGCCCTCCTTCTTCCTATATAAGTCTACGTACCCTAGAAACTCCGTGAACAGAGAGAAAACCCTAATTCCACCGCCGTACCTTCTGTTCCCGTGGAGATCCCATCTTGGAGCCCGCTCTGGAGCTCCACCGGAGGGGGCTCTATCACGGAGGCCATCATCATCATCATCATCGCCCTCACCATGAGTTCTGAGTAGTTTACCACAGACCTTCGGGTCCATAGCTAGTATCTAGATGGCTTCTTCTCTCTCTTTGGATCTCAATACAAAGTTCTCCTCGGTCTTCGAGGAGATCTATCGATGTAATCTCTTTTTGCGGTGTGTTTGTCGAGATCCGATGAATTGTGAGTTTATGATCAAGGTTATCTATGAAAGATATTTGGTTCTTCTCTGAACTTTTTATGTGTGGTCATAATATCCTTGCAAGTCTCTTCGAATTATTGGTTTGGTTTGGCCTACTAGATCTATAGTTCTTGCAATGGGAGAAGAGCTTGGCTTTGGGTTCAATCTTGCGATGTCCTTTCCCAGTGACAGTAGGGGCAGCAAGGCACGCATTGTATTGTTGCCATCGAGGATAAAAATATGGGGTTTATATCATTTTGCTTGAGTTTATCCCTCTACATCATGTCATCTTACTTAAGGTGTTACTCTGTTCTTATGAATTCAATACACTAGATGCATGCTGGATAGCGGTCGATGTGTGGAGTAATAGTACTAGATGCATAATTGTTTCGATCTACTTGTCTCGGACGTCATGCCTATATAGAATGATCATGCCTAGATAGTCTCATAATTATTCGCTTTTCTATCAATTGCTCGACAGTAATTTGTTTACCCGCCGTAGAATATCGCTATCATGAGAGAAGCCACTAGAGAAAACTATGGCCCCCGGGTCTATTCTCAACATATCAATCTGTTGGGGAATGTAGCAGAAATCAAAAAAATTCTACGCTTCACCAAGATCAATCTATGGAGTCATCTAGCAACGAGGGAGAGGGGAGTGCATCTACATACCCTTGTAGATCGCGAGCGGAAGCGTTCAAGAGAACGGGGATGATGGAGTTGTACTCGTTGTGATCCAAATCACCGATGATCCTAGTGCCGAATGGACGGCACCTCCGAGTTCAACACACATACGAAGCAGCGACGTCTCCTCCTTCTTGATCCAGCAAAGGGGGAGGAGAGGTTGATGGAGATCCAGTAGCACGACGGTGTGGTGGTGGAAGTAGCGGGATTCCAGCAAGGCTTCGTCAAGCGCTGCAGGAGGAGGAAGATGTGTCACGCGAGGGAGAGGGAGGCGCCAGGGCATAGGGTGCGGCTGCCCTCCCTCCCCCACTATATATAGGGGCCCTGGGGGGCGCCGGCCCTAGGAGATCTGATCTCCAAGGGGGGGCGGCGGCCACGGGGGCTTGCCCCCCAAGTCAAGTGGGGCGCCCCCCACCCCTAGGGTTTCCAACCCTAGGCGCAGGGAAGGCCCAAGGGGGGCGCACCAGCCCACCAGGGGCTGGTTCCCTTCCCCTTTCGGCCCATGGGGCCCTCCGGGATAGGTGGCCCCACCCGGTGGACCCCCGGGACCTTTCCGGTGGTCCCGGTACAATACTGGTGACCCCAGAAACCTTCCAAGTGGTCGAAACTGGACTTCCTATATACAATTCATTACCTCCGAACCATTTTGGAACTCCTCGTGACATCCGGGATCTCATTCGGGACTCCGAACAACTTTCGGGTTTCCGCATACTTATATCTCTACAACCCTAGCGTCACCGAACCTTAAGTGTGTAGACCCTACGGGTTCGGGAGACACGTAGACATGACCGAGACGACTCTCCGGCCAATAACCAACAGCGGGATCTGGATACCCATGTTGGCTCCCACATGCTCCTCAATAATCTCATCGGATGAACCACGATGTCGAGGATTCAATCAATCCCGTATACAATTCCCTTTGTCTATCAGTATAGTACTTGCCCGAGATTCGATCATCGGTATAACGATACCTTGTTCAATCTCGTCATGGCAAGTCTCTTTACTCGTTCCATAATACATCATCCCGTGACCAACCCCTTAGTCACATTGAGCTCATTATGATGATGTCTTACCGAGTGGGCCCAGAGATACCTCTCCGTCATACGGAGTGACAAATCCCAGTCTCGGTTCGTGCCAACCCAACAGATGCTTTGGGAGATACCCGTAGTGTGCCTTTATAGCCACCCAGTTATGTTGTGACGTTTGGCACACCCAAAGTATTCCTACGGTATCCGGGAGTTGCACAACCTCATGGTCTAAGGAAAGGATACTTGACATTGGAAAAGCTTTAGCATACGAACTACACGATCTTGTGCTAGGCTTAGGATTGGGTCTTGTCCATCACATCATTCTCCTAATGATGTGATCCCATTATCAATGACATCCAATGTCCATGGTCAGGAAACCGTAACCATCTGTTGATCAACGAGCTAGTAACTAGAGGCTCACTAGGGACATGTTGTGGTCTATGTATTCACACATGTATCACAGTTTCCGGATAATACAATTCAAGCATGAATAACAGACAATTATCATGAATAAGGAAATATAATAATAACCATTTTATTATTGCCTCTAGGGCATATTTCCAACAGTCTCCCACTTGCACTAGAGTCAATAATCTAGTTACATTGTGATGAATCGAACACCCATAGAGTTCTGGTGTTGATCATGTTTTGCTCGTGGAAGAGGTTTAGTCAACGGATCTGCGACATTCAGATCCGTATGCACTTTACAAATATCTATGTCTCCATCTTGAATATAATTTCGGATGGAGTTGAAATGGCGCTTGATGTGCTTTGTCTTCTTGTGAAACCTGGGCTCCTTGGCAATGGCAATAGCTCCAGTGTTGTCACAGAAGAGAGCCATCAGGCCCGACGCGCTCAAAATAACTCCTAGGTCGGTGATGAACTCCTTCATCCAGACTCCTTCCTGCGATGCTTCGGAAGCAGCTATGTACTGCGCTTCACATGTAGATGCCACCACGACGCTTTGCTTGCAACTGCACTAGCTGACTGCTCCTCCATTCAAAATATACACGTATCCGGTTTGTGACTTGGAGTCATCCAGATCTGTGTCGAAGCTAGCATCGACGTAACCCTTTATGACAAGCTCTTCGTCACCTCCATAAACAAGAAACATATCCTTAGTCCTTTTCAAGTACTTCAGGATGTTCTTGACCGCTGTCCAGTGTTCCATACCGGGATCACTTTGGTACCTCCCCACCAAACTTATGGCAAGGTTCACATCATGTCTGGTACACAGCATGGCATACATAATAGAACTTATGGCCGAGGCATAGGGGATGACACTCATCTTTTCTCTATCTTTTGCCGTGGTCGGGCATTAAGCCGTGCTCAATCTCATACCTTGCAATACATGCAAGAACCCTTTCTTGGACTGGTCCATATTGAACTTCTTCAATATCTTGTCAAGGTATGTGCTTTGTGAAAGACCAATGAGGCGTCTCGATCTATCTCTATAGATCTTGATGCCTAATATGTAAGCAGTTTCTCCAAGGTCCTTCATTGAAAAACACTTATTCAAGTAGGCCTTTATGCTTTCCAAGAGTTCTACATCATTTCCCATCAGCAACATATCATCCACATATAATATGAGAAATGCTACAGAGCTCCCACTCACTTTCTTGTAAATATAGGCTTCTCCCCAAGTCTGTATAAACCCAAACACTTTGATCACCTCATCAAAGCGAATGTTCCAACTCCGAGATGCTTGCACCAGCCCATAGATTGAGCGCTGGAGCTTGCATACCTTGTTAGCATTCTCAGGATCGACAAAACCTTCCGGCTGCATCATATACAGTTCTTCCTTGAGGAAGCCATTAAGGAATGCCGTTTTGACATCCATTTGCCATATCTCATAATCATAGAATGCAGCAATTGCTAACATGATTCGGACGGACTTCAACATCGCTACGGGAGAGAAAGTCTCGTCGTAGTCAATTCCTTGAACTTGTCGATAACCTTTAGCGACAAGTCAAGCCTTATAGATGGTCACATTACCATCCGCGTCAGTCTTCTTCTTATAAATCCATTTATTTTCTATGGCGTGCCGACCATCGGGCAAGTCCACCAAAGTCCATACTTTGTTATCATACATGGATCCTAACTCGGATTTCATGGCTTCAAGACATTTGTTGGAATCCGGGCCCGCCATCGCTTCTTCATAGTTCGAAGGTTCACCGTTGTCTAACAACATGATTTCCATGACAGGGTTGTTGTACCACTCTGGTGCGGAACGTGTCCTTGTGGACCTACGAAGTTCAGCAGTAACTTGATCTGAAGCTTCATGATCATTATCATTAAATTCCTCCCTAGTCGGTGCAGGCACCATAGAAACATCTTCCTGCGCTGCGCTACTTTCCGGTTCGGAAGGGGTGACAATCACCTCATCAAGTTCCACTTTCCTCCCACTCACTTCTTTTGAGAGAAACTCTTTCTCTAGAAAGGATCCATTCTTGGCAACGAAGACCTTGCCTTCGAATCTGATGTAGAAGGTGTACCCAATAGTTTACTTAGGGTATCCTATGAAGACGCATTTTTTCGATTTGGGTTCGAGCTTTTCAGGTTGAAGTTTCTTGACATAAGCATCGCATCCCCAAACTTTTAGAAACGACAACTTAGGTTTCTTGCCAAACCAAAGTTCATACGGTGTCGTCTCAACGGATTTAGATGGAGCCCTAATTAAAGTGAATGCGGCCGTCTCTAAAGCATAACCCCAAAATGATAGCGGTAAGTCAGTAAGAGACATCATAGATCGCACCATGTCCAACAGAGTACGATTACGACGCTCGGACACACCATTACGCTGAGGTGTTCCAGGCGGTGTCAATTGTGAAACAATTCCATAGTTCCTTAGGTGCGTGCCAAATTCGTGACTTAAATATTCTCCTCCACGATCCGATCATAAGAACTTTATTTTTCTGTCACGTTGATTCTCAACCCCATTCTGAAATTCCTTGAAGTTTTCAAATGTCTCAGACTTGTGTTTCATCAAGTAGACATACCCATATCTACTTAAGTCATCTGTGAGGGTGAGAACATAACGATAGCCTCCGCGAGCTTCAACACTCATTGGACCGCACACATCGGTATGTATGATTTCCAACAAGTTGGTTGCTCGCTCCATTGTTCCGGAGAACGGAGTCTTGGTCATCTTGCTCAAGAGGCATGGTTCGCATGTGTCAAATGATTCATAATCAAGAGACTCCAAAAGTCCATCTGCATGGAGCTTCTTCATACGTTTGACACCAATATGACCAAGGCGGCAATGACACAAGTATGTGGGACTATCATTATCAACCTTACATCTTTTGGCATTCACACAATGAATATGTGTAACATCACGTTCGAGATTCATTAAGAATAAACCATTGACCAGCGAGGCATTAAATATTTCTCTCATATAAATAGAACAACCATTATTCTCGGATTTAAATGAGTAGCCATCTCGCATTAAACAAGATCCAGATACAATGTTCATGCTCAAAGCTAGTACTAAATAACAATTATAGAGGTTTAAAACTAATCCCGAAGGTAGATGTAGAGGTAGCGTGCCGACGGTGATCACATCGACCTTGGAACCATTCCCAATGCGCATTGTCACCTCGTCCTTCGCCAGTCTCCGCTTATTCCGCAGCTCCTGCTTTGAGTTACAAATGTGAGCAACTGCACCGGTATCAAATACCCAGGAGCTACTACGAGCCGTTGGTAAGGTACACATCAATAACATGTATATCACATATACCTTTGACGTTGCCGGCCTTCTTATCTGCTATGTATTTGGGGCAGTTCCGCTTCCAGTGACCAATTCCCTTGCAAGAAAAGCACTCAGTCTCAGGCTTGGGTCCATTCTTCGGCTTCTTCTCGGCAACTGGCTTACCGGGCGCGGCAACTCCTTTGCCGTCCTTCTTGAAGTTCTTCTTACCCTTGCCTTTCTTGAACTTAGTGGTTTTATTCACCATCAACACTTGATGTTCTTTCTTGATCTCCACCTCCGCTAATTTCAACATTGAATACACCTCGGGAATGGACTTCTCCGTCCCTTGCATATTGAAGTTCATCACGAAGCTCTTGTAGCTAGGTGGGAGCGACTGAAGGATTCTGTCAACGACTCCTTCATCTGGGAGATTAATTCCCAACTGAGACAAGCGATTGTGCAACCCAGACAATTTGAGTATATGCTCGCTGACAGGACTATTCTCCTCCATCTTACAACTGTAGAATGCGTCGGAGACGTCATATCTCTCGACTCGGGCATGAGCTTGGAAAACCATTTTCAGCTCTTGGAACATCTCATATGCTCTGTGGTGCTCAAAACGCTTTTGGAGCCCCGATTCTAAGTTGTAAAGCATGCCGCACTGAACCAGGGAGTAATCATCACAACGCGATTGCCAAGCATTCATAACGTCTTGGTTCGCTGGGGCGGCAGCGTCACCTAGCGGTGCTTCAAGGACATATGTTTTCTTGGCAGCTATGAGGATGATCCTCAAGTTACGGACCCAATCCGTATAGTTGCTGCCATCGTCTTTCAGCTTGGTTTTCTCTAGGAACGCGTTGAAGTTGAGGACAACATTAGCGTGGGCAATTGGATCTACAAGAAATATTGTAAAGATTTTAGACTATGTTCATGACAATTAAGTTCATCTAAACAAGTTTAATGAACTCCCACTCAGATAGACATCTCTCTAGTAATCTAAGTGATACATGATCCGAATCGACTAGGCCATATCCGATCATCACGTGAGACGGACTAGTCATCAAGGGTGAACATCTTTATGTTGATCCTTCTATACGACTCATGTTCGACCTTTCGGTCTTCCGTGTTCCGAGGCCATGTCTGTACATGCTAGGCTCGTCAAGTCAACCCTAAGTGTATTGCGTGTGTAAATCTAGCTTACACCCGTTGTATGCGAACGTTAGAGCCTATCACACCCGATCATCACGTGGTGCTTCGGAACAACGAACCTTAGCAACGGTGCACAGTTAGGGGGAACACAATTCTTGAAATTTTAGTGAGAGATCATCTTATTTACTATCGTCGTTCTAAGCAAATAAGATGTAAAAACATGATAAACATCTCATGCAATCAAATAGTGACATGATATGGCCAATACCATTTTGCTCCTTTGATCTTCATCTTCGGGGCTCCATGATCATCATTGTCACCAGCATGACACCATGATCTCCATCATCGTTTCTTCATGAAGTTGTCTCGCCAAACATTACTTCTACTACTATGGCTAACGGTTAGCAATAAAGTATAGTAATTACATGGCGTTTTCAATGACACGCAGGTCATACAATAAAATAAAGACAACTCCTATGGCTCCTGTCGGTTGTCATACTCATCATGTGATTCCTATTACATGAACATGATCAATCTCATACATCACATATATATCATTCATCACATCCTTTTGGCCATATCACATCACACGACACATGCTGCAAAAACAAGTTAGACGTCCTCTAATTGTTGTTGCAAGTTTTTACGTGGATGCTATAGGTTTCTAGCAAGAACGTTTCTTACCTACGCCAAAACCAAACGTGATATGCCAATTTCTTTTTACCCTTCATTAGGACCCTTTTCATCGAATCCGATCTGACTAAAGTGGGAGAGACAGACACCCGCTAGCCACCTTATGCAACTAGTGCATGTCAGTCGATGGAACCCGTATCACGTAAGCGTACGTGTAAGGTCGGTCCGAGCCGCTTCATCACACGATACCGCCGAATCAAGATAGGACTAGTAACGGCAAGAGAATTGAACAAATCTACGCCCACAACTACTTTGTATTCTACTCGTGCAAGATACTACGCATAGACCTAGCTCATGATGCCACTGTTGGGGAACGTAGCAGAAATCAAAAAAATTCTACGCTTCACCAAGATCAATCTATGGAGTCATCTAGCAATGAGGGAGAGGGGAGTGCATCTACATACCCTTGTAGATCGCGAGCGGAAGCGTTCAAGAGAACGGGGATGATGGAGTCGTACTCGTCGTGATCCAAATCACCGATGATCCTAGCACCGCACTGACGGCACCTCCGCGTTCAACACACGTACGGAGCAGCGACGTCTCCTCCTTCTTGATCCAGCAAAGGGGGAGGAGAGGTTGATGGAGATCCAGCAGCACGGCGGCGTGGTGGTGGAAGTAGCGGGATTCCAGCAGGGCTTCGCCAAGCGCTGCGGGAGGAGGAAGATGTGTCACGGGAGGGAGAGGGAGGCGCCAGGGCATAGGGTGCGGCTGCCCTCCCACCCCCACTATATATAGGGGCCCTGGGGGGGCGCCGGCCCAAGGGGATCTGATCTCTAAGGGGGGGCGGCGGCCAGGGGGGACTTGCCCCCCAAGTCAAGTGGGGCGCCCCCCACCCCTAGGGTTTCCAACCCTAGGCGCGGGGAAGGCCCAAGGGGGGCGCACCAGCCCACCAGGGGCTGGTTCCCTTCCCCTTTCAGCCCATGGGGCCCTCCGAGATAGGTGGCCCCACCCGGTGGACCCCCGGGACCTTTCCGCTGGTCCTGGTACAATACCGGTGACCCCCGAAACCTTCCCGGTGGCCGAAACTGGACTTCCTATATACAATTCTTTACCTCCGGACCATTTAGGAACTCCTCGTGACGTCCGGGATCTCATCCGGGACTTCGAATAACTTTCGGGTTTCCGCATACTTATATCTCTACAACCCTAGCGTCACTGAACCTTAAGTGTGTAGACCCTACGGGTTCGGGAGACACGTAGACATGACCGAGACGACTCTCCGGCCAATAACCAACAGCGGGATCTGGATACCCATGTTGGCTCCCACATGCTCCTCGATAATCTCATCGGATGAACCACGATGTCGAGGATTCAATCAATCCCGTATACAATTCCCTTTGTCTATCGGTTTAGTACTTGCCCGAGATTCGATCGTCGGTATACCGATACCTTGTTCAATCTCGTCATGGCAAGTCTCTTTAATCATTCGGTAATACATCATCTCGTGACCAACCCCTTAGTCACATTGAGCTCATTATGATGATGTCTTACCGAGTGGGCCCAGAGATACCTCTCCGTCAGACGGAGTGACAAATCCCAGTCTCGATTCGTGCCAACCCAACAGATGCTTTCGGAGATACCCGTAGTGTACCTTTATAGCCACCCAGTTACGTTGTGTCATTTGGCACACCCAAAGTATTCCTACGGTATCCAGGAGTTGCACAACCTCATGGTCTAAGTAAAGGATACTTGACATTGGAAAAGCTTTAGCATACGAACTACATGATTTTGTGCTAGGCTTAGGATTGGATCTTGTCCATGACATCATTCTCCTAATGATGTGATCTCGTTATCTATGACATCCAATGTCCATGGTCAGGAAACCGTAACCATATGTTGATCAACGAGCTAGTAACTAGAGGCTCACCAGGGACATGTTGTTGTCTATGTATTCACACATGTATCACTATTTCCGGATAATACAATTCAAGCATGAATAACAGACAATTATCATGAACAAGTAAATATAGTAATAACCATTTTATTATTGCCTCTAGGGCATATTTCCAACACAATCTACATCTACTTTACTTTTATCGCTCTTACTTTATGTTCTTATAAACTAAAAATACTAAAAATATAAACTATCATCTCTATCAGATCTCACTTTCGTAAGTGACCGTAAAGGGATTGACAACCCCTTATCGCGTTGGCTGCGAAGTTCTTATTTGTTTGTGCAGGTGCGAGGGACTCGCACGTGGTCTCCTACTGGATTGATACCTTGGTTCTCAAAAACTGAGGGAAATACTTATGCTACTGTGCTGCATCTCCCTTTCCTCTTCGAGGGAATACAACGCAAGCTCAAGAGTAGCAAGAAGAATTTCTAGCGCCGTTTCTGGGGAGGCTTACGCAATAGTCATATACCAAGTACCTATCACAAACCCTTATCCTTCGCATTACATTTATTTTCCTCTCCCCCACTTCACCCTTGCCGTTTTATTTGCCCTTCTTCCGCCGTGTGTTTATCGTTCACTTGCTTCTTGTTTGCTTGTGTGTGTTGGATTGCTTGCTTGCTTGTCATTATGGCTAGTCCCTTATCCGCTCCTTTGTCTCCCGAGTTTGAAGTGCTTCACTTCAAGCAAAAGCAAGGAGAAAACTTAAAAGATGCTTGGTTTAGGATGATGGAATCTTATCGTAAGTGCACCTTAGAGGTGAATTTTAGAATCTTGCTTCGCAATTTTTATGTTGGATTGAATATGTCTCATAGACAACTCTTGGATTGTGTTGCCAAAGGGAATTTTATCGAAGTTGATCCTATTATCGCGCATGAAATTGTAGAGGGAATAGTGGGAACACTACCTCCCCAAAAGAAGTCAAATTCAACCCCGGAAGGGATGCAAGTTTTTGAGAAAATTTGCGAAGTAACAAAAATATTACAAAAATATCTTGAACCTCTTAAAAGTGTTAGTGGGAATCTCCACCGCATGAATATGTTGATTACTCTTTGTAACAAGAGGTTGGATGCTTTAGGTCTTAAGATTTATGAATATGAAGGGAAGCGTAAAGAACCTCCCGGATTCGAGCTTGATACCATTAAAAGGGTAAAGATCAAAGATGGCAATACCTAGATCTATCTTGTATCATGCCTAGCTAGGGGCGTAAAACGATAGCGCTTGTTGGGAGGCAACCCAATTTTTTGTTTTTGTTTTTTTTTTATTGCTGTTAGGGGATAAATATTGCTAGCCTTTGATTATATGTGGTTTCATGTTTTTTTAGTGTTTGTGCCAAGTAGAACCTTTGGGAAGACTTGTGTGAAGTTTATATGATCTTGCTGTGAAAAACAGAATTGTTAGCGCTCGGTAAAGTAGTCTTAAGATTTTACTGGAGCGTGATTTTTAGTTGATTCTTTTTGCAGATGATTGCTAGAAAAATTCCGCAAATTTACTAATTTAGTTAGAATTTTTTGGACTTCCAGAAGTAGGCGAAACCAGCAGATTACTACAGACTATTCTGTTTTTGATAGATTCTGTTTTTCGTGTGTTGGTTGCTTATTCCGATGCATCTATGAGTAGTACTGGAGGATATGAACCATAGAGAAGTTGGAATACAGTAGGTTTAACACCAATATAAACAAAGAATGAATTCATTGTTGTATCTTTGAGTAGTGGTTTGCTTTCTTATACTAACGGAGCTCACGAGATTTTTTTGTCTAAGTTTTGTGTTGTGAAGTTTTCATGTTTTGAGTATTGCTTTGATGGACTATGGAACAAGGAGTAGCAAAGGCCTAAGCTTGGGGATGTCCATGGCACCCCAAGTAAATTCAAGATAATCAAAAGCCTAAGCTTGGGGATGCCCCGGGAAGGCATCCCCTCTTTCGTCTTCATCCATCGGTAACTATACTTGGAGCTATATTTTTATTTGCAACATGATATGTGTTTTGCTTGAAGCGTCTTGTATAATTTGAGTCTTTGCTTGTTAGTTTGCCACAATCATCCTTGCTGGACACACCTATTTGAGAGAGTTAAATATGGCCTAGAAATTGTTAGAACACCCTATGTGCTTCTGTAGGATCGAAAGTAGGTCTAGAGGGGGGGTGATTAGACTACTTGACAATATAAAAAATCTGCCTTTAGATCATGCAATGTTTTTGGCAGTTTCACAACTAAGATCAAAACAAGTATCACCCTACACATGCAATTCTAGAGTAATAGCAGCGGAAAGTAAATTGCACATGTAAAAGAGAGGTGGAGAAGATCAAACGCAGTTTGGTGACACGAAGATTTTTGTCGTGGTTCCGATAGGTGGTGCTATCGTACATCCACGTTGATGGAGACTTCAACCCACGGAGGGTAACGGCTGCGCGAGTCCACGGAGGGCTCCACCCACGAAGGGTCCACGAAGAAGCAACCTTGTCTATTCCATCATGGCCTACGCCCACGGAGGACTAGCCTTACTCGGGGTAGATCTTCACGAAGTAGGCGATCTCCTTGCCCTTACAAACTTCTTGGTTCAACTCCACATCTCAAAGACGGAGGCTCCCAAGCGACACCTAACCAATCTAGGAGGCACCACCCTCCAAAAGGTAATAGACGGTGTTGATGGTGATGAACTCCTTGCTCTTGTGCTTCAAATGATAATCTCCCCAACACTCAACTCTCCTCACTGATATGGCTGTGGTGGAAGAAAGGTTTGAGTGGAAAGCAACTTGGGAAGACTAGAAATCAAGTTTCATATGGTAGGAATGGAATGGCTTGATCTCAACACAAGGGTAGGTGGTTCACTTCTCAGAAAGTGTATGGTAGGAGTGGTAGACTTTCTGATGGCTCTCTCCACGAATGAAGAGGGGGTGGAGGGGTATATATAGCCTCCACACAAAATCCAACCGTTACACACACATTTGACCAATCTCGGTGAGACCGAAGTTAAAACTCGGTCAGACCGAAAGTTCAAATATAGTGAACGTTGGGATTTTCGGTGGGACCGAAAATACCATCTCGGTGTGTCCGAAGTGAGTCAAAGGTTGGAGCTTGCCATCTCGGTGAGACCGAAAGTAACAACTCGGATATTCCGAAGTGATGTCAATTGGTTACAGAAGGTTGGCAGTCCATTTTCGGTGAGACCGAAACTCAAAATCGGATGGACCGAGAAATTAGGGTTTGGAAGAATAACTGAGGTGGTTCATCTCGGTGGGACTGAGTTTGAAGAATCGGTTTGTCCGAGATTACTTATGAGTGTGTTAAGTAGTGAAGAGTGCTGATAGTTGAGGGAGCTAGATCACCAAGCACTTGAGCAACCAGATCATTAACACAACCTCATCCCCTTTTAATAGTATTGGCTTTTCCTATGGACTCAATGTGATCTTTGATCACTAAACCAAAAATAGAGTCTTGAGCTTTTGCCAATGCTTGTCTTAGCATTTTGAGGGGTCCACTTCTTCAGACATTTCCATACCCATATCATCGAACTTTTCTGAAATGATTCTCAAGTAAATATTAGTTCAATGATATATATGTTGTTATTAATTACCAAAACCACCCGGGGATTAGTTGCACTTTCAGCTTCACTTATATCTTTTGAGTTGAATAGTTTTTGCTCTAGTGCTTCACTTATATCTTTTAGAGCACGGTGGTGGTAATATTTTGTAGAAATTGTTGAACTCTCATGCTTCACTTATATCCTTTTGAGAGTCTATTAAAACAGCATGGTAATGTGTTTAGGCTAAAGAAACTGGTCTTCACATGGTAAACATCCAATGTCAATGTAGTAAAAAAATCACACTAAGTGCATTGAATAGAATGAGATGTTGGATGCTTGATAATTGTTTTGAGACATGAAGATAGTGATATTAGAGTCATGTGATACGTCCAAAACGTATCTATAATTTCTGCTTGCTCCATGCCACTTTTGGGTGATATTGCTATGATATTCATACACTTCCATACACTTTTGATCATATTTGGACTAACTTACTAATCCAGTGCACCCCAGTGCCAGTTTTTGTTTTCGGCTGTTTTTGTATTTCAGGTTTTCACGTTTCGAGAACTGCCCAGAAAAATCCAGAAAAATTATATAAAAAATCAGCGATACGGAAACAACACTGCGTCCGAAGGGCAACCTGGGGGGGCACAGGGGCTCCAGGCGCCCTGTGGGCGCGCCCCCCTGGGCCGTGCCGGGGGGGCGCCTGGGCCCCCCGAGGCTCCCCCGGTGCCCTACTTTGGCATATATTTAAAGGACTCTCCGAAACCCTCAGAACAGGACTTCTTTTCGCGATCCCGTCTCTGTTCCGCCGCCGCCGCCGCTTCCAAGATCGGGAGCACCAGGAGAACTCTTCCCGGCACCCTGCCGGAGGGGAGGATCACCACCGGGAGCTTCTCCACCACCATGGACGCCTCCCGGATGACTCGTGAGTAGTCTCCCTTGGACCATGAGTCCATGACCAGTAGCTATGTGATGTTCTCCTCCCGTTCTTGTGCTTCACTAATTAGTCCTCGTGAGCTGCCCTACATGATCGATGCACCTATGTAATCCTTATGCTGTTGCTATGTTGAGTTTGCTGGTCTCCGATGGATTATGAGATTATGTTCAGATTGATCTTGAGTAATATATTTGATTCACCTCTTTTATATTTTAGTTCATAAGTAATTCTTGCATGTTCTCCGTTGTTATTTATTGCTTTGGCCGAGTAATAGGTAGTGACTCCAAGAGGGAACGTTATGCTCGATTGTGGGTTCATGCCCCTCGATGACTAGCTTGAGTGACAGAAACATGAGTCTAGGGGATGTGCTATTGCCACAAGGGGGAAAACAACGGTGCTTGTGCCCGCGGGTGCAAGGATTGTTTACTTTATGCAAAGTTCTTTTAATGCAGTTGTCTGTTGCATTGAGTTTACACTATGGGTGGGACTCGCAACTTAATACCAGCGAGATGTTCTGGATAGATATCTCAAGGTGGATGATTAGTAGTAGATATTGATGGATTACTTACTTTGGCCTACCGCCCATGCTTTGAACCTCAACCTTTCTTGCAATGTAGTTAGCATTGGTTTGCGTTCGTGGTCCTGTCAATTGCCCAGCTGTAATTTGTTTACCTCACATAGTTGTTTTATCGTCTTTTGGGAGAGAGACATCACTAGTGAACATCATGAGACTCCGGTCCATATTACCATCATTGATCACATACACTATTTACTTTCCCGTTATTATTTACTATTGCAAAAACTATCTATCACTACTATCATTGCTTTTAACCCTTTGTGAACTACAAGGCCGGAGAGATTGACAACCTCTCTGTACGCGTTGGGAGCAAAGTTATTTGTATCTGTGTGCAGGTCCACGTTGGTTGCTACTAATCTGGCGCCGTAGCAATTGACACCTACCTGTTGAACCTAGGAGTCTCTGGGGAATCAATCCTTGGCATCTTTGCTAGGGGAAAACACTTCTACTTACTGCATCTTACACCTTCCACTTGGGGTAACCAACGAGGGGTTCGAGGCCCATCATCATGCTAGTGGAGTTATTATGAAATTGAGAAATACTTGTGTTAAGGTTAGTGATTCCTGTATCATGCACGTATGGTGAACCGCTATGTGACAGAGTTAGAGCATGAGGTATTTGTAGAGTGCCAACCTTTGTGTGGAGGTCGGGGGCGCGCGATGGTTAACTCCTACCAACCTCCCACTAGGAGCATGCTTTGATTGCTTTGTTTTGATGACTCGTAAATTTTTGCAATAAGTATATGAGTTCTTATGACTAATGTTGAGTCCATGGATTATACGCACTCTCACCCTTTCACCATTGCTAGCCTCTCTTGTACCGCGCAACTTTCGCCGGTGCCATAAACCCACTATATATCCTTCCTCAAAACAGCCACCATATTGTTCCTCAAAACAGCCACCATACCTACCTATGATGGCATTTCCATAGCCATTCCGAGATATATTGCCATGCAACTTTCCACAGTTTCGTTCATATGACACGCATCATATTGTCATATTGCCATTGCATGATCATGTAGTTGACATCGTATTTGTGGCAAAGCCACCATGCATAATTTATATACATGTCTGTCGGGGTTGCTGATCCACCCACGAACACCTATGGGGACGGAGCCCCTTTTCGGTACGGTAGGGGGCGGAGATCGCACGAAGAGCAGATCGAGGCGAGGCACACTAGCAGTTTACCCAGGTTCGGGCCGCACGGATGCGTAAAACCCTACTCCTGCTTTGGTTTGTATTGAGTTCTCGGCTCGGGAGCGCTAGTAGCTACAGTACACTCCAGCAGCTAACGAAACCGAGCGTGAGAGTTCTGAGTGTCTAACCCCCCTCTACGTTGCGCATGGGCCTCCTTTTATATGCTCAAGGGGTCACCGACAGGTGGCAACGCAGTTGAGGGTAAAAAAAGGGAAAAGTGGTGTAGTTGGTACACCTACTTGTACAGTGTTCCATACCTAACCCTGACGGCAGGGGACAAGGGCATTAAATGCCCATCGACGTCGCCCAAACAGTGCAAAAAGGGGCCGTCAGGGGCGCCACCGTTCGCCACGATGGCAACCTTGTCAGCGCCGCTTGCCACCGCGTACCCCTGGCTGCACAGCCTTCCGCCACGTGCACCTGGAAGGGTCCCAGAGCGACACGTGGGTGGATGCGCTGGAGCGCGGGTACTGAGTGGAAGCTTGCCGCGGCGAGCGCCTTGCCACGGTCGCTATCTTGTCGCTTCTGGGAGCTTGTCGCTCACCGGGCCTTGCCGGGGCGCGTGGCGCGTCGCGGCAAGTTCCTTGAGATGCCTTGGTTGGCCTTCCCGGCAAGCTCCTCTTGCCAGGGTCTTGCGCCTTGAGTGGTCTCGTGCCTTCAGTGGCCTTCCCGGCAAGCTCCTCTTGCCGGGGCCTTGTCTCCATGGCTTGGATACTTTGTTCTTGAATGGCTCCAAAGGAACCACGGTGGTCCTTGGCGGTCACCCGGCAAGCCTTGCCGCGGGACGCTGCGACTGCCCGTGCACAAGTTCGGGATACTAGGGTACCCCTACTTTAGTACACCGACAGGAGCCCCCGGGCCTGGGCCATACACGGTGCCGAGCGCTGTTGGGCTAGGCCCAAAACAGTGCACGGGCACGCGCGGCCTAGGGCGTGCCGTATCTTTCTCCGTAACCACCGCGCCCTCCCTTAACGACACGCGTTTAATGCGGCGTCGTGGGAGAGATCGTGGGCAGTTTCTTTATTCGGAAATGCGGAACGTCCGCCCCCTCCCCCCTTATAAGCAGGGGAAACAGGGGCAGTTCGTCCATCCGCCCGTTGCTACTCCTTGAAAACCTCCGCCGCTCCCCTTCTTCTCAGAGCTGAAAGAGAGCAGCGCTCCGCCCCCCATCGCCACCAGCACCACCAGCGCCGTCGACCTCCCTCGCCGCTTCCGCCATGGCTCCGAAAGGCGAGAAGGGGAAGGCTACGAAGTCGGCCGAGGCGCTGCGGCTCGCGGCGCTGCGAAAGAAGCTGGCGGTCTTCCCCCCCAAGCTTGCCGCGAGGACACTGAGGGAGAACTACTACATCTTCTGGTCGGGGGAGACGCGGGCGCATCCGCGCACCAAGGTACTCCCAGCCGTTGATTGTGAAATGGCTCCGAACGGATACGCGTTCTTTGCCTTGTTCTTCTACTGCGGGCTCTGCCCGCCTTTCTCTGAATTCTTCTGCGACATCATGAACACCTACGGGTTTCATCTCCTTGACTTCACCCCCAACGTCGTACTGACCATGGCAGTTTTCGCACATCTCTGATAAAACTTTGTTGGAGTCTTCCCAAATGTAGCTCTTTTCCGCCACTTCTTTATGCCTCGAGTCGAGAGAGGAGAGCCATTATCCGGCGGAGTCTCCTGGATCTCGAGAGCCCATAAGAAGGAGGCTTATCTGGAGGGAGAGCTCCGCAGCAAATGGGTGGAATGGAGAGCTAATTGGTGTTGGATTGTCGAGGAGAACACGCAGCCATTTACCGCCCGGTGCCAAGCTCCAGTAGTGCGCGGCAATGATTGGAGCGACCTGGCCCCGGAAGACGATAGACTGAAGATTGCCACTGCCCGGATTCGACGCCTCAGGCTTGCCGGGCTTACTGTAGGCGCAGTTGGCGCAGATTTCCTCCGCCGCCGCATCGCCCCCTTGCAGGAGAGGAAGAGGCCCGCCTGGGAGTTTGAGAATGCGGCGGATATCATGAGGCTGCGCCCGGGCCTCAACTTCAATTTCACCGTCCTGGAGCTCAACGCAATGCTCCAGGAGCTGTTCAAGTATGACCCCGACCATCCCGAAGTATTCAGGTTGCCGAGGGGCGTCGTTCCATTGTGCAACAACTCTGCGCTCAGCCGCATCCGCGCAATGATGCCGCTGTGCGATTCTCATGGGATCGACCCAACTTGGCAAGAGCCTGCCGCCGACGCCGTGCAGGCGTTCTTCGACAATTTGGAAGAAGTGCCGATCCGCTCCGACGAGAAGAAGGGCCTCACCCGCGACACCACCGACAAGGAGATGGCGTACATTGCCACTAGGCTGGAAGAGGCGGCGGCAGCCAGGGCCGCGGGTGAGTTCGGTTTCACTCCGGAGGAGGCAGATGCAGCAAAGGCGGCAAGCCTTGCCGAGCGAGGGGAGCTTGCCGGCGAGGAGGCGCCTGCCGGGCAAGACGCCGAGTCGAGCGGGCCCGCCGAGCAGGGTGCCGGATCGAGCGAGCCCACTGAGTAGGGCGACGAGTCCAGCGAGTCCGCTGAGGATACTAGCGGCTCGCTGGAGATCGGATCCTCTTCCTCCTCGTCTTCAGGCAGCTCGCCACCAGCAGAGCCTCCTGCTCCACCAAGAAGGCGTCTCCGCAAGGCCGGGGACGTAACGGAGCGGCAGACGGGCCAACAGCTGCCGCGCCGCGCGACACGCTCCACCGCGGCAAGCAAGGTTGCTGCAGGAGCACCTCGCGCATCTGCTGCAACTGGAGCGGGGTCTTCCCAGACCGCCGCTTCTGCTCCTGTCGCTCCTCACACCTCGGCGCCAGCCGAAGCGGGGTCGTCTCAGACCACCGCCACTGGTCCGGCCAAGCGGCCAAGGGAGCCCACTCCTCCGCCTCCTCGCGTCGGGCGTGAGCCGGACTTCGATTTCTCCGCGCTCAGCTCCGACGAGGAAGAAGAAGAGTAAGACTTTTTTGTTCTTGTATTTCTTCAATTCTTGTTGTTTGGTCTTGTATCTCTTTTGCCTCACTCTGAACCTGTTCCTTTTTTCAGAACTCTGGCCCAGAGGGCGGCAAAGAGAGCCAAGGTCCCGGTGATTGTCATCGAGGACGAGCCTACCGCGACAGCAGGGGGTGCGCCTGAGACAAACTTACCGGACCCGGCAACTGGACTTCATAGCAGCCCCCAGCGCAGCCCCCAGTGTAAGTGTTTGGTTTACTTTCCGCTGTTAGGCGCGCGTGGGTGTTCTATCTTTGCTGACGTCTTGTTTGTTGATTGGTGTAGGAGCAGAGCAGCCGCACCAGGAGCGTCCGGAGACCGCCCCAGACGTGCCTTCTGCTTCAACTACGCCGCCAAGGGAAAGCTCTCCGGCAAAGGTTTCCCCGGCAAGGGAGAGTTCTCCACCAAGGGTGAGTTCTCCGGTGAGGGACAGCACCAGCGGCCCTCCGCCGGCGGAGACCACGACTATGCCGCCAAGGGAGAGCTCCCCGGCGAGGGACACTGCCGAGGAGCCGGCTCGCGCAGGTAATCTTCTCGCTTCAAACTTCCCTTGGTCTTTTCTTCTTTTGATCCTTTTTGGATATTTGCTTGACTTATTTTTCTCCCCTTTCCGGTCGTCAGATCCATCTGCTGCGGAGCCGATGGAGACAGAAGTTGCTGATGAAGGGAACGCGCGCGGCAACACCAGCGACGTCGCCGCCACCGGGGGAGCGGCCGGTGCTGACGAGCCCGCCGGTGACGAGGCCGCCAAGGCTGCCGTCGCAGCAGCTGGCGAGGGGTCCGGCGATCGCACTGACGGCCCTGAGGCCGCAGGAGCGCCAGGCGCTACACCGACCGCCGAGCCCTCCGCCGCTGCCGCAGCCCCAGGCTTCGAGGAGCCCGAGCCGGGCGCCTACTTGAAGGCCGGCGACGACGTTTTCATCAAGCTCCCCTGGGCCTCAAGCTCCAGGGCGCCGATTGAGGGAGAAGTCTTCGACGGAGAGGTGCTCGCCTCCGCCGGGCTGACGCTTGTCGACGCGCCGAGCAGCAGCGGCGAGCCTGAGGAGGAGCGGCTGCTGCGGAAACTGCTGTCACAATACCGCGCTCGGCAGGCCAAGCTGGAGTCCCGCGAAGCGCTGGCCGCCAAGGCGGGAGCCGACATTGAGAAGCACGCAGAGGAGCTCCAGGGGCTTCACCAGGCAGCTCTCCGGTCCTTGGCAGAGGAGCGGGAGCAACTTGCCGAAAAGCGGACGGCCTTCTTCCTTGAGAAGGCCGAGGTCGAAGAGCAACATAGGCTTGCCGGCGAGAAGCTATCTGCACAGGAAGGCGAGCTGGCGCAGCGGAAGGTCAACCTCGACAGCCACGAGGAGGACCTTGCCGCACGCGAGCAATCACTTGGCGGGGCCCTCCAGGAAGTAAAGGACGCTGTCGTAGCTGCTGAGACCGCCAAGAAGGAACTGGAGGCGAAGGTGGCGCAGCTGGAGGCCAACCTCGAGGCGAGAGGCGAAGAGATCGCCGCGCTCAAGCTTGAGCGGGAGAAGGACGCCCACGGCCACTCAGAGCTGTAGGTGCGTCTCGCCGAGAAGGGCAAGGAGCTCGCCGCCGCCAAGGACTCCAACGCTGATCTCGAGTTGAAGCTGGCCACATTGACTAAGGCGCTAGACGGCGCCAAGGATCGGGAGACGGCCTTGAAGGAGGAGGTCAGGGCCGAGAAGGCGTTGCTGGCGAGTGCTGCTGTCACTCAGAACGTCTTTAGGGAGACTGTGGAGCATTGGACGGAGGGTCTCGTCAATGATGCCGCAGACATCGACGGGGAGCTGGCGCAGCTGGGGGCGGAGTATCTCGGGTATTCCTCCGACAAGAATCTCCACCCCAGCGCCAAGCTCACCCTATTCTTCAAGGGCGTGGCGACGGCCCTCCAGCAACTCCGGGAGAGGATCCCAAAGCAACTGGCGGACGAGTCGCGCAAGCTCTGCGCGGGAGCCCTGCAAAAGGTGCTGATGAAAGTGGCCTTCCGCAACCCGGGCCTCAACCTCACCAACGTCCTCAGGTCCCTGCCGTAGGATGTTGATCTGGAGGCGCTCAAGGCCCTTGTCGCACCCATTGTGGACAAGGTGAGCGGGATCAAGAGGGTTGAGGGCGATCGCGCAGATTAGGCCACCCATTTTTCTTCTTTCCTTGTCGCTGCTAGTCATGTTAGGAGAACAGTCTGTTAGAGCTGCGACAAGCTATCTTGTAATATAACTCTATTTTGGGTATTGACTGCCATGTTATTTCCTTTACTTGATCCCTTGCTTTGTATGTTTTCGCCCTACGCTTTTAGGGAACTTGCCGGCGTAGGCACCTTAGCCGCGAGCGCTGAGTGTGGAACGTCAGCAGCCTGCTGGCGGTGCCGCTACCGATAAGAAACCTTGTCGTAAACAGTTGCAGCACACTTAAGTTGTTGAGCATGCTCGAAAACAAAGTAAGGGCGCGACACTAGTCGCAGCACACTTAAGTCGTTGAGCGGACTCGAAACAAAGTAAGGGCGCAACTAGCTACGAGTTGGTTCCTCCGCGCACAGGTTTTCCATACAAAGTGCGGTCGTTCAAGGAAGATAACTTAAAAATTTAAAATTTTGATTGCTCAAACTTTGGCAACTTAGCTTTTGTGTTGTTTGCTTCCCAGCAAGGCGGAACTTTCTTGAACGGCGCTTGGTCCATACCACTATCTTCTCCTCCCCCCCCCCCGGCAAACTTGTGTGCGAGCGGACCTCCTTTCCTTGAGAAAAAAGAAAGAAGAGAAAATACAAATATGGAGCCTTTGGGCTCGTTATTGCTTACCGGGGGTAGGTGCTGCACAAAGTGTCAAATAACACATGCAAAATATAGAAAGCGTGAAATTGACAAGATGTGCGAGGCACATGAGCTTTACTGATGCACGGGGTCTGCGCCCGGCTTTGTACAAAGGATTACATGCAACAGCGGCAAGACTTGTACAAAAGGTGGTTGCCGGAGCGGGTCGCGGCAACCGCGCCTTATGGGTAAAACTTACGAAGATGCTCAATGTTCCAGGAGTTGCTCACCGGAAATCCATCTTCGGTCTCAAGGCGGACAGCGCCAGGCCTAGTGACTCGTTTCACCCGATAAGGGCCTTCCCACTTCGGCGTCAACTTGTTGGAATTCTTGGCGGACTGAACGCGCCGAAGAACAAGGTCGCCTTCCTCGAGACTTCTGGCGTTAACTTTGCGGCTATGGTAGCGGCGCAAAGCTTGCTGGTAGCGAGCAACTCATACAGCAGCCTGAAGACGGTCTTCCTCAAGGAGCAGCGCGTCATCTTGTCGCAGCTGCTCTTGCTCGAGCTCATCATAAGCGAGCACTCGAGGTGACCCGTATACGAGTTCCGTGGGGAGAACTGCCTCTGCACCATAGACTAGAGCGAAAGGTGTCTGTCCAGTGGCTCGATTTGGCGTCGTCCTGATCGACCAAAGAACCACCGGCAGCTCCTCGATCCAGTTTCTTCCGCACTTGTGCAGCCTATCGAAAGTTCTGGTCTTGAGGCCACGCGGCACTTCAGCATTCGCCCTCTCCTCTTGACCGTTGCTTCTCGGGTGAGCAACAGAAGCGAAGCAGACCTTGGCGCCAAGATCTTGGACGTACTGCATGAAGGTGCGGCTCGTGAATTGCGTACCATTGTCGGTGATGATCCTGTTAGGGATTCCGAAGCGGCAAACAATCGACCTGAAGAACTTGACTGCTGACTGTGCGGTCACCTTTCTCACTGGTTCCACTTCCGGCCACTTTGTGAACTTGTCGATCGCAACGTACAAGTACTCAAAGCCCCCGGCTGCGTGGGGAAAGGGGCCGAGGATGTCGAGCCCCCAGACCGAAAATGGCCAGGATAAAGGGATCGTCTGGAGAGCTTGAGCTCGCTGGTGTATCTGCTTGGAATGGAACTAGCACGCTTCACACTTGGTTACTTGTGCAGTTGCATCCTGGAGGGCTTCCGGCCAAAAGAAACCTTGCCGAAATGCTTTGCTGGCAAGCGCTCTTGCGCCAATGTGGTGACCACATATGCCTCCATGTATCTCTGCCAACAGCTTTTGTCCGTCTTCCCGGGGAATACACTTCAATTTCACACCGTTGAGTCTTCTTCTGTACAGTGTGTTGTCAACAAACTGGTACATACTTGACTGCCGGGCTACTCTTTCCACTTCTTCTTGCTCTTCGGGAAGTTCTCCTGTTTGGAGAAAACGGACGATCTGCTGTGCCCATGCTGGAGCTTGTGGCTCGACAACAAGGACTAAAGGCACATCTGCTGCTGCGGGAACATCCGCTTCTACTGCGAGAACCTGCGGCTCAGCCGGAGTTGATGTTCCCCGGCAAGCTTGCCGGAGCAATACTTGTCGGGAGCGTTTGCTTCAACGGAACAAGCCCTGGGGCTTGCCGGAGCAGACTGATCCTCAGCATTATTGGCGTTGATCTTGGGGACCTTCTTGGTGGCGGCTTGGGGAAGCTCTGCCGGAAAATAGTCACCAGAAATCAACTTCCTCTTATTGCTTTGTCCAGTTGATGGTGTTACGGATGGTTGAGTCAGCTTGAGCACAAAGACCCCTAGTTCCACAGGTAACTTAAGTGCAGCACACTTTGACAGGCTATCGGCGATGTCATTCTGAGCTCTTGGTACATGCTCCATCTGCAGGCCGTCAAAGTGATCTTCTAGCTTTCTCACTTTGTCAACGTAAGCTTCCATCAACGGACTCTAATAATTCTTGTTCACTTGGCGGACGACAAGCTGCGAGTCACCCCTGACAATGAGCTTCTTGATCCCAAGGTCTGCCGCGATCCTGAGACCGGCAAGCAAACCTTCATACTCTGCAGTATTGTTTGTTGCTTGCTCCTTGGGAAAGTGCATTTGGACTACGTACTTGAGGTGCTCTCCGGTGGGTGCGACAAGCAGCACGCCAGCACCGGCGCCTTGCAGCGAGAAGGCACCATCAAAGTACATCAGCCACTCTCTGCTTGCTTCCTTGACGGGGATGCTCGTTTCTGGAATCTCTTCATCTGGTGTTGGCGTCCACTCTGCTCTGAATTCTACCAATGCTCTACTCTGGATAGTTGAAGTGCTCTCAAACTTGAGGCCAAAGCTCAACAGTTCCAGTGCCCACTCAACAATCCTGCCTATTGCTTCTAGATTCTGCAGTATCCTCTTCAGCGGAAAGCGAGTGACAACTGTTATCTCATGTGCTTGGAAGTAATGGCGCAGCTTTCTCGAGGCCATGAGAAGGCCGAAAAGCAACTTCTGCACACCAGAGTACCTTGACCTAGCCCCCTGCAGAAGGGAGCTGACAAAGTAAACTGGGCACTGCACCATTTTCTTCCGTATTTCCTCTTGCGCCTGCGTAGATCCATCTTTTACGGGACCAGAGCTTGTCGGGGAAGCCCCCTGCTTGTCGCTGGATGCACTTGCCGCGGTTGCTGGCTCATCATCTGCCTCCCTCTCCGCTACTAACGCAGCACTAACCACTTGATTGGTTGCCGCTAGGTACAGCAGCAACTTCTCTTGTGGCTTAGGTGCGACAGGTATTGGAGTGGAGGACAGGTACCTCTTCAAGTCTTGCAGCGCAGCCTCCGCATCCGGAGTCCATTTCATTGGACCCGCCTTTTTCAAAATTTTGAAAAATGGCAGGGCGCGCTCAACTGACTTAGAGATAAACCTGCTGAGAGCAGCCACGCAACCGGCAAGTCTTCGTACATCCTTGACGCGCTTCGGTGCTTCTATCTGCTCAATGGCCTTGATCTTGTCGGGATTGGCTTCAATTCCCATCTGAGACACGAAGAACCCGAGAAGCTTGCCGGAAGGGACTCCAAACACACACTTCTCGGGGTTGAGCTTGAGCTGGATCTTGCGCAGATTTGTAAAGGTCTCGTCTAAATCTTGAATCAGGGTCGCCCTATCCTTGCTCTTGACCACTATATCATCCATGTATGCTTCTACATTTCTGTGAATCTGTGGCTCAAAAGCTGTATGGACTACCCTTGCAAATGTTGAACCAGCATTCTTCAAACCAAAAGGCATCCGTATGAAACAGTACGTGCCACATGGAGTGATGAATGCGGTCTTCTCCTCATCCTCTTCTGCCATGAAGATCTGATGGTATCCTGAGTATGCGTCAAGAAATGAAAGCATGTCACATCCGGTCGTGGAGTCAACAATCTAGTCAATGCGCGGCAAGGGAAATGGGTCTTTGGGACAAGCTTTATTGACATCGGTGAAGTTGATACAAAGCCTCCATTTCCCGTTTGCCTTACGCACGACTACAGGATTGGCCAACCACGTAGGATGGAGCACTCCTCTGACAAGGCCTGCTGCTTCCAGCTTCTTGATTTCTTCTGCGATGAATTCTTGGCGCTCCACTGCTTGTTTCCTGACTTTCTGCTTGACGGGCCGCGCGTGAGGACAAATGGCAAGGTGGTGCTCTATTACTTTCTTGGGAACACCGGGGATGTCAGACGGTTGCCAAGCAAACACGTCGACGTTCGCCCGCAGGAAAGCAACGAGCGCGCTTTCCTATTTAGGGTCAAGTGTGGCACTGATGGTGAAGGTACCACCAGTGCCGTCCTCCTTGGCGGACACCTTCTTGGTCGCTGGCGGAGCTGCCATCGTCTTCTTGCACTTGCCGGTGGAGCTCGATGGCGCGTCCTCGACGGTAGCGCAGCACTCCGAAGAGGTGCGCTTGCCGGAGTGGGCCCCAGAGCTCTTGCCGGACTGGGTCTTCCTCTTCCCTCCGGGAGCTTCAGCGGCAAGTGTCTTGCGATCTGTTGCGGCTGCTACTTCCAGGTAGATCTTATCAGCGCAGATAAGGGCATCCTTCTTGTCGCCAGGGACAGAGATGATGCTTATCGGGCCTGGCATCTTCAACATGTTGTATGCATAGTGAGAGGCTGCCATGAACTTGGTGAGTGCTGGATGGCCGAGTATCCCATTGTAAGGCAATGGAAAATCGGCAACGTCAAAGGTGACCCTCTCGGTCCTGAAGTTCAGCTCGCCGCCAAATGTCACTGTGTGACGCCCGAAGACCGACATCCCAGAAGATTCCAGAGATTCTAGATGTTCCGGGTTCTCCCGCTTGTTTCATTTGTGCTTGTGTTATTTATTTTGCATTGCATCATGTCATCATGCCATCATGTCATTAATCTTTGCATCTCAACCTAAATAAATCGTGTGGACCTTCGGTCCATTTAAATCGAGGGAAGGATGACTTCTCTTTATAACATATAAAAGCCTCTCAATATTATTAGGGAGCTATATTAAATATTCCATTTGTTTGGAATTAACCAACACACTTGCATTTTTTTCCCATGCCTTCTCTTTCTCTTTCCTTGCCTCAAACCCTCCCTAAATTTATTTTCCCGTTTATCGAGGTTCCTCCAAAAACCTCAACACTTTTGGACACTTTTAAGCCATGCCCTAATTCAAACCATTTGAATTTAATTCAAATGAGTTCGAATTTATCTCTTGCATTCTTGCCTGTCCTATTTTTCGTGGACCGTGGACATTTTTGCAAGTCCGGGAAAATTAACCTCATGCCCTAATCCTATTCCTAACACCTCCTTCCTTTTCTTTCTTCTTTGATGTTTTCTGTTTTTTTTTTGGAAAACAACAGCAGTTAAAAGATGAAGAAGGGGCCCAGCCGCAGCTGGCCCAACAGCCACCTCCCAGCCGGCCCATCCCTCAAGGCCCAGTCCCCATCTCCCCTTCTAAACCCTAGGCCCGACCGGCAGGACGCCCGCTCGTCCCAGTCGCTCCCTCTCATCCCCCTCGCGCCGCCAGAGCCCGAACCCCTCCTCCCATCGAGCCATCGAGCCAGGAGTCCCGAGCCCCAGCGCCGTTCGTCCGAGCCCTCCTCCCTTCGATCCGCCGCCTCCTCCCGAGTCCCATCGACCCCCCCCTGTAATGCCCAGGATGGGACTATACCTCCTACGTGTCGAGGCACGACTTAAAGGTATAAGCCCATCCTAGAATGATCTCAAGTTTGGTATCTTTGCACGACTCATGTAAAAGAGGGATTAAAATGCAAAAGGAGAAAGTTGGCTTACACTCGCCACTTCACACAATACATTACATAAGCAGAACATCATTCAAAACATCACAACCCGACTACGGGTGAAGATCCAAAAGAAAGATACCAAAACAACATAAAGCCACAGGCCAAGATCGAATCCTAGTAGAAACCACTACTGAACATCGAAACGTCACAAGCAAACGGCCAAACTCTTCAACGAGCTTCCAGTGAAGAACTGAACCAACTCCTGCTTCATACTCGGCTGAACCTGCATCTGGTGTGGTGAAGTAACTGTGAGCCACAGAGGACTCAGCAATCCCGTTCCCGGGTAACAAGACTATTTAAGCCTTGGGTGTGGATAAGGCTGAAGAAAGAACGAGAGGTGAAGGAACAAACAAGAGTCTGCAGCAGCAACTAGCACTAATTTACGCAAAAGAGAGCGAGAAGAGAAGTGCATCGGTCGAAAGATGATCACGAAGTGATCCTAGCTAAAGCCGGTCAAACATAACCCCACCGTGTTCAACTCCCGAATCCCTATTCGGAAATTGACAGTCACGGTACACACGCTGGTAGTGTATTGAAACATTGTGTCAAGTTATCTACAACCGGAATTAACAAGCTCCCATCTGCCACATAACCGCGGGCACGGCTTTCGAAAGTTCAAACCCTGCAGGGGTGTTCCAACTTGGCCCATCACAAGCCCACGATCCGCGAAGTCGCAACTCCATAGGTGGGAAGACCCGAGTATTCTCGGAATCCCGTGCTCGAGTTAAACCGAACTAAGGTAAGGCTAATCCAGCAAATCCTCCCGGCGTGTCGACACCCTGATAGGTAGCCGCGCGTATCTAGTCTCAGGACACGACCGGATGAGACATCCTACGGGTTTTTACCAGACCTCAAGTTTCCTTGAGGTGGCCCCGCAGTCCGCTCGTTTCGGACCAACACTCATGAGGAGCACTGGCCCGGGGGGTGGAATTAAAATAAAAGAGGGTTTGCAAGGCCCTTATGCAAGTTTTATTAGTTTGTTATTAGGCAAATAGTACCAATGTTGGGACTTGCTGGAAAAGACTTAGCACTTAGCGGTTTATCAAGGGGGTCCCATACACCCCAACCGTGTTAGGAACGCATAATCAAGGAACATAACACCGGTTTATACGGTTCCTAACGGCATGAGTGGAACAAATCACCAAGCAAAAGGCTTAGCCTTCCACCCTTGCCAATATATAGATGGTTTCATTTTTAAGCATTTATATAGTGTGATATAACCCAACCAAACTTCAACATGAAGCAAGCATCTTCAATCTTCACCTGCAACTAGCAATGCTATAAGAAGGGCTGAGCGAAGCGTACTTAGCCAAGCAACGGTTTGCATAGGTAGGGTGGTTAAACATGGCAATTGGTTACAAGTAGGAGGCTGACAAGAAAGACATGGGCATCGAGGCAAAACTATAGATCGAGACTACTAGCAATAGGCAAAAATAGTAATGTTATCGGGGTTCGGTCATCTTGCCTGGGATTCCACAAGGAAGAAGAACGTATCCACGAAGTAGACGGAGCAACACAGTCGAGCGGAAAACCTCACAACTCCGGAACGAAACCGAGCTAACAAGAGAAGCAACCGGAAAGAAAGAAACAACACGGTAAACACACATATCATAAACATGGCATACGATGCATATCCAAGTATGATGCATGTCCGGTTTAAATATGCAAGGCATGGCAAAGTGCACAAACAAAACAACAAGTTAAGTGGAGCGCAATATGCAACGAGTTGCATATTGACGAAACACCACATTAATTATTTAGTTGACTCTCATTAATTAACAAGACAAGATTAAATGTTTTTAGCATGGCAAGAGGTGAAGCATAATAAAACTATACTAACTAGACAATTTAAATGAGGCCGGAAATAACAACAACATATCCGGAAAAATCCCCATGAGCATGTTTAATAATTATAAAGCAACAACAATTAGCATTTATAATGTTGTTAACATGATGCGGATGACATGATCAAGTTTATGCAATTTTATTGAAAGGTTGACAATTAACAAGATATGAAGCATTTGTCACCGTGGTGGAAGGAAAGGGTGCCACGGCAACGATCCGAAAATGGTGCAACGGCATCATATCGGTTCCGGTAACTCGGTGAGAGACCGGTGCAAAAGATGACGGCGGAGCAAGTTGAACGAGATGAAAAAGGGGCGATCCCGTTACCGGGTTCCCACGAGTCGGTGACGAGGAAACCGAGGAACATGACAAGAGGTCGGAACGGGCACGGAGCACACACGGGAAACATTTCATACAACACAAGCAAGCACAAGCGTTCATCCACGGGGTCGTCTCGGGGTTATACCTTCGAAGCGTGCGTTTCGGGGCGGTTCGAGACGTAGAGGGACGTAGTGGAAGTAGAGGAAGTAGTCGTTCACGTTTCCGAAGAGGAAGTAGCCGTTTCACGAGGTCGCCAACGAGTAGTCGTTCCGTAGAGGTACTTGGCGCCTCGGTAGTCGTTCACGGGGCGACGGTAGTGGTACACATGTTGTCGGGGTACTTGTCGTTCACGTGTGCTCCGGGCGTCGAGGTACTTGTACATGTAGTGGTACTTGTCGGGTCATGTAGTGGTTCACGTTCATCGGAGAGGTACTTGGTGTTTCCGGGCGTCGGTAGTGGTACTTGCACATGTAGTAGTCGGACTTGATGGAACCAAGGCTCCGAGCATGCGTCGTGGTACTTTTCAACATCGCATCGGAAGTAGTCGTACAAGCGTTGGGCGGTCTTGCCGGTCTCGTTCAAAAACACCTGCTGGACCAACACAACAACACCAAGCCGACGAAGAACAACAAAACACAGCAGCAGTACAAGGCAACAAAACGCAGCAAGGCGAGGGAGGTGCAGGCTCGGGGACGACTCGCTGCCTGGGCGCTGAACGGGGCGCCTCGGGGCGGCCTTGCGGATCCAGAGGGCCGGAGGACGAGGCAGGGTTGAGAACGGGGCCTCTGCCCGGGCGCGAAGGAGGCAGCCAGATCGAGGCCGCTGGCTGGCCGAAGGCGCTGGGGCCTCGGGACGGTGACGGAGGGCTCGGGGCGCCGGCTTCTGGAGGCGAGGGCCCCTGGCCGCGGGAACGGAGGGAGAGAGCCGGGATGCGGGGAGGCCGCGGCCTCGGGCCTGGGCGTCACTCGCCGGGCTCGGGATCCGGCCGCTCGAGGCAACGAGGAGGGGACGCGCGGAGGGAGCCGTAGGATCGGGGGGGGCGACGCTGCGGTCGGGCGAGCTGCGAGGGGAGATGCGGGAGTGGCGGCGGCTGGTCGAGGCCCTCGAGGGTCTGCGGGATCCGGCCGCTGCGGGCGAGGGGAAGAGCGAGGCATCGAGGGAGAGAGGGAACGGGCGACGAGATGAGGGGCTCGGGCAGAGCGATGCGGGGTCGGGAAGAGGGAGGCTGGTCGAGGGGATGCGGGAGTGGCGGCGGACAGAAGGAGATGGAGAGGAGCGAGGGGGTAGGGCTAGGGTTCAGTGTAGTAGAGCCAGGTTGGGCCAAAGAAGGAGAGGGGGCTGATGGGCCTAGAGGGGAGGAGAAGGGAGTTGGGCCAGGAGGAGAAAACAAAAGGCTGGGCTGCCTCGGATTATTTAAAAAAAACAATAAAGAAGAGAAGGAAAGTAAAAGAGGTTAGGGAGGGAATTTGGACATGAGGTCAAAATTTCCTGGACCCGCAAAATGTAAGGAATTTAATAAAATTATTGGAGGGGTTTTTGGAGGAACCTCGAAACACGGGAAAAGAATTATAGCAAGGTTTGAGGCAAAGAATTGAGATAGAAATGCATGGAGAAATATTGCAAGTGTGTTTTGGTGATCCCAAACAATGGAATAATTATTAATATAGCTCCATAATTATTAGGAGGCTTTTATATGTTATAAAGAGAAGACATTCTTCCCTCGATTTAAATGGACCGAAGGTCCACACGGTTTATTTAGGTTGAGATGCAAAAATTAATATGACATGATGGCATGATGACATGATGCAATGCAAAAATAAATAACACAAGCGAAAAGAAACACACGGGCAACCCGGAACGTCTGGAATCTTCGGGAATCTTCTGGAACGTCGGTCTCGGGCGTCACACCCCCCCCCCCCTCGCTCTCCTCTCGTCGCGCGAGCCAGGGCCGGCCAGGAGCGCCTCTCCTCATCGCCAAGCGCCAAGGCCGAGCCTCCGACGCGCGCCCCGTCCTCAGCCTCGCCGCGCCCGAGCGCCGCGCCGCCAGGCTTCGCCCGCGCCTCCGCCGTCCAGCGCGGCCACCTCTGCTCCTCGCCGCGGCGTGCTACCTCGACTGCCTCGTCCCTCCTCCGACACACCCTCCAGCGCCGGCAACGGTCGCCCCCAAGCCGTGCGTCCTCCTGCCGTCTCCACGGGCCACCAGCAGCGCCCCGCGCCTCTGTCTCCAGCGCCATGGACGCGCCTTGTCCGCTCAGCGCCGAGGCCCCCCGTGTGCCTCATGCTGGCCAAATACCTCGTCACCGCCCGGGCCATGGCCTCTGCTTCGGCCATCGGCGCCGCCAAGACCTTGTTGCCCCCCTTTTGTTTTTGCCAAGTTCATATAAACAAGGGACCCCAAGACTGCCATGTTCCTCTTCCAGAGACGCCAAGTGCCCGACGACCAAGTGTACGACAACCGGATGTGCCAAGTACCTCGACGCCGAAGACCAAGACCTCAAGTTCCACGACACGTTGATCATGAACATCTACGAAACGAGAACGGCTCCATGATGCGATGCGACAAGTACCCCTACCGATGACCGTGAAAACTACTTCCACTACGTCCCTCGACGACTCCAACCCCTCCGAGAACGAATGTTTCGAAAGTATAACCCGAGACGATGACCCGTGGACGTTTGCATGTGTTGTATGAAATGTTTCTCTTGTGTGCTCCGTGCCCGTATCATCTTTTGTCGTGCTCCTCGTTTACCTCGTCGCCGACTCGTGGGAACCCGGGAGGTCTTGCTGGACTTGTTTTACCATTGTCGAAATGTCTTGTGCACCGGGATCCCGAGCCTGATCGGATTTTCCCTAAGATAAGGGGTGATGATATTATATTTATCACTTCAGCTAATCGTGAGAGATTGTGATGGGCTAAGTTGGGACACCCCTGCAGGGTTATGATCTTTCGAAAGCCGTGCCCGCGGTTATGTGGCAGATTGGAATTTGTTAATGTCCGGTTGTAGAAAACTTGACAGAGGATCCGAAGTAAAACACACAACTGTGTGAGTAACCGTGACTGTCTCTTTTCACTTTGAGAAGAGAACACGGTGCGGTTATGTTTGACTCGTATGTAGTTCAGGATCTTTAGCGATCACTACTAGTTGCGACCGTTTGCGTAGATGCTCATCTTATTCTTGTACTCGTAAGTTAGCCACCATATTGCTTAGCCGCTGCTGCAACCTCACCACTTTACCTCTTCCTACCCATAAAGCTTTGCTAGTCTTGATACCCATGGTTATGGGATTGCTGAGTCCTCGTGGCTCACAGATACTACAACACCAGATGCAGGTTCAGCCGAGAATGATGCAGGAGATGGATCAGAACTTCCCGGGAGTTCCATGAAGAGTTTGGCCGTATGCTTGTGACGTTTTCGACAATCAGTAGTGGTTTCTACTAGGGGCGAGTCGGACCTGTGGCTTTATGTTTTGGTATCTTTCTTTTGGATCTTCGCCCGTAGTCGGGTTGTGATGTTTTGAATGATGATTTGCTTATGTAATGTATTGTGTGACGTGGTGAGTGTAAGCCAACTATTCTTTTGCAATTTCATCCCTATTTTTACATGAGTTGTGCAAAGATACCAAACTTGAGATCATTCCAGAATGGGCTTATACCTTTAAGTCGTGCCTCGATACGTAGGAGGTATAGTCCCATCCTGGGCATTACAAGTTGGTATTCAGAGCCTTCTCCGACCTAGAAGCCCCCACTGATTGATCGAATCATTGACGGTTGAGTCTAGGCACACACTTAAAATGTTTTGAGTCCTATATTTATATCGGAGAGTAGGATTTCTTTTGCTTCTCATCTATTTTCACTCTGGTGAGGACTCCTGACGATTACTCTTGTCTCTTCTACTCTCAAAAATTCACCAATTTTTTTTTAGGATCACGCGAGTATTGTTTGGATTGTTCCGATGTCTTTGTGACGAGAACATTGTTCTCGATGCCTCCTGTCATTAGGGGTTGTGGCAGTGTCCCGGGGAGTTGAGCTCCGATGTGTTGTCGTCACAAATATATCGCATCAGTTCTAGAATACTTAAGACGGCCGACATCGAAAACTCTCCTATGCGGTTAGTGGCAAGATAACCCCGACATCACCCAGTACTGGGGAGGTAGTTCGGGAGTATTGCCATAGCTTGTATAGTAGATGCATTTCGAAGGTCCGAGGTAAATGGTTTCTGAGAAAGACTGGTTATTTGTTGAATGATGGATACAGCTGGATGTAGGATCAGAGTTGAGTGTGCGATGCTTCCCCTCTATCCCCAACACCTGATTGCATAACTGGAAACTTTCGGAAATTAATAGGTGGGTTCATCTAGTAGTTCATAGGCATTCTTCCAACGGATGCACGATATGAAGTTCGGGGTTCTACATTGAGTTAAGTGGTTTATGGGCGTTTGTTCCGATCGGGAGTTGCATCTTAAAGGGTCCTTGGCTATGCTGATCCGGGGATTGCAAAACCCTTTTGTAACACGTTCCATGAGCTTTCAGCACGAATATGTCGAACGAAGCTCCTATCTTGTATTTGTTCTATCTGCACCTTGTTCTTTTATTTACCTTTTATTCTCCAACTGGCTTCTCGACAAGTTGATGTACCTGCGGAATTCATTCGTTCAATTCTCTGTTCGAATGATATTGTGAAGATTCTGTTGCAACATATATATCCTTTGTTCTTGTTTTGATTCTGGTATTCGAGTTGCTTCGATGTCAAATGTTGATTCCATACCTTTCCTAATCGGTGTTCTCATATTTCTATGGGAGTGCTAATTCTTCTTGACCATCGAGATCTTCTTGTTAATCCTTTTCAACCGGTGTGCCTATTCTTCAAGTTATTCCATACGGACGCCGTTGAGAAATCTGACGATTTGTCTGTTTCATTCATCCCAAGTTGTTTTTGTTTTCCCCACCCTCCCACCCTTCTTCTTCTTGGAGCCAGAAATTCTCAAATGAAATATCCATTTTATTCATGTGATATTTCTTCATTCTTTTCCTTCTATGTTCTTATCCGGTGTTTTATCATGAAGATGCTCATGAGTTTCAAGTTCATCATTCTTACTTCTAACATTCTTCTCCGGTGGACTAAATTCAAGCTTCGGTCTTGATCATATCTGTGCCTCTTGTTTCACATGTTTTTTTCCCATGTTGAAATTTATTATCCGAGGCTCTCTTATTTCTTCACATCTCTTTATTCATATCCGGAGTGTTGAAGATATCTCAGAAGATTCATAATTCCATTCTTAATCCGTTCTAACTATCTTGAGATTGTCATCTTATTCAAGCCATTTAATTCAACCGGTGCAATATCTCTTAAGCAATCTTTTCCAACGGTGATTTCTTTTGAGTGGGCCCTAACCCACAGGTCTTTTCCCAGGATCTTACTTGACTCTTCCAATTTTTTTCCGGAGTTATACTCAAATTCTTTTCAAAGTGTGACGTAAGAATGTTTTCCATCAGTCACATGCCTTCTCCAAGCTTGTTTTCAATTATTTCCATCTTTAGCTCCACCTTCCTCTTGTCATTCGTCCGAAGTATCTCGAAATTCTTCATGGCATTTCTCGTCTTCTCAGATTTTGAAGACCGAAGATGAGTTTCTCTTAAATCTTGGTCCGTTCTTCTCAAGATTCGTGGTTCTAGCTTCATGCCATCCTTATTATTGTTTCGATTCTGCAGAATTCTTTTTATACCCGTCCGAAGCATTTCATGAATTCTTCCTATTGTGATCCTCCGAAGGCCATCATTTCAGAATATTTCTTCGTTCTCAGTTTTCAACTTCATCCTCCAAATATTCTTCATTGATATCTCTTCGTTTGTCTCCATATTTTTACGATGGTTCTTTCAAGATTACCCTTCCGTTGTTATCGTTTTTAATTCATTTGTTCTTTCATAATCCTACCGGTGCTTCGTTGAAGATTTTATCCAAGCTTGTGCGAGATCTCTCTTAATTCCTTGCAACGAGAATAAGTAGTATGCCAAATCCTTTGGTTGTCATCAATTTAAATTGGTGAAGGATATGCATGACATAATTCTTATTCTTATTCCTTCAAGGTGATTAATCCCTTCGGAGCTTGTTCATCATATATATTCAAGGTTCTAAGTTCTTCATCTTGTTTTCCGGAGCTCCAAGTTATTTTCTGTTACATCATTTCAAAGCTCCATCTGAATCATTGTAGGCCTTGAATCTTATTATTTTCATCTTTCACTTCTCATGCTTTCATTACCGGAGTTCTTCATGGTGGTTCATCAAGATTTAATTCATCCTCGAAGTTTTCATCAAGATTCTTGTTGGAGCTCAAGCATTCTTCATCATACTTTCCAATTGCAATTCTTTCTTCCTTCTCTTTCAGATGGTGTTATGCCATTTTTGACAATTTCCCTTCATGTTTCATGATTCACAAGTTGTCAGGAATGAGATATTTAAACCCATCATTTTTCCTTGTTCAGGAGATCTTTCCAACCCTTCAATCTATTCGTAGGAGCAATCTTGGGTTATAATTCACCTAAAAGCTTTCCCTGAGAATTGTTGCCATTATGGTGCTTATAAATGACCCCAGTTCTTCATTATCATTCCGGTGAGATAAGTTTATCGTCTCCTTGTTGATCTCAATCCAATCAAATGTTTCCGTCAGTGGCTGGTTGTCACCTCATAATTTTGAGATGTTTTCCAGAAGCCCACAACGAGCTTATTCCTTTCGTTGTTGATTTTTCCAACAACTTCGTTCAACCCTTCTTCGTAAAGGTGCTCTTTCAAATTCATTTGTGGGAGAAGTTGTCATTTTTCTTCTCCCTTCATTTCTTTCGTTGATTTATATGCTATTCTTTCATTCCGGAGGCATTGTGATGTTGCTCTCTCCAAACCATAATCCCGTTTTGTCAAGATCATGTTCTTTTCTTTGTTTATCTATCTAACCGGAGTGTTGTGTCCTCCATTCAAGTTCCGTCATCTTATCTAGTTTTGCCTCACTTTTCAACCGGAGTGCTGTCTAAATCCTTCTTACCACTTGTGCCATTCTTTCAATTGTTTCAGAGGCAGTATGTTGTTCATTTCAACAAGTATCATACCATCTTCTCAAGTTCATGTTAATTCCTTCCATTTTCAGACGGAGTGCTGTCCAAATTATTTCATTCTTATTCCTTCTCAATCTTGGTTAACCGGAGTGGTTTTGAAATTCTTCCGTCATCCGTGAGTTCTTGTTTCATGTCTTTCAATCTACAAGGTTCTCGTAATGTTCCTTGTTCCTTCTTTTACCGGAGTGCTCTTATCTTCGTGCATCTCTGTTATATTCTTCTTTGAATTTGTTCAACCTCTCAAGGTTCTTTGGTTTCACTCGTCTGTCAAAGAAGCAACTTTGTTTTACCTCTTCCGTTTTTACCCGGTGCTATCTCTAGGATCTCGGGTCGAGATCCTCTGTTAGTGTGGGAGAGTTGTGACGCCCGAAGACCGACGTCCCAGAAGATTCCAGAGATTCCAGATGTTCCGGGTTCGCCCGCTTGTTTCATTTGTGCTTGTGTTATTTATTTTGCATTGCATCATGTCATCATGCCATCATGTCATTAATCTTTGCATCTCAACCTAAATAAATCGTGTGGACCTTCGGTCCATTTAAATCGAGGGAAGGATGACTTCTCTTTATAACATATAAAAGCCTCTCAATATTATTAGGGAGCTATATTAAATATTCCATTTGTTTGGAATTAACTAACACACTTGCATTTTTTTCCATGCCTTCTCTTTCTCTTTCCTTGCCTCAAACCCTCCCTAAATTTATTTTCCCGTTTATCGAGGTTCCTCCAAAAACCTCAACACTTTTGGACACTTTTAAGTCATGCACTGATTCAAACCATTTGAATTTAATTCAAATGAGTTCGAATTTATCTCTTGCATTCTTGCCTCTCCTATTTTTCATGGACCGTGGACATTTTTGCAAGTCCGGGAAAATTAACCTCATGCCCTAATCCTATTCCTAACACCTCCTTCCTTTTCTTTCTTCTTTGATGTTTTCTGTTTTTTTTGGGAAAACAACAGCAGTTAAAAGATGAAGAAGGGGCCCAGCCGCAGCTGGCCCAACAACCACCTCCCAGCCGGCCCATCCCTCAAGGCCCAATCCCCATCTCCCCTTCTAAACCCTAGGCCCGACCGGCAGGACGCCCGCTCGTCCCAGTCGCTCCCTCTCACCCCCCTCGCGCCGCCAGAGCCCGAACCCCTCCTCCCATCTAGCCATCGAGCTAGAAGTCCCGAGCCCAAGCGCCGTTCGTCCAAGCCCTCCTCCCTTCGATCCGCCGCCTCCTCCCGAGTCCCATCGACCCCCCCCCCTCGCTCTCCTCTTGTCGCGCGAGCCAGGGCCGGCCAGGAGCGCCTCTCCTCCTCGCCAAGCGCCAAGGCCGAGCCTCCGACGCGCGCCCCATCCTCAGCCTTGCAGCGCCCGAGCGCCGCGCCGCCAGGCTTCGCCCGCGCCTCCGCCGTCCAGCGCGGCCACCTCTGCTCCTCGCCACGGCGTGCTGCCTCGACTGCCTCGTCCCTCCTCCGACGCACCCTCCAGCGCCGGCAACGGCCGCCCCCAAGCCGTGCGTCCTCCTGCCGTCTCCACGGGCCACCAGCAGCGCCCCGCGCCTCTGTCTCCAGCGCCATGGACGCGCCTTGTCTGCTCAGCGCCGAGGCCCCCCGTGTGCCTCATGCTGGCCAAGTACCTCGTCACCGCCCGGGCCATGGCGTCTGCTTCGGCCACCGGCGCCGCCAAGACCTTGCTGCCCCCCTTTTGTTTTTGCCAAGTTCATATAAACGAGGGACCCCAAGACTGCCATGTTCCTCTTCCAGAGACGCCAAGTGCCCGACGACCAACTGTACGACTACCGGATGTGCCAAGTACCTCGACGCCGAAGACCAAGACCTCAAGTTCCACGACACGTTGATCATGAACATCTACGAAACGAGAACGACTACATGATGCGATGCGACAAGTACCCCTACCGATGACCATGAACAACTACTTCCACTACGTCCCTCGACGACTCGAACCCCTCCGAGAACGAATGTTTCGAAGGTATAACCCGAGACGATGACCCGTGGACGTTTGTGTTGGAGAACGTTGCATGGGAAACAAAAATTTTCCTACGCTCACCAAGATCAATCTAGGAGATGCACATCTACGAGAGGAGAGTTGGATCCACATACCCTTGTAGATCGCGATGCGGAAGCGTTGCAAGAACGCAGATGAAGGAGTCGTACTCGCGGCGATTCAAATCGCGGAAGATCCGATCTAGCGCCGAACGGACGGCGCCTCCGCGTTCAACACACGTGCAGCCCGGTGACGTCTCCCACGCCTTGATCCAGCAAGGAGAGAGGGAGAGGTTGGGGAAGACTCCATCCAACAGCAGCACGACGGCGTGGTGGTGGTGGAGGAGCGCGGGACTCCAGCAGGGCTTCGCCTAGCGCTGCAAGAGACGAGGAGGGAGAGGGGTAGGGCTGCGCCAAGAGGGAGACTTTCTCGTGTATCTAGCAGCCCCAAAACCTCACATATATATAGGGGGAAGGGAGGGCTGCGCCCCCTTTAGGGTTTCCCACCCCTAGGGGTGCGGCCAGCCCTAGAAAACCCATCTAGGGTGCGGCCAAGGGGGGGAGAGAGAGGGGGCGCCCTAGGGTGGGCCTTAAGGCCCATCTGGACCTAGGGTTTGCCCCCCTCCCCTCTCCATGCGCCTAGGGACTTGGTGGGGGGGCGCACCAGCCCCCTTGGGGCTGGTCCCCTCCCACACTTAGCCCACGCAGCCTTCTGGGGCTGGTGGCCCCACCTGGTGGACCCCCGGGACCCTCCCGGTGGTCCCGGTACATTACCGATATCGCCCGAAACTTTTCCGGTGACCAAAACAGGACTTCCCATATATGAATCTTTACCTCCGGACTATTCCGGAACTCCTCGTGACGTCCGGGATCTCATCCGGGACTCCGAACAACATTCGGTAACCGCGTACATACTTTCCCTATAACCCTAGCGTCATCGAACCTTAAGTGTGTAGACCCTACGGGCTCGGGAACCATGTAGACATGACCGAGACAACTCTCCGACCAATAACCAACAGCGGGATCTGGATACCCATGTTGGCTCCCACATTTTCCACGATGATCTCATCGGATGAACCACGATGTCAAGGATTCAATCAATCCCGTATACGATTCCCTTTGTCTATCGGTATAGCACTTGCCCGAGATTCGATCGTCGGTATACCGATACCTTGCTCAATCTCGTTACCGGCAAGTCTCTTTACTCGTTCCATAACACATCATCCCGTGATCAACTCCTTGATCACATATTGTGCACATTATGATGATGTCCTACCGAGTGGGCCCAGAGATACCTCTCCGTCATACGGAGTGACAAATCCCAGTCTCGATTCGTGCCAACCCAACAGACACTTTCGGAGATACCTGTAGTGCACCTTTATAGCCACCCAGTTACGTTGTGACGTTTGGTACACCCAAAGCATTCCTACGGTATCCGGGAGTTGCACAATCTCATGGTCTAAGGAAAAGATACTTGACATATAGAAAAGCTTTAGCATACGAACCACACGATCTGTGCTAGGCTTAGGATTGGGTCTTGTCCATCACATCATTCTCCTAATGATGTGATCCCGTTATCAATGACATCCAATGTCCATGGTCAGGAAACCGTAACCATCTATTGATCAACGAGCTAGTCATCTAGAGGCTTACTAGGGACATGGTGTTTGTCTATGTATCCACACATGTATCTGAGTTTCCTATCAATACAATTCTAGCATGGATAATAAACGATTATCGTGAACAAGGAAATATAATAATAACCAATTTATTATTGCCTCTAGGGCATATTTCCAACAGTCTCCCACTTGCACTAGAGTCAACAATCTAGTTCACATCGCCATGTGATTAACACTCACAGGTCACATCGCCATGTGACCAACATCCAAAGAGTTTACTAGAGTCAGTAATCTAGTTCACATCAATATGTGATTAACACTCAATGAGTTCTGTGTTTGATCATGTTATGCTTGTGAGAGAGTTTGTAGTCAACGGGTCTGCAACATTCAGATCCCTATGTACTTCGCAAAACTTTATGTCATATCGTAGATGCTGCTACGACGTTCCACTTGGAGCTATTCCAAACTGTTGCTCCATTATACGTATCCGGTATCTCCACTTAGAGTTATCCGGATAGGTGTTAAGCTTGCATCGACGTAACTCTTTACGTCGAACTCTTTATCACCTCCATAACCGAGAAACATTTCCTTATTCCTCTAAGGATAATTTTGACCACTATCTAGTAATCCACTCCTGGATCACCTTTGTACCCTCTTGCCAGACATGTGGCAAGGCACACATCAGGTGCGGTACTTAGCATGGCATATCGTATAGAGCCTATGACAAAACCATAGGGGACGACCTTCGCTCTTCCTCTTTCTTCTGCCGTGGTCAAGCTTTGAGTCTTACTCAACTTCACACCTTACAAATCAGGCAAGAACTCCTTCTTTGACTGACCTATTTTGAACTCCTTCAAAATCATGTCAAAGGTGTGTGTTCCTTTTCAAAGTATCATCAGGCGTCTTGATCTATCTCTATAAATCTTGATGCCCAATTATGTAAGCAACTCTATCCAGGTCTTCCTTTGAAAAATACCTTTCAAACAACCCTTTACTCTTTCCAGAAATTCTACATCATTTCGGATCAACCATATGTCATTCACATATACTTATCAGAAATGTTGTAGTGCTCCCACTCACTTTATTGTAAATACAAGTTTCTAACAAACTTTGTATACCCAAAAACTTTGATCACTCCATCAAAGCATATATTCCGACTCCGAGATGCTTGCTCTAGTCCATAGAAGGATCGCTGGAGCTAGCATATCTTTTAGCATCCTTAGGATCGACAAAACCTTTCTGATTGCATCATATACAACCTTTCCTTACGAAAACTGGTAAGGAAACTTGTTTTGTCATCCATCTGCCAGATTTCATAAATGCAGCTAATGCTAACATGATTCCGACGGACTTAAGCATCGCTACGGGTGAGAAAATCTCATCGTAGTCAACTCCTTGAACTTGTGAAAAACGCTTTGCCACAAGTCGAGCTTCATAGACGGTGACATTACCGTCTACGTCCGTCTTAGTCTTAAAGATCCATTTGTCTCAATGGCTTGCCGATCATAGGGCAAGTCCACCAAAGTCCATACTTTGTTTTGATACATGGATCCTATCTCGGATTTATCGGCTTCTAACCATTTGTCGGAATATGGGCCCACCATCGCTTCTCCATAGTTCGTAGGTTCATCGTTGTCCAACAACATGACCTCTAAGACAGGATCACTGTACCACTCAGGAGTAGTACATATCCTTGTCGACCTACGAGGTTTGATAGCAACTTGATCTGGAGCTTCATGATCACTATCATTAGTATCCTCTTCAACTGTCGTAGGTTCCACAGAAACATCTTTCTGTGTTGCACTACTCTCCGGTTGAAGTGAGGGTTCGAAAACCTTATCAAGTTCTATCTTCCTCCCACTCAATTCTTTCGAGAGAAACTCCTTCTCGAGAAAGGACCCATTCTTAGCGACAAACATTTTTGTCCTTGGATCTGAGATAGAAGGTATACCCAACCGTTACCAGTGGGTATTCCATGAAGATGTATTTGTCCGCTTTGTGTTCGAGCTTTTCCTGGCTGAAGTCATAAGCATCGCAGCCCCAAACATTTAAGAAAACGACAACTTTGGTTTCTTGCCAAACCACACGACGTCGTCTCAACGGACTTAGACGGTGCCCTATATAAAGTGAATGCAGCTGTCTCTAATGCATAACCTCAAAATAATAGCGGTAGATCGGTAAGACACACCATAGATCGCACCATATCTCATAAGGTTCGATTACGATGTCCGGACACACCATTACGCTGTGGTGTTCCAGGGGACTTCAACTGCGAAACAATTCCACAATGTCTTAAGTGATTGCCAAACTCATAATTCAGATAATATCCCCTTGATCAGATCGTAGGAACATGATCTTCTTGTTATGATGATTCTTAATCTTCACTCTGAAATTTTTGAACTTTTCAAACGTTTCAGACTTTTGCTTCATTAAGTAAATATACCATATCTACTCAAATCGTCAGTGAAGATGAGAAAATAATGATATCCACCACACGCCTTAATTCTCATTGGATCACATACATCAGCTGTATGATTTCCAATAAGTCACTTACCCGTTTCATTGTACCTGAAAACGAGATCTCAGTCATCCTGCCCATGAGGCATGGCTCGCATGTGTCAAGCGATTCAAAATCAAGTGACTCCAAACGTCCATCAGCATGGAGTTTCTTCATGCATTTTATGCCAAAATGACCTAAGCGGCAGTGCCACAAGAAAGTGGTACTATCATTATTAACTCTACATATTTTGGCATTAATATTATCATTATGTGTATTACCATGATCGAGATTCAACGAACCATTGGGTGCATGACCATAAAGGTATTATTCATGTAAACAGAATAACCATTATTCTCTAACTTAAATGAATAACCGTATTGTGATGAACATGATCTAATCATTTTCATGCTCAACGTAGACACCTGATAACATTTATCTAGGTTCAACACTAATCTCGAAAATAGAGGAAGTGTGCGATGGTGATCTCATCAACCTTGGAAACACTTCCAACACACATCGTCACCTCGCCCTTAGCTAGTCTCCATTCAGTCCGTAGCTTTTGCTTCAAGTCACTAATAATAGCAACTGAACCGGTATCCAATACCCAGGTGCTACAAGGAGTACTACTAAGGTACACATCAATAACACGTATATCAAATATACTTTGTTGAAGTTGCCAGCTATCATATCTACCATGTATTTGGGGTGGTTCCGCTACCATGTGACCGTTCCCCTTACAATAGAAGCACTTAGTCTCGAGGTTTGGGTTCAACCATGGGTTCCTTCATCAGAGCGACAACAGGTTTGCCATTCATGAAGTTTCCCTTCTAGCCCTTACCCTTTTGAAACCAGTGGTCTTGTTAAACCATCAACACTTGATGCTCCTTCTTGATCTCTACTTTTGCGGTACTAAGAACCGCTGACAGCACCGGGATCAACTCCATCCTTTGCATGTCATAGTTCATCACGAAGTTCTAGTAGCTTGGTGATAGTGTCTAGAGAATTCTGTCAACCACTATCTCACCTGGAAGATTAACTCCCACTTGGTTCAAGTGATTTTAGCACCCAGACATTCTGAGCACATGCTCACTAGTTGAGTTATTCTCCTCCATCCTTTTTGCAAAGGAACTTGTCAGAGGTCTCATACCTCTCAACACGGGCATGAGCCTAAAATCCCAATTTCAGCTCTTAGAACATCTCATATGTTCCATGGCGTTCAAAACGTCATTGGAATCCCGATTCTAAGCCGTAAAGTATGGTGCACTAAACTATCAAGTAGTCATCAGGACGTCTCTGTCAGGTGTTCACAACATCCACAGACAACGTTGTAGGGGTTTGCACATCGAGCGGTGCATCAAAGACGTAAGCTTTCTGTGCAGCAGTGAGGACACTCCTCGGACTACGGACCCAGTCCGCATCCTTGCTTACAATATCTTTCAACTTAGTCTTTCTCTAGGATCGTATTAAACAGGGAGCTACAACGCAAGCTATTGATCTACAACATAATTTGCAAAGGCAACTTAGACTATTGTTCATGATAAGTGAGTTTAACTAATCAAATTACTTATAACTCCCACTCAAATTGACATCCCTCTGGTCATCCGAGCTTGACATGATCCAAATCCACCAACCCAAGTCCGATCATCACGTGAGATGAGGTGGTGTCAATGGTGAACATCTTCATGTTGATCATATCTACTATATGACTCATGCTCGACCTTTCGGTCTTCCGTGTTCCGAGGCCATGTCTGTACATGCTAGGCTCGTCAAGTCTAACCCGAGTGTTCTGCATGTGCAAAACTGGCTTGCACCCGTTGTATGCGAACGTAGAGTCTATCACACCCGATCATCACGTGGTGCTTCGAAACGACGAACCTTCGCAACGGCGCACACTTGGGGGGAACACAATTTTATCTTGAAATTTTAGTGAGGGATCATCTTATAATGCTACCGCCGTCCTAAGCAAAATAAGATGCATAAAAGGATTAACATCACATGCAAATCATAAGTGACATGATATGGCCATCAACTCGTGCTTTTGATCTCCATCTCCAAAGCACCGGCATGATCTCCATCGTCACCGGCGTAACACCATGATCCCCATCATCATGATCTCCATCATCGTGTCGCCATCGGGGTTGTCGCGCGCCCACCATGCTCTTACTACTATTGCTACCGTTTAGCGATAAAGTAAAGCATTACATAGCGCTTAATGATTGACACGCAGGTCATACAAAAATTAAAGACAACCCTATGGCTCCTGCCGGTTGCCGTATACATCGACATGCAAGTCGATATTAACTATTACAACATGATCATCTCATACATCAAATATATCTCATCATGTCATTGGCCATATCATATCACAAACATACCCTGCAAAAACAAGTTAGACGTCCTCTAATTTGTTGTTGCATGTTTTACGTGGCTGCTATGGGTATCTAGCAAGAACGCTTCTTACCTACGCAAAGCCACAACGGTGATATTTAAGTTGCTATTTAACCTTCTACAAGGACCGCCTTTGTCGAAACCGATTCAACTAAGGTGGGAGAGACAGACACCCGCTAGCCATCTTATGCAACAAAAGTCACATGTTTGTCGATGGAACCGGTCTCATGTACGAGGACATGTAAGGTTGGTCCGAGCCGCTTCATCCCACAATACCGCTGAATCAAGAAAAGACCAAGGAGGGAAGCAATCTAAACATCAACGCCCACAAACTCCTTTGTGTTCTACTCGTGATTGCATCTACGCAAAGACCTAGCTCATGATGCCACTGTTGGAGAACGTTGCATGGGAAACAAAAATTTTCCTACGCTCACCAAGATCAATCTAGGAGATGCACATCTACGAGAGGAGAGTTGGATCCACATACCCTTGTAGATCGCGATGCGGAAGCGTTGCAAGAACGCGGATGAAGGAGTCGTACTCGCGGCGATTCAAATCGCGGAAGATCCGATCTAGCGCCGAACGGACGGCGCCTCCGCGTTCAACACACGTGCAGCCCGGTGACGTCTCCCACGCCTTGATCCAGCAAGGAGAGAGGGAGAGGTTGGGGAAGACTCCATCCAACAGCAGCACGACGGCGTGGTGGTGGTGGAGGAGCGCGGGACTCCAGCAGGGCTTCGCCAAGCGCTGCAAGAGACGAGGAGGGAGAGGGGTAGGGCTGCGCCAAGAGGGAGACTTTCTCGTGTATCTAGCAGCCCCAAAACCTCACATATATATAGGGGGAAGGGAGGGCTGCGCCCCCTTTAGGGTTTCCCACCCCTAGGGGTGCGGCCAGCCCTAGAAAACCCATCTAGGGTGCGGCCAAGGGGGGGAGAGAGAGGGGGCGCCCTAGGGTGGGCCTTAAGGCCCATCTGGACCTAGGGTTTGCCCCCCTCCCCTCTCCATGCGCCTAGGGACTTGGTGGGGGGGCGCACCAGCCCCCTTGGGGCTGGTCCCCTCCCACACTTAGCCCACGCAGCCTTCTGGGGCTGGTGGCCCCACCTGGTGGACCCCCGGGACCCTCCCGGTGGTCCCGGTACATTACCGATATCGCCCGAAACTTTTCCGGTGACCAAAACATGACTTCCCATATATGAATCTTTACCTCCGGACCATTCCGGAACTCCTCGTGACGTCCGGGATCTCATCCGGGACTCCGAACAACATTCGGTAACCGCGTACATACTTTCCCTATAACCCTAGCGTCATCGAACCTTAAGTGTGTAGATCCTACGGGCTCGGGAACCATGTAGTCATGACCGAGACAACTCTCCGGCCAATAACCAACAGCGGGATCTGGATACCCATGTTGGCTCCCACATGTTCCACGATGATCTCATCGGATGAACCACGATGTCAAGGATTCAATCAATCCCGTATACGATTCCCTTTGTCTATCGGTATAGCACTTGCCCGAGATTCGATCGTCGGTATACCGATACCTTGCTCAATCTCGTTACCGGCAAGTCTCTTTCCTCGTTCCGTAACACATCATCCCGTGATCAACTCCTTGATCACATATTGTGCACATTATGATGATGTCCTACCGAGTGGGCCCAGAGATACCTCTCCGTCATACGGAGTGACAAATCCCAGTCTCGATTCGTGCCAACCCAACAGACACTTTCGGAGATACCTGTAGTGCACCTTTATAGCCACCCAGTTACGTTGTGACGTTTGGTACACCCAAAGCATTCCTACGGTATCCGGGAGTTGCACAATCTCATGGTCTAAGGAAAAGATACTTGACATATAGAAAAGCTTTAGCATACGAACCACACGATCTGTGCTAGGCTTAGGATTGGGTCTTGTCCATCACATCATTCTCCTAATGATGTGATCCCGTTATCAATGACATCCAATGTCCATGGTCAGGAAACCGTAACCATCTATTGATCAACGAGCTAGTCATCTAGAGGCTTACTAGGGACATGGTGTTTGTCTATGTATCCACACATGTATCTGAGTTTCCTATCAATACAATTCTAGCATGGATAATAAACGATTATCGTGAACAAGGAAATATAATAATAACCAATTTATTATTGCCTCTAGGGCATATTTCCAACAGTTTGCATGTGTTGTATGAAATGTTTCTCTTGTGTGCTCCGTGCCCGTATCATCTTTTGTCGTGCTCCTCGGTTGCCTCGTCGCCGACTCGTGGGAACCCGGTGACGGGATCACCCCACCTTTCATCGTGTTCGACTCGCTCACGCCACCTTTGCTTTTGCACCGGTCTCTCGACGAGTTACCGGAACCGAGATGTTGCGTTGCATCATTTTCGGATCGTTGCCGTGGCACCCTTTCCTTTCACCACGGTGACAAATTCTCCTTATCTCTTCTTGTCAACTTTACTAAAATTGCATAAAACTTGATCATGTCATCTGCATCATGTTAACAATATTATATGTGTGAATTTTTGTTTGCTTCAAATTGCTAAACATGCTCATGGGGATTTTTCGGAATTGTTGTTGTTATTTCCGGCCTCATTAAAACTTGCCTAAATAGGTAGTTTGTTTTTGCTTCACCTCTTGCCATGATAACCAACATTTAACCATGTCTTGTAAATAAACAGAAATCAACTAAATAAATAAATGTGGTGTTTCGTCAATATGCAACTCGTTGCATATTGAGCTCCACTTAACTGGTAGTACTTGTTTGTGCACTTTGCCATGCCATGCATAATTAAACCGGACATGCATCATACTTGGATGTGCATCGTATGCCATGTTTATGCTTGTGTGTTTACCGTGTTGTTTGCTTCTTTCCGGTTGCTTCTCTTGTTAGCTTCAGTTTCGTTCCGGAGTTGTGAGGTTTCGCTCGACTATGTTGCTCCGTCTACTTGCTGGACTTGTTCTTCTCCCTCGCGGAATCCGAGGCAAGATGATCATACCCTTGGATACCTGTACTACCATTGCCATACTTAGTTGTCTCGATGCTATCGTTACATGTCGCGCTACCCATCTTTTATGTCAGCCTCTCCTTGTTGCCATGAAACCTCTAACCTTTGACACCTTCCTAGCAAAAACCACTGTTTGTCTATGTTACCGCTTTCTCAGCCCCTCTTATAGCGTTGTTAGTTGCAGGTGAAGATGAAGTTTGTTCCAAGAGGGAACTTGTTGTTGGAATATCACAATATGTTATATTATTATTAACACACCTATATACTGGGCATGGGTGGAAGGCTTGGCCTTTTGCTCGGTGTTTTGTTCCACTCATGCCACCTTAGGCGCCGATAAACCGGCATTATGTTCCTTGATTTTTGTGTTCCTTACACGATGGGTGGATGGGGACCCCTTGACAGTTCGACTTTGAATAAAACTCCTCCAGCAAGGCCCAACATTGGTTTTAATTTGCTCATAATAACAACTTAATTAATTAATTAAATTGCATAGGGAGTTAGCGCTACCCGAGGATTCTTTCTACATAGCAGGGGGGCCAGTGCTGATGGTGTTGGTCCCAAACGGGGAGCCTGCGGGGCCACCACGGGGAAACTCGAGGATTGGCTCCCGAAGCTTCACCCATCCGGTCGTGGCCTGAGACGAGATACGCGCGGCTACTATCAGGGTGTCGACACACCGGGAGGTCTTGCTGGACTTGTTTTACCATTGTCGAAATGTCTTGTGCACCGGGATCCCGAGCCTGATCGGATTTTCCCTAAGATAAGGGGTGATGATATTATATTTATCACTTCAGCTAATCGTGAGAGATTGTGATGGGCTAAGTTGGGACACCCCTGCAGGGTTATGATCTTTCGAAAGCCGTGCCCGCGGTTATGTGGCAGATTGGAATTTGTTAATGTCCGGTTGTAGAAAACTTGACAGAGGATCCGAAGTAAAACACACAACTGTGTGAGTAACCGTGACTGTCTCTTTTCACTTTGAGAAGAGAACACGGTGGGGTTATGTTTGACTCGTATGTAGTTCAGGATCTTTAGCGATCACTACTAGTTGCGACCGTTTGCGTAGATGCTCATCTTATTCTTGTACTCGTAAGTTAGCCACCATATTGCTTAGCCGCTGCTGCAACCTCACCACTTTACCTCTTCCTACACATAAAGCTTTGCTAGTCTTGATACCCATGGTTATGGGATTGCTGAGTCCTCGTGGCTCACAGATACTACAACACCAGATGTAGGTTCAGCCGAGAATGATGCAGGAGATGGATCAGAACTTCCGGGAGTTCCATGAAGAGTTTGGCCGTATGCTTGTGACGTTTTCGACGATTAGTAGTGGTTTCTACTAGGGGCGATTCGGACCTGTGGCTTTATGTTTTGTTATCTTTCTTTTGGATCTTCACCCGTAGTCGGGTTGTGATGTTTTGAATGATGATTTGCTTATGTAATGTATTGTGTGACGTGGCGAGTGCAAGCCAACTATTCTTTTGCAATTTCATCCCTATTTTTACATGAGTTGTGCAAAGATACCAAACTTGAGATCATTCCAGAATGGGCTTATACCTTTAAGTCGTGCCTCGACACGTAGGAGGTATAGTCCCATCCTGGGCATTACACACTGGCAGCGTGATCTTCCCCTTCAGCTTGCTCCTTCCCGGGTTGATTCCTTGGAATGTGCCGGTCTCTTCGAGCTCGTTGTCAGGGACCTGGAGTTTCTGGAGTACAGCGGAGGAGATCAGGTTCAAGCCGGCCCCGCCGTCAACTAGCATCTTTGTGACCTTGAGGTTGCGGATAGTTGGTGAAACCAACATCGGCAAGCACCCGACCGTAGTTGTGCGATCAGGGTGGTCCTCAATATCAAAGATGATAGGCGTGCTGGACCATTTCAGAAGCTTGCGCGATTCGACAGGTGGTTCTGCCGCATTGACTTCCCACACCCACTGTTTGAGTTGGCGGTGCGAAGTATGCAGAGAAGCACCGCCATCAACGCACAAAACCTCTGTGGCTTTCTGGAACTCCTGCTCACTGTTCTCAACATCATCCATGTCTTCTTCGTCGTCATCGTCTTCATCCTTGTCGCGGCCGCGGGGAGGTTTGTCTCCTTGCCGCTGCTTGGCCTTGCCGCGGCGTCCTCCCCGGCCGTTGAATGTCCGCTTCTTGCCGGATCCTCCATCACCTCCTTGGGCCTTCTCCTTGTCGCGTCGCTCGTACTCAGCCTTCTGCTGCTCGACAAGCTGCTCGACTCTCTTGCAGTTCTGGAGGTCATGGCCCTTGGTGCGGTGGATCTTGCAGTACTGCTTGTCGGTGTCGTCCTGCTTGTCGGCGGCCGCCACAGCCTGGCAGTTGGTGCATGCGACAGTCTCCTTGCCGGAGCTACCAACTTTGGCTTTCTCGGCGCCACCTCCGTTGCCGGACTGCTCAACGACTAGCACCTCTTTGTTTTTCTTCTTCATGTTGTTCCGCCGCCGGTTTTTCTTTGCCGGGGCGGCATCCTCACTGTCAGATCCTCCTGCTCCTGTATCCTCTCCGGGGAGTTTCCTCCCCTCTTCGGCACGTGCACACTTGTCGGCCAGGGCATATAGCTCACTAACGTCCCTGATCTTGCACATCGACATCTCCTCCCTCATCCTGCGGTTACGCACGTTCTGATGGAACACGCTGATAATCGCGGCAGGGTGGACATCTGGGATGTTGTGCTGTACACGGCTGAATCTCTGGATATACTTGCGCAGGGGCTCTCCTTCCTTCTGGGCGAGCAGGTGTAGGTCACTCTCTTGGCCATGAGGTTTGTGGCCGCCTGTAAAGGCGCCGACAAACTGATGGCATAGGTCAGCCCAGGAGGATATGGAGTTGTCCGGCAAGTGCATGAGCCAGGATCTGACGTTGGGTTTGAGCACCAGTGGGAAGTAGTTGGCAAGGATCTTGTCGCCCCGCCCCCCCGGCAGCTTGCACCGCGATGGTGTAGATGCTGAGGAACTCCGACGGGTGCATTTTGCCGTCGTACTTCTCTGGTACGTCTGGCTTGAAATTCTTCATGCTGGGCCACTGGACTTGCCGCAGCTCACGAGTGAACGCAGGACAACCTACCGCGTACGGCAAGTCGCCTGGTTCCCCTGGCACATGCATGTCGACAGCGGGCCCAGCGCGCTGGTCTGATTGACGCCGCGCTTCTCTTCGGCGCTCGATGCGAGTACGAGCGTCTTCTTGTTGTCGTTCGTGGAGAACTTGGCGCTGATCGTGACGAGCTCGTGGATCTGATGATGCGGTGGAGTCGTCGTCGATGTTGATCCGGCGAGTCGGTGATCTTGGCCTTCGGGGCGGAGAGTGCACGGTGGTTGCACCCCCACCGGTCTTGTCGCCATCGGCCCGTGCCTGGCTGACTTGCCGCGGCTGCGATGTGCTCGGCTGCTGCGGAGTGTCACCGTTGGCGAAGGCGATGAGACTCTGAATGGTGGCCCTCCAGTTGTCGGCCTTGTCTGCCGCTGGAGGGAAGTCTAGGAGCAGTTGGGCTCGTGCCAGAGCTTCTGCTAGAGTGGTGGGTAGCGGTGGCGAACGGTGTGAGGAGCGGGATATGCTCGGACTTCTAACTATGTTAGAAGGAGCAGTATCCCGTCGAGGCGACCGTGCCTTGCTCGTGCCAGCATGTTGGTGCGTATGCTGGTCTTGAGCATTCCGAGATCCGCCAGCTTGACCTTGGCCCAACAAGCGTATGGTACCGTGAGTACCATGACGCTGCCGGTCCCGCGCCTCCTGAGATGGGCGCGGTGCATGCATAGACGCCGAGGTCTTGGAGTGCGCCCGGTCGTTGTGGGAGTCGACTACGCCGCCGATGGGCAGCGCAGCCTTGTCCTTGGACTTGGCGGCACCGTGAGTTCCCTCGTCGACGCCCGTTCTTCCGCCGGCGTCTTCCCCACCAGCCGTTGGCTCCGGCGGTGGGGGGATCAACGCGGACGGACCAGCTGCCTCTGAAGCCTTCTTCTTCGGCGGCATGTTGATGAAGATGATGAAGATCTAGCTCGTGTGGACGCCGGATTAGGTTCACACAACCTCGACACACCCCTGCCTGGCGCGCCAAAGATGTCGGGGTTGCTGATCCACCCACGAACACCTATGGGGATGGAGCCCCTTTTCGGTACGGTAGGGGGCGGAGATCGCACGAAGAGCAGATCGAGGCGAGGCACACGAGCAGTTTACCTAGGTTCGGGCCGCACGGATGCGTAAAACCCTACTCCTGCTTTGATTTGTATTGAGTTCTCGGCTCGGGAGCGCTAGGAGCTACAGTACACTCCAGCAGCTAACGAAACCGAGCGTGAGAGTTCTGAGTGTCTAACCCCCCTCTACGTTGCGCATGGGCCTCCTTTTATATGCTCAAGGGGTCACCGTCAGGTGGCAACGCAGTTGAGGGTAAAAAACGGAAAAGTGGTGTAGTTGGTACACCTACTTGTACAGTGTTCCATACCTAACCCTGACGGCAGGGGACACGGGCATTAAATGCCCATCGACATCGCCCAAACAGTGCAAAAAGGGGCCGTCAAGGGCGCCACCGTTTGCCACGATAGCAACCTTGTCAGCGCCGCTTGCCACCGCGTACCCCTGGCTGCACAGCCTTCCGCCATGTGCGCCTGGAAGGGTCCCAGAGCGACACGTGGGTGGATGCGCTGGAGCGTGGGTACTGAGTGGAAGCTTGCCGCGGCGAGCGCCTTGCCGCGGTCGCTATCTTGTCGCTTCCGGGAGCTTGTCGCTCACCGGGCCTTGCCGGGGCGCGTGGTGCGTCGCGGCAAGTTCCTTGAGATGCCTTGGTTGGCCTTCCCGGCAAGCTCCTCTTGCCAGGGTCTTGCGCCTTGAGTGGTCTCGTGCCTTGAGTGGCCTTCCCGGCAAGCTCCTCTTGTCGGGGCCTTGTCTCCTTGGCTTGGATACTTTGTTCTTGAATGGCTCCAAAGGAACTACGGTGGTCCTTGGCGGTCACCCGGCAAGCCTTGCCGCGGGACGCTGCGACTGCCCGTGCACAAGTTCGGGATACTAGGGTACCCCTACTTTAGTACACCGACAATGTCACTCTTGCTTCATTGCACATACCGGTACACCGCTGGAGGCATTCATATAGAGTCATACTTTGTTTTTGTAGTATCGAGTTGTAATATCGTGTTATAATGAAAGTGTGATGATCATCATTATTAGAGCATTGTCCCATGGGAGGAAAGGCCGAATCTATAAAGCCCCTCCACAAAAAAAAGCCAAAGAAAAAAGAAAGGCCCAAAAAAAAGAAGAAAAAAGAAAAAAAAGGGACAATTACTACTATCTTCTTTTCCACACTTGTGCTTCAAAGTAGCACCATGTTCTTCATTGTAGAGAGCCTCATGCTTAGTCATTTTCATATACTAGTGGGAATTTTTCATTATAGAACTTGGCTTGTATATTCCAACGATGGGCTTCCTCAAATGCCCTAGGTCTTCGTGAGCAAACAAGTTGGATGCACACCCACTAGTTTCATTTGTTGATCTTTCATTCATATTTAGCTCTAGTGCATCCATTGCATGGCAATCCCTACTCACTCACATTGATATCTATTGATGGGCATCTCCATAGCCCGTTCATACGCCTAGTCGATGTGAGACTATCTCCCTCCTTTTTGTCTTCTCCACAACCACCTCTATTCCACCTATAGTGCTATGTCCATGGCTCACGCTCATGTATTGCGTGAAAGTTGAAAGGTTTGAAAAGATAGAGTATGAAAACACGTGCTTGGCTGAAATCGGGGTTGTGCATGATATGAATATTTTATGTGATAACGAGGGAGCATAACCAACACTATATGATTTTGTAGGGATAACTTTCTTTAGCCATAGTATTTTGAGAAGACATGATTGCTTTGTTAGCATGCTTGAAGTATTGTTATTTCTTATGTCAATATAGACTTTTATCTTGAATATTTCAGATCTGAACATTCATGCCACAATTAAGAGAATTACATTGAAAAATTATATTAGTTAGCATTCCACATCAAAAATTCTTTCTTTATCATTTACCTCCTCGAGGACGAGCAGGAATTAAGCTTGGGGATGCTTGATACATCTCCAATGTATCTATAATTTTTTATTGTTCCATGCTATTATTTATGAAGTCTTGGATGTTTAATGGGCTTTATCATTCACTTTTATATCATTTTTGGGACTAACCTACTAACCCAAAGGCCCAGTCCAGATTGCTGTTTTTGCATGTTTCAGGGTTTTGCAGAAAAAGAATATCAAACGGAGTCCAAACGGAGTGAAACCTTCGCGAGAGATATTTTTGGAGAAAATCACGCACGAAGAACTTGATAACCACATCAGAAGAGCCACGTGGGGCCCACGAGGGTGGGGGGCGCGCCCCCCTTCCTCGTGGAGCCCCTGTGACTCCCCCGATGCCCTCCTTCTTCCTATATAAGTCTACGTACCCCAGAAACTCTGTGAACAGAGAGAAAACCCTAATTCCACCACCGTACCTTCTGTTCCCGTGGAGATCCCATCTTGGAGCCTGTTCCGGAGCTCCACCGGAGGGGGATCTATAACGGAGGCCTTCATCATCATCATCATCATCGCCCTCACCATGAGTTGTGAGTAGTTTACCACAGACCTTCGGGTCCATAACTAGTATCTAGATGGCTTCTTCTCTCTCTGGATCTCAATACAAAGTTCTCCTCGGTCTCCGAGGAGATCTATTCGATGTAATCTCTTTTTGCGGTGTGTTTGTCGAGATCCGATGAATTGTGAGTTTATGATCAAGGTTATCTATGAATGATATTTGGTTCTTCTCTGAACTTTTTATGTGTGCTCATAATATCCTTGCAAGTCTCTTCGAATTATTGGTTTGGTTTGGCCTACTAGATCTATAGTTCTTGCAATGGGAGAAGTGCTTAGCTTTGGGTTCAATCTTGGGGTGTCCTTTCCCAGTGACAGTAGGGGCAGCAAGGCACGTGTTGTATTGTTTTCGTCGAGGATAAAAAGATGGGGTTTATATCATATTGCTTGATTTTATCCCTCTACATCATGTCATCTTGCTTAAGGCGTTACTCTGTTCTTATGAACTTAATACACTAGATGCATGCTGGATAGCGGTCGATGTGTGGAGTAATAGTAGTAGATGCAGGCAGGAGTCGGTCTACTTGTCTCGGACGTGATGCCTATATACAATGATCATGCCTAGATAGTCTCATAATTATTTGCTTTTCTATCAATTGCTTGACAGTAATTTGTTTACCCGCCGTAGAATATCGCTGTCATGAGAGAAGCCACTAGAGAAAACTATGGCCCCCGGGTCTATTCACAACATATCAATTTACATCTACTTTACCTTTATCGCTTTTACTTTCTGTTCTTATAACCTAAAAATACCAAATATATAAACTATCATCTCTATCAGATCTCACTTTCGTAAGTGACGGTAAAGGGATTGACAACCCCTTATCGCGTTGGCTGCTAAGTTCTTATTTGTTTGTGCAGGTGCGAGGGACTCACACGTGGTCTCCTATTGGATTGATACCTTGGTTCTCAAAAACTGAGGGAAATACTTACGCTACTGTGTTGCATCTGCCTTTCCTCTTCGAGGGAATACAACGCAAGCTCAAGAGGTAGCAATACAATGCGGCCATGAGGGGGAGAGAGTTGGTGTGGACGGTAGCAAGATTGTTGATGTAGATCGTCGTCCCGATTGTTGCCCCGGTGGCACTCCGGCGCCACCGGAAGCGAGGGGGGGAGAGCCCCCTTCCTTCTTATTCTTCCTTGGCCTCCTCCCTAGGTGGGAGAAGGGTTCCCCCTCTGGTCCTTGGTCTCCATGGCATGGGAGGAGCGAGAGCCCCTCCGGGATTGGATCTGTCTCTCTGTTCTCTTCTGTTTCACGTTCCCTAGATCTAGCCGAAAACTGTTTCTTATATTCCCGGAGATCCGTAACTCCGATTGCGCTGAGATTTTTACATGATTTTTCTCGGATATAAGCTTCCTTGCGCTCGAAGTACAGCTCCAACCGATGTTCGAGGAGGGCATAAAACACCAGGGCACGCCCTGGTGGGTTGTGGGCACTACGGGCCCCCATTTGTGTTGCTTCCACCTCCCAAAAATCACATATATTCCAAAATAATTCTCCATGAAACTTTATTGCATTTGGACTTCGTTTGATATGGATTTTCTGTGATACAAAAAACATGCAAAAACAGGAACTGGCATTGGGCACTGGATCAGTAAGTTAGTCCAATAAAATATATAAATAGTTGCAAAAAATATGTGAAAGTTGTATAATATTGGCATGAAACAATCAAAAATTATAGATACGACGGAGACGTATGAGCATCCCCAAGCTTAATTCTTGCTCGTCCTCGAGTAGGTAAATGATAAAAAGGATAATTTTTGATGTGGAATGCTACCTAGCATAATTTGATCATATATCTAGTCATGGCATGAATATTAAGGCATGAGTGATTCAAAACAATAGTCTATAATTTGACATAGAGACATCAATACTCGGGCATCCCAACAAAGAATCATGTCTTTCAAAATATAAAATGTTAAAGAACATTATCCCTACAAAATCATATAGTCTTGTCATGCTCTGTCTTCCCAGCTCAGAGTATAAATCATGTACTACCCCGGTGTCAGCCCATCAATTGGTTCATACTTGTTAACGCGCTTCAGTGTCTTCAACTCTCACGCAATACATGAGTGCAAGCCATGGATATAGCAATATAGGTGGAATAGAATGCGGTGGTAGTAGACAAAAGAAGGGAAGAAAGTCTCACATCAACTAGGCAAACTAATGGACTATGGAGATGTCCATCAATCGATATCAATGTGAGGAGTAGGGATTGCCATGCAACAGATGCAACTAAAAGCTATAAGTGTATGAAAGCTCAATAGGAAACTAAGTGGGTATGCATCAAATCCTATGAAAAATTCCCACTATATGAATCCTATGAAAGTGAATGCATATGAGACCCTCTATATGAAAAACATGGTGCTACTTTGAAGCACAAGTGTGGTATTTGCATGCCCCTTTCCTTTTTTTCCTTTTTTTCCTTTTTTTTTTCTTTTTTTCTTCTTTTTGTGGAGTCTCATCCCGAATTGTGGGGGAATCATGGTCTCCATCATCCTATCATCATGGGGCATGCTCTAATAATGGATAATGATGACGATCACACTTCTATTTACTTATAACTCAAAAGAAATAAAAATTACAACTCGACACCTATGACATAGTATAACTCTAAATGAATGCCTCTGGCAGTGTACCAGGATGTGCAATGATCTAGCATAGCAAAGATATCAAAAAAAGGACAAGCCATGAAAATATCGTGCTAGATGTCTTACGATCATGCAAAGCAATATGAAAATGAATGCTCAAGTCAACTATATGATGGAAGTGCATGGCAATATATCTCAGAATGGCTATATAAATGCCATAATAGGTAGGTATGGTGGCTGCTTTGAGGAAGGTATAATAAATTTTATGCACCGGCGAAAGTTGCGCGACACGAGAGAGGCTAGTAATTATGAAAGGGTGAGAGTGCATATAATCCATGGACTCACATTAGTCATAAAGAACTCATATGCTTATTGCAAAATTATTAGCCCTCGAAGCAAAGTAATACTACGCATGCTCCTAGGGGGAGGATGGTAGGAGTTAACCATCGCGCGCCCCCGACCTTCACACAAACATAGGACAATCAAGGATAAATTGTGCTCCAACTTCTTGGCATAACGAGAGACTATACGTGCATGATTCGGGAATCATAAACCTTAACACCAATATCTTACTAAACTCAGTCATCCACTAGTACCTCCCACATATTATCATCTCTATATCGCAAAACTATTGCAAGGAATCAAACATACCATATTTAGTGATCCATAAGTTTTATGTAGGATTTTATGACTAACCATGCATTTGACCAATTCCATTTGACTCTCTAAATAGATATAAGTGAAGCAAGAGAGTTTAATTCGTTCTACAAAATATCATGCTCTAACAAATATAAGTGAAGCATGAGAGCATTCTATGAATATCGGTTTTCTATGTGAAGAGAAACATGCAATCCAAACTTCAAATGATATAAGTGAAGCACACGAATCATTCTATAAAGCCATACTCAAAAGATATAAATGAAGTGCAATGAGAATTCTATAAATCAACCAAGGACTATCTCATAATAGCATGGTGCATTGTTAAAAGAAAAAGAAAAGGCACACAACGCTCCAAGAATTTACGCATATCATGTGAACAAAACGAATCCGAAACATACCGATACTTGTTGAAGAAAGATGGGATGCCTTCTAGGGCATCCCCAAGCTTAGACGCTTGAGTCTCCTTGAATATTTACTTGGGTGCCTTGGGAATCCCCAATCTTGAGCTCTTGCATCTCCTCCTTCTCCTCACATCGAGACCTTCTCGATCTTCGAACACTTCATCCACACAAAACTTAACCGAACTTTTAGCGGGGTTAGTGCATATGATCAATGAAATCCCATCATGTACTGCTCTAAAATTATTGTATAATTATAAACAAACATTACCCACTGTATGCTATAACAATTCTATGGCCCCAAGTCAAGGAGGCTTCAAAAAGAATTCAAACATATGCAAATAATGAAGTTATAACAGCAATTTGTGAAAACATGATAGTTTGTAAAGATTTGAACATCCAACATACTTCTGTAACTATAAAAATTCTGAGAAAATTAGGACAAATAAACATTTTGTATAGCAATATTGTTCAAAAAGGTTTCAGAACCTTTCTACGTTCCAGTAAAAAATGTAAAATCGCAAAGTACAGACAAAGTTTCTGTTTTTGCACCGCACAAACCAACAAGCAATCTAATCATCCTAAAGGAAACTCTTGGCACATTATTTTTATAATATAATGGAATTGTAGAAGGGGATAATTATTTCCGTTGAAAAGTTTCTGTAATTCAAGATTTGCATAGTTTCCATGGGCTTGTACAAGTTTAAGGAGCTCCCCCACTTCAACAATGCTCGTCTTTCTTACTTTGACTTTTCTTTTTGAAAAGTATTAGATTCCCCTATATATTTTTGTTTGTTTTAAAAATTTATAAAAGCACTCAACAGAAATAAATGACACCCTTTTTTTACTTCCGGGTTGTCTCCCTGGCAGCGCTTTCTTCAAAGACATTAAGCTAGGCATAAAGTGCTCAAGTAATGAATCCACCCGGATCCCAAGGTATATCAAAGCCAATTTTAACTAGAAATGATTTGGCATTTAGTAGTGAGCACAAAGTGATATGTGTCATGCAACAACGAAGTCTAACTCTCTTTCTATGCATCGGCGTGTCATACAAGAACAATTCATGCACATCAAGTAAAGACCAATGCATAGTATAAGCAATTTCTTGCAATCTTACCGTGTCGGAAACATAGAGAGGTGGAGATGTAGTTCCTCTCTCATAATAATTGCGAGTAGGAGTAGCAAGCACATGCATATTATATTCATCCAAATCATCATGTGCAACGGTAAAAGGCAACCCAGCAATATAATCCTTAATAAGCACAAACTTCTCCGATATAGTGTAGTTTGGAGAATTCAAAAAGATAATATGACTATCATGTGTGGGTGCAATAGCAACTATCTCATGTTTAACATAAGGAACTATAGCAAGTTCATCTCCATAAGCATAATTCATATTGGCATCTTGGCCACAAGCATAGCAAGCATCATCAAAAAGGGATATTTCAAGCGAATCAACGGGATCATAGTAATGATCATAGCATTCTTCCTTCGGTAAACTAGAAGGGAAATTAAACAATATATGAGTTGAGGGGTTACTCTCACCAAAATGTGGGCATGGGTAGCTAATCTGTTCTTCATCCTTTTGTTCTTATGTCCCCTCCTCATCTTTTTCATCTAATGAGCTCACAATGTCATTAATTTCTTCTTCCATAGACTCCTGCAAAATATTAGTCTCTTCTTGGACAGCGGAGACCTTCTCAATAAACGCATCAATATGGGCATTGCATTTATAATTCAAATAACAATATTTAAGTATAGCAAGATTTTCAGATTTATAAACAACATCATCATAATTTTCATACTTTTCAAACAAACATTTAATTTCACAAGCACCCTTAAAAGCAACAAATTCTTCTATTTGTTCCACATCATAATAATCATGTACACCTCTAGCATAAGAAGCTAAGGTTTCACTGTCACTGTAGTCACATGAAAAGGGTAGGTGTGGAGCATCAATCCTAGAGCAACAAGTATAATCATATCTCAAGCATAAATCTCAAGCATACCAATGCAACATATAAATTTTATCCCATAACAATTTCCCTTTATGAGTCAAGCGATAATCCCTAAAGTATTCACGTTGATCCAACGTTACTCCCATTATCAAGTTGAATGGGGTTTTCTCAGGATTATCAAAGTAGTGCATAATATTTTTCACATAACGAGCATCGAGGGTTTTAGGAGGTTCCCCATCTCCATGAGCAGCAAGTACCACCAATTTTTTTGGTGTTTCATGTTCCGTATCCATGACTGAAGATATAGAACAACTTAGAACAGAAAATAAAAACTACTTAGTGATAAAGCAAACAAGCACACACGAGAATATTCACCCCACGCTATAACTCCCTGGCAACGGCGCCAGAAAAAGGTCTTGATAACCCACAAGTACACGCGATATTTTGTAGGCTTTTTCGATAAGTAAGAGTGTCGAACCCAACGAGGAGCTAAAGGTAGAACAAATATTCCCTCAAGTTCTATCGACCACCGATACAACTCTACGCACACTTAGTGTTTGCTTTGCCGGAAAAAAGTATGAAACTATTTTGTAGGTGTGATGCTAGAACCACTTTGCAAGAATAAAACAAGAAGTACTTCCCAAGATTATAAAAATGGATAGCTTTTGTTAACAAGAAAGTTATTTGTACCTAGGCAATCGATAACAAGTACTGGTAATCATTCTTGCAATTTTTTATGAGGGAGAGGCATGAGCTAACACACTTTCCGTACTTGGATCATATGCACTTATGATTGGAACTCTAGCGAGCATCCGCAACTACTAAATATCATTAAGGTCGTGAAAGCCAACAATAGCATTAAGTATCAAGTCCTCTTTACTCCCATACGGCATACCCCCCTTACTTGGGTTTAAGTTTATGTCACTCTTGCAACCCAGTGTAAACGAACCATGAACATATTACAACACCCTACAGCGGGGGCCCCTCACGTTTGCGCGAGAATGGAGGGCATCGTAGGACAACACCATAAATAAAATATACAATCATACCAACCAAGATCATGATTAACCCACAGAATAAAGCGGATCTACTCAAACATCATAGGATAACCATAAATCATTGGGAAATAATATACGGAGTTGAGCACCATGTTTAAGTAGAGATTACAGTGAGGGGAAAGAGGTGATACACCGCTACAATGAGGGGAAGAGAGTTGGTGTGGACGGTAGCAAGATTGTTGATGTAGATCGTCATCCCGATCGTTGCCCCGGTGGCACTCTGGCACCACCGGAAGCGAGGGGGCGAGAGCCCCCTCCTCCTTCTTCTTCCTTGGCCTCCTCCCTAGGTGGGAGAAGGGTTCCCCCTCTGGTCCTTGGTCTCCATGGCATGGGAGGGGCAAGAGCCCCTCCGAGATTGGATATGTCTCTCTGTTCTCTTTAGTTTCGCGTTCCCCATATCTGGCCGAAAACCGTTTCTTATATTCCCGGAGATCCGTAACTCCGATTGCGCTGAGATTTTTACACGATTTTTTTCTGGATATAAGCTTCCTTCCGCCCGAAGTACATCTCCAGCCAACGTTCGAGGAGGGCATAAGACACCAGGGCGCGCCTGGGCCTAGTGGTGTGCCCTGGTGGGTTGTGGGCACTACGGGCCCCCGTTTGCGTTGCTTCCACCTCCCAAAAATCACATATATGCCAAAATAATTCTCCATGTTTTTTTTGCATTTGGACTTGTTTGATATGGATTTTCTGCGATACAAAAAAGATGCAAAAACTAGAACTGGCACTGGGCACTGGATGAGTAAGTTAGTCCAATAAATCATATAAATAGTTGCCAAAAATATGTGAAAGGTGTATAATATTGGCATGAAACAATCAAAAAATATAGATACGACGGAGACGTATCACTCAGCCACCGGGTTTGAGTGGCCAAAACACCTGACCCAGCTTAATTCATTTCTTTGGTCATTCGAAGACCATGGAGCAGAGCCTCATATTCACTTGCGTTGTTAGTACAAGGAAACATCAGCCTTAAAACATAAAAAAAATTCACCTCGTGGGGAAGTCAAAATAACTCCAGCCCCGAGCCTTCTAATTACCTGGACCCATCGAAGTGAATAGTCCAATATGTGTTATTAGACTTCTCCTCAGGTGTCTGCAACTCCATCCAGTCATTGATGAAATCCACAAGAGCCTGAGACCTGATAGCCGTCATTGGCGCATACTTCAAACCATGGGGTCCGAGCTCAATAGCCCACTTGGCCACTCGACCTATATTATCTCTGTTCTGAATGATGGCCCCCAACGGAGCATAATTGACCATAGTAATAGGATGTCCCAGAAAATAATGCTTCAGCTTACGACTCGCCATGAACACCCCATACACCAGTTTTTGTCAATGTGGGTATTGTTGTTTAGACTCAATCAACACCTCACCGACATAATAGGCCGGCCTCTGGACTGGGTACTCTTTACCCGTGTCCTTGCATTCCACCACAATTGCCACGCTGACAACCCTACTGTTAGCCGCCACATATAGGAGCAAGGGATTTTTATCAATGGGAGCCGCAAGGATGGGCGGCTCGGCTAGCTATATTTTGAGTGCCTCAAACGCCTCATTAGCCGCATCACTCCAGAAAAAGTGATATGTTTTCTTCATCATCTGGTATAAAGGAATTGCTTTCTCACCCAGGCAGCTTATGAACTGGCTCAAAGCCGCGATGCGACCCAACAAGCGTTGGACATCATTAACACATGCCGGCTTAGCCAATGAAGTGATAGCTTTGATCTTCTCCGGGTTAGCTTAAATGCCCCTCTCTAAGACCAAAAAACCCAAGATCTTGCCTGCAAGCACACCAAAAACGCACTTGGCCGGGTTAAGCATCATCTTATAGATCCGGAGATTATCAAAGGCCTCCTTTAAATCATCTAACAGAGTCTCCTTCTTTCTGGACTTGACAACAACACCATCCACATAAGCATGAATATTGCGTCCAATCTGATTACGAAAACAATTCTGGACACAACACTGATAAGTCGCATGTGCACTCTTGAGCCCAAAAGGCATAGATACATAGCAGAAAGCCCCGAACAGTGTGATAAAAGTTGTCTTCTCTTGGTCTTTAACTGACATCTTAATCTGTTGATAACCAGAATAAACATCCATGAAGCACAAACGCTCACAACCCACCGTGGCATATATGATCTGATCAATACGGGGAAGAGCAAAAGGATCAGCTGGACTAGCCTTATTGAGGTCTGTATAATCCAAACACATATGCCAGTAAGCACTAGCACAGGGTTAGCCAACCACTCGAGGTGAAAAACTTCAACGATGAACCCAGCTGCCAAGAGACGGGCCACCTCTTCTCCAATAGCTTACGTCTTCCTTCATTAAAACGGTGAAGGAACTGCTTCACCGGCTTATACTTAGGATCAATATTAAGAGTGTGCTTAGCGAGTTCTCTCAGTACACCCGGCATGTGTGAAGGCTTCCATGCAAAGATGTCCCGATTCTCACAGATGAACTCGATGAGTGTGCTTTCCTATTTCGGATCCATGTTAGCACTGATGGTGAACTGCTGAGATGAGTCACCGGGGACAAAGTCAACCTGCTTAGTATCATCAGCTGACTTAAACTTCAACAAAGGGTCTTGCTCAGTGGTCGGCTTCTTCAAAGGGGACATATCAGCCGGGTCAACATTATCTTTATAAAATTTAAGCTCCTTCGTGGCACAAGCCGACTTAGCATATGCAGCATCTCCTTCCTCACATTCCAATGCAATTCTTCGATCGCCATGGATCGTAATTGTGCCCTTTCGCCCTCGCATTTTAAGCTGCAAGTAAGCATAACAAGGTTGTGCCATAAATTTGGCGTAAGCCGACCGCCCAAACAAGGCATGATAAGGGCTCCGGATATTAACCACCTCAAACCATAACGTCTCTACTCTGTAATCGTAGTCATCACCAAAGGCCACTTCCAAAGCAATCTTCCCCACCCGGTATGCGAATTTACCACGTACCACACCATGAAAGACTGTAGATGACGTCTTGAGCTCCTTATCAGTTAAATTCATCCCGCGGAAGGTGTCACAATAGAGAATGTTGATACTATTGCCGCCATCCATGAGCACTTTAGTGAATTTATAGCCCCCAACCCGAGGGGCTACCACCAACGCTAGCTGACCCGAATTCTCAACCCGGGCGGGTGATCCTCTCTACTCCACGTGATTGGATGCTCTGACCACCGTAGATATTGAGGTACTGCCAGCTCAATCGCACTGACCGCACGCTTGTGAACCTTCTGATCTCGCTTGCAGAGTCTTGTAGTGAAAACATGATACTGGCCGCTGTTAAGTTGCTTCGGATTGCTCTAGTATCTTGACTGGTGTTGTTGGTTCCCCTGTCCTAGCTGCTGGTTATAACCACCCTGGTTGCCTTATCCTTGATACCCAGAGTTTGAGCCGCCACCACCGAAACCCGGCCCCTGTGAGCCAGATCCTGACCCGCCAGGTGGGCCATTATTTTTGCCATGGTTCTAATTAGAATTATTGTATTCTTTCATGATTAAATAGTCCTTCCTAGCATGAGTTGATGGCTGACCAGGCAGACTATGCTTTGGGCAAGGATCATTAAGCATTGCCTCAAGGTTAAATTTTGGTCCTCCAAACTGCGGCTTGCCCTTACGATGTTGTTTCTTATGCTAAACATTAGTGTTATCCACAAAATCTGACCCGCCATCGGTTTGTTCGCATTTACCACCGTTACCCTGATTATGACTGTTATGCCCTGTCACGTTCTGCTGCTGACCCTTACCATTACCACTCTTCTTCCCCTTGTTGGATTTTTCATCATCAAATTTGGGGTCCTTAGTGTTGTCCGAGTCAGCATACTTGATGGGAGCCGCAATTAGCTCTCCCATGTAATTGAAGTGACACTTAAGCCGCCCAAGCTTCTGCTTGAGAGGTCTGAAGTGACAATTCTTCTCCAAAATCAGAACAATGGAGCCTGCCGCAATGCTATCCGATGAGTGGATGATGGCTGAGACTTCGCGAACCCAATGGTGAGCCGACTCATCCTCTCGCTGCACACAGTTGTCCAGATCAATAATCGATAGAGGTTGCTTACATGTTCCTTTAAAATTCTGAATGAAGCGTGCCTTCATCTCAGCCCATGAATTGACAGAATTGGCAGGTAACCCTTTCAACCAGCTTCGAGCCGGCCCATCCAATATCATGGTGAAGTACTTGGCACACACATCATCATTAACATTTAGCATCTCCATGGCCAACTCATAGCTCTTAATCCAAGCCTCGGGCGGAAGATCAGCTGTGTAATTAGGCACCTTACGAGGGCCCTTAAAATCCTTAGGTAGACGCTCATTGCACAGACCCGGTACTATACACGGCACACCAGCTGTCCTAGTAGTCATCCCAGCCTCAATGGACACCGAAGGGTTTACTGGGAATTGCTGATGAGCCCCCAGTTGAGCCGCTAGTTCTGTGTCACGACGAGCTCTAGCCTGATCCACAATAGCTCGAGCATCAGTCAGCATATGGTCATCTCTGGGTGAGTTAGGTTGTCGGGGCGGGTCATCATTACGAGGCGGGTCACGACACCGCTCGCTACTGGAGACCGTCAGCGACTCGATGCGCCGCCTATAGCTTCGACTTGGGCGGGGAGTTGAATGGACGCACTTGTGAATGTATGAATAAATCGCCTGCTGTGCTACAGCCATTTGAAGAAGCTCCACAATGTTCCGGGTCTCCACTGCCACTGGAGACTCGCCCTCTATTTGGAATGGCTGCCAGCCGCGCGGCTGCTGCTATCATGTTATTCACCGGGTTAGAGTAATGCCCAGAAGATGTTGGAACTCGTTGAGGTGGGGCTAGATACCTTCGAGGCGGGTCTGGCACACGTGGTTGGGCCACCACTCCGGTTCCTAGCGCCTCTGCAACCCGGGTTACACTAGACGGGTTACTCGTTCCTGCCCCAGGTGTGTTGAAAAGATTTTGTCCCTCAAATTGTGAAGGTAAACGACTCTGATGTCTCCTTCGAAGAACAACATTGGACGCGTTCTGATACAAACTCACGAGAAAAGCTTCTATTCTTATCCGATGTGACTCGGCCTCCAATGAGGCTCACTCTGTTGCCATCCTAGCATTTTCTGCGTTAACATCCTCTCGCGCCTTGGCCACCTTATCTCGCACCTTTGCAACTTCTGCATTATGTTGTGCTTGATTTGCCGGAGTTACCTCCGCGGCTAATAGAGATGATAATGTATCAAAAAGCTCGGATAAGACTTGAGTCGGCAGCCATACAGGGCTTCTTGCCCCGGCTGTCGTAGCAGAAGTTGAATCAGATGTCATAGCCGCGGCCGTTGACGAATTTAGCATCAGATGCGTACCAGACATGAAAACAAAAGCTCTACTCGACAGCTCATAGGGATCCGGAATACTGTCACCATCGCGATAGCCCCCAAGCCCGGCATCTTGAAGCTGATAGATTGACTCGGTTTCTCCAGTTGATGATTCATCACCTGAATAGATGGTCGTCTCTCCACCAGATGCCGAGCCTTCCTCAAGATCCGCCCCATGAACAAAGCCAACAAAGACATGCTTCCGGCCGGGTTGAGCCCTGGTGGGTCGCGCGCGTTGAGCCGTCTCGATGATGTCGGTGCAGGTGTCTACCTCGGGTTTTGACTCGCTAATTTTGCCGATGAAGACATGAATTCCGCCGAAGGGGCCCTGCTACCCGTACTCGATTGAGTCGGCCTCGGGGCCCCATCCAGCCTCGTTGATGTAGATCTTGCCGCGGCGACTCTTGGTCATCCGTACCACGGCGTATCCTCTGATCCCTGAGAAGTTGCCCTTCAAGAACTCAAAACGACGGCGCTCTGGCCCTCCGTGGGCGCCAACTGTCGTGGTTTTATCATGGCAAATGACCTAGTGGAAGGACTTAGGTGTGGAGCCATCACAACGTAGGTTACCTCGAAGGGGTTGAACGGTACAAAGGACACAAAGGATTTACCTAGGTTCGGCCCCTCACAACGAGGTAAAAGCCTACGTCCTGCTTCTAGTTGTATTGCTTGAGTTCGATTACAAGGGAGAAAATATGCTTGACCTAGCTATCAATCAATTGTTTCCTGGGTTAACCCGCCGTCGGGTCTCGCCGTCATATACACATGCCAAGGTCCGGCGGCTTACAAGAGTCCGAGCCAGATCACACAATGTGACCGGCCTGGTTTCTAAATTGTCTTGCCTTAGCAAGCAAGCCACCATATGGCGGTTCACACGTCCAGGTCTTGGGACACCATCAGGCCCGCCTCTGTGAGCCACTGTCTTCACACTTTGTCTTCTTGGGCTTCTGGGGACTTCTTCATGTTAAGCCGCCAATGGTACCCGGGCCCTCCAGGGTGGGTCACACCTCGGGGTTATATCCCCAACACTTCCCCAAGTTACTTTCCACTCAAATTCTTCTTCCACCATATCCAAATATGTGAGAAAGAGTTGAGTGTTTGGGAGACTATCATTTGAAGCACAAGAGCAAGGAGTTCATCATCAACACACTGTCTATTACCTTTTGGATAGTGGTGTCTCCTAGATTGGTTAGGTGTCGCTTGGAAGCCTCCGTCGTGATGTGGAGTTGAATGAAGATGTTTGTAAGGGCAAGGAGACCGCTTACTTCATGAAGATCTACCCAAGTGAGGCAAGTCCTTCGTGGGTGATGGCCATGGTGGGATAGACAAGGTTGCTTCTTCGTGGACCCTTCGTGGGTGGAACCCTCCGTGGACTCGTGCAGTCGTTACCCTTCGTAGGTTGAAGTCTCCATCAACCTGGACATACGATAGCACCACTGATACGTCTCCAACGTATCTATAATGTATGAAGCATCCATGCCATGTTTACAACAATTCTATATGGTTTTGGTATGATCTGAATGGAACTAACCCGGACTGATGCTATTTTCAAGAGAACTATCGTGGTGTTGTTTTTTGTGCAGAAATAAAAATTCTCCAAGTGCAATGAAACTTTTTAACGATTTTTTGGAACAGAAGAGGCACTAGAAGTTTCATGGGAGGACCAGAAGGTGAAGGAGGCGGTCACTACCCATCAGAGCACGCCAGGTGTCTTGGTCGTGGGCTGGTGGGTAGTGGGCACCTCGTGGCTCGTCTGGACTTGAGACCGACGGCAAAAAATCCTATAAATACAGAAACCCCAAGAAATAATCCTAGATCAGAAGTTCTGCCGCCGCAAGCCTCTGTAGCCATGAAAAACCAATATAGACCATGTTTCGGCCTGTCGGAGGGGGGAATCATCATTGGAGACCATCTTCATCACCCCGACGGTCTCCATGACGAGGAGGGAGTAGTACACCCTCGGGTCTGAGGGTTTGTACCAGTAGCTATGTGTTTAATCTCTCTCTCTCTCTCTCCCGTGTTCTTGGTTTGGCCTGATCTTGATATATCGCGAGCTTTGTTAATATAGTTGGATAATATGGTGTTTTCCCCTCTCTATCTTGTTTTGATGAATTGAGTTTTTCCTTTGAGATTTCGTTATTGATGGATTGAATACTTTTATGGATTTGAGAACACTTGATGTATGTCTTGCTATGAATACCCGTGGTGACAATGGGGATCATACTGATTCACTTGATGTGTGTTTTGGCACTCAATTTGCGGATTCCCGAGGTGACATTGGGGTAATCTATGCATACGAGTTGATGCACGTTCTCGCCTTTGTTTTTCTGGTAGAAATATTGGGGCATTATTTGATGTTCTTTATGTTGGATTGAGTATTTATGATTCTAAAATTGTTTGATGCATACCATATAATCAACTCATGGATACTCGTGGTGACATTGGAGTATCTAGGTGACATTAGAGTTGGTTGATATGTATCATATGGTGTTATTTTAGTACAAACTCTTGGATAGATTGATCGAAAAGGATAACTTGGTGTTATTTTAGTACGAACTCTTGGATAGATCGATCGGAAAGGATAACTTGATGTTATTTTAGTACGAACTCTTGGATAGATTGATCGGAAAGGATGACTTGGTGTTATTTTAGTACGAGCTCTTGGATAGATCGATCGAAAAGGATAACTTGGTGTTATTTTAGTATGAACTCTTGGATAGATTGATCGGAAAGGATGACTTGGTGTTATTTTAGTACGAACCCTTGGATAGATCGATCGGAAAGAATAACTTTGAGGTGGTTGCGTACTCTACAAAAAATTTCTTCTTATGTTCTCCGCTAGATAAGAACTTTGGAGTGATTCTTCATCGCACATCCACGGATGGTTATATGATCCAATTATATTAGCATTGTTTGCACCAGCGAAAGTACGAATCCTAGGCCTTGTTTTCAAGCATTGCAATATCGTTTGTGCTCACTTTTGCTACTTGCTATCTTGTTGTTTTTATTGTTCGTATTACAAAAATCAATATCTACTATCCATATTACACTTGTATCACCATCTCTTCGCCGAACTAGTGCACCTATATGATTTACCATTGTATTTGGTGTGTTGGGGACTGATGGGCCTCGAACCCCTCGTTGGTTACCCCAAGTGGAAGGTGTAAGATGCAGTAAGTAGAAGTGTTTTCCCCTAGCAAAGATGCCAAGGATCGATTCCCCAGAGACTCCTAGGTTCAACAAGTAGGTGTCAACTGCTAACGGCGCAATTAGCAATCAACGTGGACCTGCACACAGATACAAATAACTTTGCTCCCAACGAGTACAGAGAGGTTGTCAATCTCTCCGGCCTTGTAGTTCACAAAGGGTTAAAAGCAATGATAGTAGTGATAGATAGTTTTTTTGCAATAGTAAGTAAATAGCGAAAAGTAAATAGTGGATGTAATCAATGATGGTAATATGGACCGGTGTCTCATGATGTTCACTAGTGATGTCTCTCTCCCAAAATACGATAAAACAGCTATGTGAGGTAAACAAATTACAGCTGGGCAATTGACAGGACCACGAACACAAACCAATGCTGACTACATTGCAAGAAAGGTTGAGGTTCAAAGCATGGGCGGTACGCCAAAGTAAGTAGACCGAAATCCATCAATATCTACTACTAATCATCCACCTTGAGATATCTATCCAGAACATCTCGCTGGTATTAAGTTGCAAGTCCCACCCATAGTGTAAACTCAATGCAACAGACAACTGCATTAAAAGAACTTTGCGTAAAGTAAACAATCCTTGCACCCGCGGGCACAAGCACCGTTGTTTTCCCCCTTGTGGCAATAGCACATCCCCTAGACTCATGTTTCTGTCACTCAAGCTAGTCATCGAGGGGCATGAACCCACAATCGAGCATAACGTTCCCTCTTGGAGTCACTACCTATTACTCGGCCAAAGCAATAAATAACAACGGAGAACATGCAAGAATTACTTATGAACTAAAATATATAAGAGGTGAATCAAATATATTACTCAAGATCAATCTGAACATAATCTCATAATCCATCGGATCCCAGCAAACTCAACATAGCAACAGCATAAGGATTACATAGGTGCCTCGATCATGTAGGGCAGCTCACGAGGACTAATTAGTGAAGCATAAGAACGGGAGGAGAACATCACATAGCTACCGGTCATGGACTCATGGTCCAAGGGAGACTACTCACGAGTCATCCGGGAGGCGTCCATGGTGGTGGAGAAGCTCCCGGTGGTGATCCTCCCCTCCGGCAGGGTGCCGGGAAGAGTTCTCCTGGTGCTCCCGATCTTGGAAGCGGCGACGGCGGCGGAACAGAGATGGGATCGTGAAAAGAAGTCCTGTTCTGAGGGTTTCGGAGAGTCCTTTAAATATATGCCAAAGTAGGGCACCGGGGGAGCCTCGGGGGGCCCAGGCGCCCCCCCGGCGCGGCCCAGGGGGGGCGCGCCCACAGGGCGCCTGGAGCCCCTGTGCCCCCCCCCCCCCAGGTTGCCCTTCGGACGCGGTGTTGTTTCCGTATCGTTGATTTTTTATATAATTTTTCTGGATTTTTCCGGGCAGTTCTCAAAACGTGAAAACCTGAAATACAAAAACAGCCGAAAACAGAAACTGGCACTGGGGTGCACTGGATTAGTAAGTTAGTCCAAATATGATCAAAAGTGTATGGAAGTGTATGAATATCATAGCAATATCACCCAAAAGTGGCATGGAGTAAGCAGAAATTATAGATACGTTTTGGACGTATCAACATCCCCAAGCTTAATTCCTGCTCGTCCTCGAGTAGGCAAATGATAACAAGAATAATTTCTGTGGTGGCATGCTATTAACCATATAGGACTTTCTCATAGTCATATGACAAAAGCTTACTAAGACAATGATTCTAAAGTAATTAAGTTGTCTCAAGAGAAAATCACAAATGACTGAAAGTTTTACAACATGAAACTGAAACATCAAAAAGATTTGCAATGAACATGATGTGCAAATATGATCAAGTGATATCTAGCTTGCCCCCTTTAGTGATGCAAAACATAAATGCAAGGGCACCTTCAAGGTTTAAGTGATGACTAGATACAATCATTTCAGAATAAACGATATCACAATCATGCAAAAGACAATGATGCTTTGGGACAATGCACATTACACTCAGAATGACAATCATGCTCTCAGTAGTTGGTGCTTCAAGTGCTAGAGCTTTTTATTTTGGAAACATGGAAGCAATTGTGTCAACGGTAGTAGTACTTCATATGTGTCATGCATAAAACATCCTATAAGTTGCAAGCCTCATGCATCGAATACCAATAGTGCTCGCTCCTTGTCCTAATTAGCTCGGATCCCCATGGGTTATCATTGCATTGCATATGTTTTAACCAAGTGTCACAAAGGGGTACCTCTATGCCACCTGTACAAAGGTCCAAGGAGATAAATCGCATTTGATTTCTCGTTTTTGATAGATCTCAACTTGAGGACATCCATACCGGGACAACATAGAAAATAGATGATGGACTCCTCTTTAATGCATAAGCATATTCTCATGAGAGATTGAGGATTAAGGTCCAAGCTAAAACTTCCACCATGATGCATGGCTTTGGTTGGCGGCCCAATGTTCTTCTCTAACAATATGCATATTAATTCAACCCACGGTAAATCACCCTTACTTCAGACAAGACGAACATGCATAGCAACTCACATGATATTCAACAAAAGTGTGACAGTTGATGGCGTCCCCAGAAACATGGTTACCGCTCAACAAGCAACTCATAAGAAATAGGATACATAGGCAACATATTCTTTACCACAATAGTTTTTAGGCTACTTTCCCATGAGCTATGTATTGCATGGTTAGTTTGCTTAGTGCAGGTGGAGGTTAGCAAAAGACTGGGAGCGACCAACTAAGAGAGCAATGACGGTCATAATCATGCAGAGCGACAAAGCAATATTGAATCAGGCATGGTAGTTATATCGCTACTCAGAAATAAAAGATCATCAAGGCTTGACAGACTTTCTTTACAGTCTTGAATATGCGTGAGCATACGCCAAGTCAATCAAAATAAATTCTCGAAGGAAGATATTACTAGACCATACCATATCATAGGCAAACAAACCAAGTTGGTACTCCAATAACACATTGGGAACCCCCCAGCTATTCGAGATTAACCAAAAGAAAACCTGAACTACTAAGCACCATCATGAAAGTAGCATCTTTATCATAGACACATTAACCCATGCAACGGAAGCAAACTCTCTTAATAAGGTGAGCATGGTAATTAAAGAGAGTTCAAGCAACCAACTAAATAAAAGCTCTTGAAAAGATAAGCATGAATACTAAGAGCAGAGTATGATAGTAGCTATTTAAAAGGCAAAGAACACACACAGCATAGATAGACATGAAAATTCTATGTAATGTTCTAGGTAGAAGTGGAGCGTGTTTCTCTCCCACATAAAGGAAGGATGGGTTCCGACTCGTTATGAAAAACTAAAAAGAAAACTAAAAGCAAGACGCTCCAAGCATAGCACATAACACATGAAGTGATAAAAATATAGCGGAACGAAAGACGAACTGGTAATGTTGATGGAGAAGGGGATGCACGGGGGCATCCCCAAGCTTAGACGCTTGAGTCTCCTTGAATATTTCTTGGGGGTGCACGGGGGCATCCCCAAGCTTGAGCGCTTGACACTCCTGAATCTTTTTATCATCTTCCCTCGCACACTTGAAAACTCCCTTCATACACAACTCATCATAATCTGATTAGCGAGGTTTGTACCCTTAATAAAATAATTATACCTTGCTGGAAATAAGGATATTCTTGAAGTTCTACTGTTTCTCAAGATTGCCAAAAGGTTTTTGCAAAGAAAAAGCAAGTTCTCAATTTGCAAAGTGAAGGTAAGGCAAAACAGGACAGAATCTGTGAAAAACAGAACAGCAAGCAGTAATTGACCTGATCGGGATACTTCTGCAACTCAAATCAAAAAACTCAGAACTGACGCACGAAAGACAATTAAATAGAGAACGCTGTCGAAAAAATTCAGACCAAAAATATGATCTGGTGATTTTATAAGAATTTTTCTATCCAAGGACAAAATCTGTTTCCTGGACAACACCTCACAACTTTTGAAGTTTCTAGCTATCAGAGGCTATACTTGGCACAAATATGAAAAGCAAAGATACAATGATGATGCTACAGCAGTAAACAACATCAAGACACAACAAAAGCAAAAAAAATTATTCATGTGGGCTGCCTCCCAAAAGCGCTTTCTTTTATGCCTTTAAGCTAGGCATAATGCATAGATCAAGTTTTATCAAGAGTAAAAGAATAGCTAGCCCGTACAACGGACTCAAAAGGTAACTTGACCTTCTTACGAGGGAAGTGTTCCATCCCTTTCTTGAGAGGAAACTGAAATTTTATATTACCCTCTTTCATGTCAATGACAGCACCAACGGTGCGCAAAAAGGGACGTCCCAAAATAATTGGACAAGAAGGATCACATTCAATATCCATAATAGTGAAATCAACGGGCACATAATTATCATTGACAACAATAATAACATCATCGATCCTCACCAAAGGTTTCTTTATGGAAGAATCAACGAGACGAACACCAAAAGAACAAGAATCGTAAGGTTTCAATTTAAGCATATCATATATCCTTTTGGGCATAACAGAGGTACTAGCACCAACATCACATAATGCATAACAAGAGAAGTCATTCAAATAAATTTTTATCATAGGATCCCAACCATCTTCTAGCTTTCTAGGTATGGAGGCTTCTACTCTAAGTTTCTCCTCCCTAGCTTTGATGAGAGCATTAGTGATATGCTCTGTGAAGGCAAGGTTAAGCGTGCTAGTGCGGGGATCTCTAGACATCTTGTGAAGGAAATCAATAACTTCGGTAAGAGTGCAATTATCAAAATCAAGGTCACGAGCATCAAGTAAAGTAGTAGTGGTGTCCTTAAGGTTCACCTGTTTGGTAGTTTCTATAGCATCACCATTAATAGGTCCATTGGGACCAGGAGTACATTGGGTGCTAAGAGTGTGAACATCCTCAATAACTTGGATAGTAGCAACAGTGTGGTGGGTAGGAAGGCTCTTAATTCTTTCCTCTTCCTCCCTTTCTCTAGCCCATCTTTCGTTAAGCTTAGCCATCATCCTAATGTTTTCATTAATTTGTACTTGAGTAGCATTAATAGGGATGACTTCCCTCTCCTTAAGTGGAGATGTTTCAATTTTTAGCAATTTTAACTCATTGGCTAAGTGGTCTACCTTAAAAGAAAGATCATCTAGTTTATGTAGTTTCTCTTCTACATTCTTATTAAAGGCTTTTTGGGTAGTGATGAAATCTCTAAGCATGGTCTCTAGTTCAGTATTGGAGTTCTTGGTACTAGGATAAGCATTGTTGTTCCCATAAGAGTTAGAGGGGAACGGTCTAGAATTGTTACCAAAGTTACTCCTATAAGCATTGTTGTTAAAATTGTTTCTAGAGATAAAGTTCACATCTACTTGTTCTTGAGCAATCAAAGAATTTAAAGGAACATCACGAGGATCAACAATAGATTGCTTCGAAAGTAGAGACATAATCAAGTCAACTTTTTCATTAAGGGAGGAAATCTCCTCGACAGAGTTTACCTTCCTACCTGTTGGAGCGCGTTCGGTGTGCCATTGGGAATAGTTGGTCATCATCTCATCGAGAAGCTTCGTGGCAGCACCAAGTGTAGTTGACATAAAAGTTCCTCCCGCGACCGAATCTAACAAGTTCCGCGAGGTAAAGTTCAAGCCTGCATAAAAAGTTTGGATAACCATCCAAGTAGTCAAACCGTGAGTAGGGCAGTTCTTGATAAGAGACTTCATACGTTCCCAAGCTTGGGCAACGTGTTCATTATCAAATTGTTTAAAATTCATGATGTTACTTCTAAGTTGGATAATTTTAGCAGGTGGATAGTATTTTCCGATAAAAGCATCTTTGCACTTGTCCCATGAATCTATGCTATTTCTAGGCAAAGACTGAAACCAAATTTTAGCTCCTCCTCTCAAGGAGAAAGGAAAAAGCTTAAGCTTAACAATATTACCATCTATTTCTTGGTACTTTTGCATATCACAAAGTTCAACAAAATTGTTCAAGTGTAAAGCAGCAGCATCTCCAGCACCGGAGAATTGTTCTCTCATGACTAAGTTCAGTAAAGCAGGTTTAATTTCATATGAAGGTGCTGAAGTGGCAGGTGTAGTGATAGGTGTGCTGATAAAGTCATCGTTGTTGTGACTAGTGAAGTAACACAACTTGGTGTTCTCGGTGGAACCCATAGTAGCAAGCAAGCAAGATAACTATTTTTGTGATTTTCGATAAAAGGAACTAAAGCAAAAATGAAAAGTAAACTAACAAGACTAAAAAGCAAAGGTAAAAGATAGCATGCAACTCCCCTATCCTGAAGAGTGGAGTCCCCGGCAACGGCGCCAGAAAATACTCCTTGATGGGCCTCGAACCCCTCGTTGGTTACCCCAAGTGGAAGGTGTAAGATGCAGTAAGTAGAAGTGTTTTCCCCTAGCAAAGATGCCAAGGATCGATTCCCCAGAGACTCCTAGGTTCAACAAGTAGGTGTCAACTGCTAACGGCGCAATTAGCAATCAACGTGGACCTGCACACAGATACAAATAACTTTGCTCCCAACGAGTACAGAGAGGTTGTCAATCTCTCTGGCCTTGTAGTTCACAAAGGGTTAAAAGCAATGATAGTAGTGATAGATAGTTTTTTTGCAATAGTAAGTAAATAGCGAAAAGTAAATAGTGGATGTGATCAATGATGGTAATATGGACCGGAGTCTCATGATGTTCACTAGTGATGTCTCTCTCCCAAAAGACGATAAAACAGCTATGTGAGGTAAACAAATTACAGCTGGGCAATTGACAGGACCACGAACGCAAACCAATGCTGACTACATTGCAAGAAAGGTTGAGGTTCAAAGCATGGGCGGTACGCCAAAGTAAGTAGACCGAAATCCATCAATATCTACTACTAATCATCCACCTTGAGATATCTATCCAGAACATCTCGCTGGTATTAAGTTGCAAGTCCCACCCATAGTGTAAACTCAATGCAACAGACAACTACATTAAAAGAACTTTGCGTAAAGTAAACAATCCTTGCACCCGCGGGCACAAGCACCGTTGTTTTCCCCCTTGTGGCAACAGCACATCCCCTAGACTCATGTTTCTGTCACTCAAGCTAGTCATCGAGGGGCATGAACCCACAATCGAGCATAACGTTCCCTCTTGGAGTCACTACCTATTACTTGGCCAAAGCAATAAATAACAACGGAGAACATGCAAGAATTACTTATGAACTAAAATATAAAAGAGGTGAATCAAATATATTACTCAAGATCAATCTGAACATAATCTCATAATCCATCGGATCCCAGCAAACTCAACATAGCAACAGCATAAGGATTACATAGGTGCCTCGATCATGTAGGGCAGCTCACGATGACTAATTAGTGAAGCACAAGAACGGGAGGAGAACATCACATAGCTACTGGTCATGGACTCATGGTCCAAGGGAGACTACTCACGAGTCATCCGGGAGGCGTCCATGGTGGTGGAGAAGCTCCCGGTGGTGATCCTCCCCTCCGGCAGGGTGCCGGGAAGAGTTCTCCTGGTGCTCCCGATCTTGGAAGCGGCGGCGGCGGCGGAACAGAGATGGGATCGCGAAAAGAAGTCATGTTCTGAGGGTTTCGGAGAGTCCTTTAAATATATGCCAAACCTGGAGTCCCTGTGCCCCCCCCCCCAGGTTGCCCTTCGGATGCAGTGTTGTTTCCGTATCGCTGATTTTTTATATAATTTTTCTGGATTTTTCTGGGCAGTTCTCGAAACGTGAAAACCTGAAATACAAAAATAGCCGAAAACAGAAACTGGCACTGGGGTGCACTGGATTAGTAAGTTAGTCCAAATATGATCAAAAGTGTATGGAAGTGTATGAATATCATAGCAATATCACCCAAAAGTGGCATGGAGCAAGCAGAAATTATAGATACGTTTTGGACGTATCAGGGACACAAGATACTCTTTGGTATTTGGTTCCAGGGTTGTTTCAAAGAGACCGTCTTCATCTTACGCCTCCCACGGATTGGTAAACCTTAGGTCATCCACTTGAGGGAAATTTTTTATTGTCCTATAAAACTCTGTGCTTGAAGGCCCAACACGAGTCTACAAGAACAAGCTGTGTAGTAACCACGCCAAAAATCCTTCGCGTCTTCTTTGCGTTTGCACACTCTAACTCCCATCCCTTACATTCTTGCACTTGCATGTTTTACTCTTTCTGCTGTTTATCCTCTTGCCATGCTTGTGTAAAATGTATTGTGTGTCCATTAACATGTGCTAAACTCCACCTTATCTTGAAGAAACTAAAATCTGCCACTTGTACTTGTTAAGGGTCTCCCCCCTATAGACCCCTCTTCTCAATCCCTTCAGGTTCACCAAGAACACTTGAGGTAGTTCTAGAGACAAGACTGTGAGCCTTTTATATTCGGTTTATCATTCCACACGTGCATATGAGTTTTCCACCAAATCACATATTCCAAAATCATAGTAGTTATAACATAAAATATAATTAAACTCCATAATTATGAATATGGAAATATATTAATACAAATATTATTACCTCTAGGGAATATTTCCAACAGTGGGTGCAGGGGCCGGCTTGGGCGCGAGCTCGAAGGCGTCTGGCCGGGGTGCGGACGTCCACTAGATCAGGATTGGGTACATGGTGATCTTCAAGTTGTTGACTCCCGACATGCTGAAGGTAATCGTCTTCAACGACGACAACATTGAAGTGGTGACCAAGTGCGGGAGGCACGACGATGCCTTCGTCGTGAACGTCTAGGAGAGCTCTCTGTTACACGTGTTGGTTTGGTTAGGACTATGTCGTATTGGTTTGGTTGAAAGTTGCTCATTTTAAGTGTCGTGCTATGTTTGAAAACTACTTGAATTGGTTTAAACCTATGTTTATATGCTATCTATTTATGTGTCATTGGATTGTTCTTTCTACCTAGTGTTGGTAACCTGACCACTTCCACGAGGAGGTTATCATGCAACATGCGGTGCATGTAACCAAACACCGTCACTTGTGTTTCTGTATAAACAAGTGGGCAACCAAACATCTTACCTTTCGTTTCGCCCTCATGCAGACTAAATGGTATATAAGCAACCAAACAACATGCAAATGTTGATTTTTGTGTGTGCTTACCCTCGGTCAGGCTCAACCAAGACATAGATGCAGTGCAAGCAAAAGTAGACACGACAATCAAACACGGCCCATGGTGTCTATCATGTTATTCCAAAGAAATGCATATCGGAGGGGAAACTCTTACCATCACCCAGCGGATCGCCGCGGCCGCGTCCGTCACCTCCTTTGCGTTACACGTGTCCAAGTGAGAGCCTTATACCATCCTTTGTCAAACACGCTTCTGCAACATAAGCTATAAGCTATGTTTCTTAAACAAATGTACTATTGCAACAGTCTACGATGGGTTTACGTTTTGCAACAAAACTTCCCTTTCAAAAAAATTATGCAACAAGACCTCAGTTGTAAAAAATTGCAACAAAAACTCAGTTGTAAAAGATGCAACAAAGCTACTTTGCAAAAAAAATCTGCAGCAAGACTTGTGTTGCAGAAATAATTGTGCAACAAGATCTGTGTTGCGATGATGGGGCACGCTCGCCCATTTGATGTGGCAAATCTGATGGCTCATGGCCTGGCTGATGTTATAAAAAGATTAGCTGGCGGATGCGTAGCCCGCCCTTAAAGGTGGAAGAGAAGCGTAGGATATGTTTTTAACACATAAGCGGAGGATTTCCGCCATGATATACTACGTGCACGGTGCCCGGAGCATAAACTTGGCCATGGGAAGCCCGACCCAAAAAAGTCTGACCTGACCTTGTCCACGGGCCGGGCCCGGGCCTAGATTTCAAGCCAGACGGTCGGGCAGGGCCCGTCATATTGGCGCATTAACGAAGAGGCCCGGCCCGAGGCCCAACGGGCTTTTAGCGTGATGGGTCGGGCTTGGGCCTAATTTTTAGGCCCGACGGCCCGGCCCGGCCCGACAAATGGCCAGGTATCACTACTAGGGAAAAGCCTAGCAGTAGCGCGGGTATTTTGCCTATCAGTAGCGTGGGCAGCCGCGCTACTGATAAGGTGCTACAACTAACATGTAGCAGTAGCGCGTGTCATCCCACGCTACTGCTATACATGACTAGCAGTAGCGGGCTTTATTGAAACGCGCTGCTGCTAATATTTGCATCGCTTTTTACCAGGACGCGCTACTAGTAAGGGAGCGCTACTGCTAACTTTATTCCCCTCGCTATTGCTAGTTTTATTAATTTCTATTTTTTTCTGCATATTTGTTTTGTATTTGAACAGACTTTATACAATAATCTTTAGCATATCATACACATACAAATGTAATCATAACATATACATACAAATAGTCTCATCATAATCATCATCCAACACAAAGTGGTCTCTCGTCATCATCTCGAAAATAGCGACACAAGTCTCGATTACTTGCAACTACATCGTCATCCATCTAAACAATGATATACGCGAGAAGAGCTATAACTATGAGTGAGAGCGGAACTATGCAGTACATGAGTTCGTATCCCTCTCTCGCATTAGCGTGAACCCAAACTAACTACTGGTTGTCGCTCGAAAACCGGTACACCTGGGCCTGACACTCTGGCCACTCGTCGTATACTCCTGGCGTAGCACTTCTTCGCCATCGATGATCTATGCACCTGCATCGTCACATGAGTCAATGATATGCAACATATATAGTTGAGCAACAGAAAGAGACAGACTTGGCAAAAATAGAAGCAACCTATCATAAGCATAAATAACAAAGTTCATCGTACGCAAAATGCCCTAACTAGAGTGATCTTCGCTAGTCGGGGAGGACGGTTTAATTACATCACAAATAAAGTTTCGTCGTGCATAACTCAAAGTTTCATCATACATAAAGTATGGACTAAACGAACACATTGTCATATATCGACAATCACTCCAACATGTCGTGACATCCATCCAAGTCAGGGAGATAGTCCCAGAGCTTAGTGAAAGGCTTCAGGTCGAGACGCTGAGCGGCTACGCGTGTTCGAACGTCTTCCAGCGACATTTGTCCTTCTTCGCAGAACATCCCTGTTTTTCGATGACCTCTTTCATGATGATTTGGGCAAGTTCACTCTGGATGTGATAGAACTCAGCTCAAAGTCGATGATCCTTGATATCTCCTAAGTTCTTTGCCAATTGCAGAATATGGGCATCGTCAGATGTAGGTGACATGCGAAGGTTCTGTTGATCCTGTCTGCACTCCAGCATGTGGTGTAGGACATAGAATCCATCATTAAGAGAATCACTCGGTTGCTGGATGCAGCAGAAGTCGGTCTTATGGCCTAAGGCGGGTCTGCCGTCCCTTTTCTTCTTGTCCTTGACCTCTCCATCCCGTGCGCTGTAGTAAAACATAGCACTGTCCAGAACAGACTTGATGTGGGTGTAATCCTTTTTGTTAATGTTATTCGACGAGTCCAAGTAAAGAGCGTGGGAGTATCGAGGGTAGAGGATGATGATGATTGTCAGACTATCCTTTACAATCTCGGAGTAGGGTTCCTTTTTCTTGACGATCCAATGTTTCACCCATGCTTTCCAGGCGGCCAACGCGTCGCTAAACTTGGTCATGGCGTGTTTGTTTATCTTCTTCATTGCCGGGTCTTTATCTGGATTTTTATAATCCTTTTCATTCCGGCCCGGGAACAAGAATATCTGGTGCAGCTTATTTAGGAGGGAGGGCCTCATATTATCTATCTTCTGTAGTTTCTCATCGTTGATGGTGGCGGTTCTCCGTATGATGCAGCCTATTTGATTGCCGTAGCATGCGCGCGCTTTCGCGGGCGCTTTTGGCTCAAAAATGTCGTCGTCCACCTCCGTGACCACTAGTCCAGTAGTCCTGAGCTCGTTTATGCATCGTTGCCTCTTTGCTTTCGGTTCTATACCGACTCCACTAGTCTCGGCATCGATCTCAGTCTCAGCGCCGGTCTCGATGCCGGTCTCAATCTTAGTGTCGGTCTTAGTCTCAACACCGGTCTCGATGTCGGTCTCAGTCTCCGATGTGACAGGTGGGCCAAGCAACATCAACCATTGATCATCGGCTTCCCTCAAAAATTCGTCTGCTGCCGGGTAGATGTTGTCGCAATCACCAGAACCCTGTCCTTCATCGTTGCTAGCCATGTTTCCTACGATTAAATCTAGTCAATTAATTCTAGACCTAATAAAATGAATAATGACATAAAAAGGCCTATGTTTTGCAGGAATGTTGACTACTTCCCGGTGCGGCAAATCCCGGGCACTCGATATGTCCTAGTTTGTTGCACAAGTCATGCCGAAATTCACGGAAAATTTCGGCATGACCTTCGCTAAAAAGTGGACAAATCGAGCACCTGAAATTTGCCGGAACAGAAATGAATCAACATTCCGGCAAAACATAGGCCAGTCGGCTTCATTCCCTGGAAATAGTGTTCAAATATCCATCTTCGACACCGCAACACATGTCCAAATATACACGAGCAACCACATGTCCAAATATACATGTCCAAATTTCACAAGCTAATTCAAAAACTAAGTGTAGAAGAAAATTCATTTAACTACTAATAGAACAAAAATCAGTTAACTTTAGTGCTCTATAATGATGAAAGGCAAAAAATTCAGTTAACTACTAATTTCATTCATTTAGGTTATTCATTTAACTTCACCTAATTAACCTACTGTACCACTACTACTAGCAGCACTACTAACCTAATTAACCTAGCAAAACCCTACTTCCCTAACTAAAAAACATCTAATTAACATCTACTAGTACCACTACTGCCCTAACCTAATTAACATCTACTAGTATCACTATATACTACTAGCATCACTCCTACAACATTTTCTTCATTTTTTTCTTTTAAAAAACATCTATGAAAACAAAAACCCTAATTAAACCCTACTGCCCTAACTAACTTTTGTTGTAATCCATTATTTTGCTCTAAACTAATTTTTGCTCTAGCATCTACTACTTAACATCTTTTGCTCTAAACTAATTTTTTTGCTCTAAACTAACTTTTGCTTTAAACTAATTTTTGCTCTAAAATGCAGAGAGAGAGAGAGAGAGGAGGGGTGGGGGCTTATAGAGAGGGAAGAGATGGTGGTGGGGAGGTGCTCGGCGACGGAGGCAGGGCGGGCTCGGGCTCGGGAAGCGGCAGTCCTGCGCGGGCTCGGGCGGCGGTGAGGTCGAGGGCGGCGCGGTGAGGTCGAGGGCGGCCTCGGACGGCGGAAGTGAGGATGAGGGCGGCCTCAGGGGGAGGCGGTGAGGTTGCGGGTGTCGACGTCGGCAGGAGACGGCGGCGAAGTGGGGCGACGACGAATTGGGGAGACAGCGGCGAAGTGGGGCAAGGGATTTGGGGGAGAAGTGGCGGCCGGGGGGAGGGAAACCGCTGGTTAAGTGAAACATAATGGTAGTGCGTTACTGAACACGCGCTATAGCTAAGTTAGCTATAGCGCGTTTGAGTAAACGCGCTACTGCTATGCCTGTCTCCTTTTTTTATTTTTTATATTATTTTTCTTTACATTTTATTTTGTTCCTTTCTCTTTTTTCTATTTCTTTCATTTTCATTAACTTTTCCATTTGTTTTCATTTTATTTTCTTTTCGTTAGCAGTAGCACCTTACACCTAAACGCGCTGCTACAACAATTTTAGCGGTAGCGCGGTTTTTATAAGACCGCTACTACTATGTGTAGCCTATCGGCTTAGTGGTGGGAATTTTAGTAGTAGCGCTTTTACCATGAGACGCGCTACTGCTATATATGTATCTACCCTTGCTTTCCAGGCGGCCAACGCGTCGCTAAACTTGGTCATGGCGTGTTTGTTTATCTTCTTCATTGTCGGGTCTTTATCTGGATTTTTATAATGCTTTTCATTCCGGCCCGGGAACAAGAATATCTGGTGCAGCTTGTTTAGGAGGGAGGGCCTCATATTATCTATCTTCTGTAGTTTCTCATCGTTCATAGTGGCGGTTCTTCGTATGATGCAGCCTATTTGATTGTCGTAGCACGCGCGCGCTTTCGCGGGCGCTTTTGGCTCAAAAATGCCGTCGTCCACCTCCGTGACCACTAGTCCATTAGTCCTGAGCTCGTTTATGCATCGTTGCCTCTTTGCTTTTGGTTCTATACCGGCTCCACTAGTCTCGGCATCGATCTCAGTCTCAGCGCTGGTCTCGATGCCGGTCTCAATCTCAGTGTCGGTCTCAGTCTCAACACCGGTCTCGATGTCGGTCTCAGTCTCCTATGTGACAGGTGGGCCAAGCAACATCAACCGTTGATCATCGACTTCCCTCAAAAATTCGTCTGCTGCCAGGTAGACGTTGTCGCAATCACCAGAACCCTGTCCTTCATCGTTGCTAGCCATGTTTCCTATGATTAAATCTAGTCAATTAATTCTAGACCTAATAAAATGAATAATGACATAAAAAGGCCTATGTTTTGCAGGAATGTTGACTCCTTCCCGTTGCGGCAAATCCCTTGCACTCGATATGTCCTAGTTTGTAGCACAAGTCATGCCGAAATTCACGGAAAATTTCGGCATGACCTTTGCCAAAAAGTGGACAAATCGAGCACCTGAAATTTGCCGGAATGGAAATGAATCAACATTCCGGCAAAACATAGGCCACTCGGCTTCATTCCCTGGAAACAGTGTTCAAATATCCATCTTCGACACCGCAACACATGTCCAAATATACACGAGCAACCACATGTCCAAATATACATGTTCAAATTTCACAAGCTAATTCAAAAACTAAGTGTAGAAGAAAAAACATTTAACTACTAATAGAACAAAAATCAGTTAACTTTAGTGCTCTATAATGATGAAAGAAAAAAATTCAGTTAGCTACTAATTTCATTCATTTAGGTTATTCATTTAACTTCACCTAATTAACCTACTGTACCACTACTACTAGCAGCACTACTAACCTAATTAACCTAGCAAAACCCTACTTCCCTAACTAAAAAACATCTAACTAACATCTAATAGTACCACTACTGCCCTAACCTAATTAACATCTACTAGTATCACTATATAGTACTAGCAGCACTGCTACAACATTTTCTTCATTCTTTTTCTTTTAAAAAACATCTATGAAAACAAAAACTGAAAGGATCGATATGGTTGACTAGAGGGGGGTGAATAGGCAACTAACAATTTTTAGCTTTTCTTAACCAATTTAAATTAAGCAACAAAGTAAGTTGTCTAGATATGCTACTATGATGACAACTTATAGGAAGCAAAGATAACAATCTCACAAGCAAGCTATATAAGATAAATAAGGAAAGCTTGCACAAGTAAAGGGAAGAAATAACCACAAGTGGAGTCGGTGAAGACGAGGATGTGTTACCGAAGTTCCTTCCCTTTGAGGGGAAGTACGTATCCGTTGGAGCGGTGTGGAGGCACAATGCGCCCCAAGAAGCCACTAGGGCCACCGTATTCTCCTTACGCCCTCACACAATGCAAGGTGCCGTGATAAAGGTTGTCAGAATCGTGATTTTGAATCGGATCGGACCTCAGATGGTAGGATTGCAAATCATAGAATCTTCACTATCAGGATCGTAGAAACGTAGATTGTATGAACTAAAATCATAGAATCATAGGGGTTAGTTTGGATCGTAAAGTCGTAGAATCGTATAACAGAATCGCGATTCTGACAACCTTGCCATGATTCCACTAGTGGTGCCCTTGAAGGAGGCAACCGAACCTTTACAAACAAGGTTGGGGCTATCTCCACAACCGAATTGGAGGCTCCCAACGACACCACGAAGCTTCACCATAATGGAATATGGCTCCGAGGTGACCTCAACCGTCTAGGGTGCTCAAACACCCAAGAGTAACAAGATCCACAAGGGATTAGTGGGGGGAATCAAATATCTCTTGGTGGAAGTGTAGATCAATGCCTTCTCAAGCAATCCCAAGGAAATCAACAATTTTGATTGGCTAGGGAGAGAGATCGGGCGGAAATGGAGCTTTGAGCAACAATGGAGCTTTTGGGGAGGAAGAGGTGAGTCTTCTTGGAGAAGAAGACTCCCTATATATAGTGGGAGAACAAATCCAACCGCTATCCCACATTTCTGCCCGCAGAGCGCGGTACTACCGCACGTAAGTTACGGTACTACCGCTCGTCCAGTGGTACTACCGCTCTGGTTGCGGTACTACCGTTGGTGCAGTACTAGCCAATAATAACTCTGATGCGTTAAAGCAACGGGCGGTAGTACTGCCTGAGCGGTACTACCGCACGTCCCTGCGGTACTACCGCAAGGCAGAGATAGACATGCCGAGGACTAGTGCGGACGAAATAAAATACATCCGCAACTACATCCGCAGAAATACGGTAGTAGCAAAAACACGACACGGTACTATCGCTTGACCCAAGCGGTACTACCGCGTAGGATGCGGAAGTAAAAAATTACTTCCGCACCTACTACCGCACTAGATACGACGCTGGGCCGGTCACACGGTACTACCGTGCTCGGGATACGGTACTACCGCTCTGTGCGGTACTACCGTGGTCCTGAGGCGGTACTACCGTGTGGCTGTGCGGTACTACCGCTCACTCTGGGCGGTACTACCGCGTGCCGGGCAGTTGTATTAGTAGGAAGCCATGGTTTTGTACTGACGAGGAAAACAGCCGGAGCTCTAGAGAAGCAAAGGAAAGGTGGTGCGAATGAGTAGACGTGTACGTGTTGATTCCACCCAAACCTTTCCGAAGCGGACCCATCTTAATAGTACGGCTTTCCTATTACTCAAATCCACCGAAAAAGAAGCAAAAGGAAACACCGTCTTCCATAGGTTCAGAGGGGCACATAATCGTCTTGTGCCTAGGTGAGATATATCTGAAAGAGCTTAGAGCACACGATTAGTCCGCAAATGCATTGTCATCAATCACCAAAACTACTTAGGGAGAAATATGCCCTTACAATCTCCCCCTTTTTGGTGGATTGATGACAATACATGATTTGCACAAGGATATATAAGTAAGTAGGCAAACCTAGTAAAGCAATAGAATATAAGTAAGCTCCCCCTAGATGTGTGCATACAAGGGAGAGTGCTTTGGACTGCACAACACGCATACTAGGATCAATGCTCCCCCTATATTCTACAAATAATATACTCCTTGCATACAAAGAATAAGAGTCTACGCACAATTGTAAGGAGGATAAGGTGAGCACATATAAAGGGTAAGTAAATCAACTGCTCACAACCTAATACAACATAGACATAATAACGAGTTCAACGATAGAGGAGCATATGTCTTACACCATATGAAAGTCTCACGCACATGACACAAACACAAGCAAGCAAACAAAGTTCGACAAACGAACAGCAAATAGACACGACACAAGACGCAAATCCTAACACTCTCTCCCCCTTTGGCATCGAGACACCACAAAGGGAAAGAGGACCTAAGATAGGTGGTAGCTCTGCCAGAAGATCTCAGTCGTCATGCTCTCCATCAGATTCCTGCTCCTCCTCCTCAGACTCAGACCACTTGTAGCCCTGTTGGGCAATCCACTCTGCCTCTGGAGTGATGATCTCCTCTGACCCACTGGCCACTTGACACATGCTCACCAAAGATCCTCATGATCTTCTTGTCACGCTGGCAAGATTGCTTGTGAGTCACATGTGCCTTGTACTGTCCCTGAGCTTGCATACAGAATAGGGCCTTCATCTTTCTCTTCGGCTTCTTAGCCCAAGAGGGCTCAGACGAGGGAGGAGCATATCCTCCAGAACTATCCTCAGTTGGCTCCTCCTCCACAAGCTCCTCATCTGTACCCATCTGTGCTGCAGCAGCCTCTGCACGGGTAGTGGTATTAGCCCAACGACTCTTGATGCAAAGTCGGATAGGCTCATGACGAATCCACTGAGGGGCCTCGAACTCCTCACCAGGGTAAAGCTTCTCCCAAGTCTTGGAGATAAGTAGAAACAGGAACGGACCGTAGATGGGCACTTTGTGAGTGTAGATCGCAAAGCGAAGCTCACACCACATGATATGGGAGATGTCAAGTGGTGGAGTCTGAGCATTGCGAGCCTCCTCACACATCAGCAGCATGTCAACGAGGTATGCATGTATCTTGTCCTTGTCTCCAACTCGAGGAAACAAGGTGTTGCGGAAGATCCTATGCATGATGTCCAGGAAGGGGTTCAACACCCATGTCTTCTTGCCACTCGCAAGTGTCTTCTCCACATAAAAAGGTAACAGACGGTCTTTGTTGGCAGATTATGCGTTGGCATGAGGCCGAGCTCCAATAGGGTCGTGGAGCCCCTTGTCAGCTACCTGAATCAGATCCATGAAGTCCTTCCAAGAAACAGTCATCTTGTGACCATTTGTCATCCAAGTCATGGTGCGGTCTTCCTTGGTATGGAAGTGCACCGAAGCATAGAACTGAGCCACGATTTCTGGGACAAAATCCATCTGAAAAGACATGATGTGCTCAATTCCAAACTGCTCCACCAGATCTAGAGCCTCGGCAAAGTAGGCCCGGTGATCATCCCTCCGCATGTGGGCCATGTCAATCCAATGAGCATCCACATACAGGTTGTGCTTGCTCTTGAGTACCTCTGTGTAGATACGATACTGCTGCTTGGTCCAGAATAGTTCATCTCCATGGAATTGAGCCCGGGGTTCTCCATAAGGATTGATCTTCCTCCTTGCCATGAACTCATTAGTTGGCATCTCCTCTATGGTCATAGTTGTTTCCTTGTGCTTGTTGGCGGCGGTCTTGAATTTGCGTTGGGGATTGGAGCCCTCTGGCACATCACTTGGGGTGCACAGACGCTTGGACCCGGTGTCACGGCTGGGATTGGTGCGACGAACATTGGAACCAGAGCCACCACCTAAGACACAAACACAAGAACACGACGGAAACACAAAGAGAATCAATGCAAAAGCCACAAAAAGGCATACAAAACATGTAGAAAGGATAATATGCATGCGCTACGAAGAAAATATGAACCAAGCGGTAGTACTGCTTGACGAAGGCGGATGTAAAATTTTAGTGCCGCTTAGGGAGCGGTAGTACCGCTTGGAAGAGTTGCGGTAGTACCGCGCAGAACGCGGTACTAAAAATTTACATCCGCGTCGTCACGGTAGTACCGCGGTTAGCCAGCGGTAGTACCGCTCGGGTCAGATCTGAAAAACGGATCTAGACTAGAACGCGCAGAACAACGAATGGTACTACGGCTGATCATAGTAACTTAGTAGCAGCATACTTACTAGCATTTCTATTGCATAACCACTCTCCTACATCCTAATCTTCTATGGATAAGAACAAGAAGAATACTAGAACAACAAGCATCTCCCCAAAACCTAAAAACAACAACCGGGCAAAAGGAAGAGGGGATTCGGGGAGAAACCTTCATCCACGGTGATGTCTACACACGCTTCTACTCTTGTAGACTATGTTGGGCCTCCAAGCGCAGAGGTTTGTAGGACAGCAACAATTTCCCTCGAGTGGATGACCTAAGGTTTATCGAACTCAGGGAAGTAGAGGTTGAAGATGGTCTCTCTCAAGCAACCCTGCAACTAAGATACAAGAAGTCTCTTGTGTCCCCAACACACCTAATACACTTGTCAGATGTATAGGTGCACTAGTTCGGCGAAGAGATGTTAAATGGCAAGTGATATGGATGGCAAAACAAAGTAATATAAATCTGTAATAAAAAGTGCAGCAAGCAAACAAGTGGTAAACGTGAGCACAAATGGTATTGCAATGGTGGAAACAAGGCCTAGGCTTCATACTTTCACTAGTGGCAAATCCCAACAACATTAACATAATCGAATCACATGATATTTCCCATAAAACATGCAAAGGGGACGCACTCGGAGGTCATTCCTTCGTGGTCAAGAGAGGACGAGAATTATGTAGGGCTACAAAAGCACACCTCAAAGTTCGTAGTTCTCAATCTAAGGATTTCCCAATGTCACCGCGGCCATCCAAAGAGAGTCCCACAATCACCACAACATATCTAAAGGATAGTCAAAGACAAGCACCAAGAGACTCTCAATCTTCAATCAACACACAAGAGAGGAAATCACTCATGAAAATATTGTTCTAATCCATGTCCAATAGACCGCTGTCACCTTGGTCTCGGGGATTATACTAGATAAAGACAAGTGAGTACATCAATCCAATACATAGAGGAAGGGGAAATATCATGGGATCACCCTAGATTAACATAGCCTATGATCGCAACGAAGATCACATCATGGGAGAGAGAATTGACCACATAGCTACTGGTAAGAACCTCAACCCCGAGGAGGAACTACTCCTGCATCATGGAGGGAGGAAGCAACATCGATGGAGATGAATCCGGGGGCACTTCCCCGTCCCGGCAAGGTGCCGGCGCAGGAATTCTGGTCCCCCGAATCTTGATGGCGATGGCGGTGGAGATCGGAATAGCGTCTGGAGAAAAGGGGTCTGGAATCAGGGTTTCCGCGACACGGTGTAAATATATGCCAAAGGGGGGCATCAGAGGGGGTCAGGGGTGCCCAGGCGCCCCCTGGCGCGGCCAGGGGGGCCGCGTGGGCAGGCCGCCTGGAGCCCATGTGGGTCCCCTCCGGCTCTACTTTGGCCGCATGGAAGCTTCCGGAACACTGATTTTTTATATAATTTTTCTGGATTTTTTCTGGCAGTTCTCGTAATGTGAAAACCTGAAATACAAAAACAGCCGAAAACAGAAACTGGCACTGGGGTGCACTGAGTTAATAGGTTAGTCCAAATATGATCAAAAGTGTATGGAAGTGTATAAATAACATAGCAATATCACCCAAAAGAGGCATGGAGCAAGCAGAAATTATAGATACGTTTTGGACGTATCAACATCCCCAAGCTTAATTCCTGCTCGTCCTCGAGTAGGTAAATGATAACTAGAATAATTTCTGTGGTGACATGCTATTAACCATATAGGACTTTTTCATAGTCATATGACAAAAGCTTACTGAGACAATGAATCTATAGTAATTAAGTTGACTCATGAGAAAATCACAAAGAACTGAAAGTTTTACAATATGATATTGAAACATCAAATAGATTTGTAATGAACATGATGTGCAAATATGATAAAGTGATATCTAGCTTGCCCCCTTTAGTGAAGCAAAACATAAATGCAGGGGCACCTCCAAGGTTTAAGTGATGACTAGATACAATGATTTCAAAATAAACGATATCACAATCATGCAAAAGACAATGCTACTTTGGGACAATGCACATTACACTCAGAATGACAATCATGCTCTCAGTAGTTGGTGCTTTTAAAAGAAGGTGGAGACTCTCGAACCGTGGCTTTTGTTGGCAAGGTTGAAAACCCGTAGTCGGAAACAAAGACAAAACATGTACCAGAGCTCTTGGTTTTAAAACAGAGATAATAATTTTTTTAGATCATGCATGTTTCGTCAACGAATGCTAGCAGACAACTCAATCACTTCTTGAGACGGACATGTTTCGAGGAACGGCTCACGAATGAGGACAATCACATCCTCTTAATCTCCTTTGTTTATCACAGCCAAAGTTTTCTGATTTCTCATGAACAAAGCGTGAAGGAGGGTTTGTTTGTTACATTATCTTTTTGAGCCGGGCGCACTCAATGCCAGTTCCTTCTCGTATTATGGGTTTGCACATTATACATGCAATCCCGGGGTGAAGCTTGTCCAACTTAAAAAGATCATGAATTAACTACTACTTCCTCATGAACTTAAAACAGAGGCACAAAATAGGAGTGCTTTTTCTTTGAATAATTTCGAGATGGTACATGCAAGTCTCCGTTAGGAATGGCAGGTAAATACCATGTAGGAAGATATGGTGGACTCATATGGCATAACTGGATTAAAAGGATGTGGATGCACAAGCAGTCAGTCCGCTTAGTACAGGCGAAGGTTAGCAAAAGACGGGGAGCGACCAACTAAGAGAGCAATGACGGTCATAATCATGCAGAGCGACAAAGCAACATTGAATCAGGCATGGAAGATATATCGCTACTCAGAAACAAAAGATCATCAAGGCTTGACAGACTTTCTTTACAGTCTTGAATATGCGTGAGCATACGCCAAGTCAATCAAAATAAATTCTTTGAAGGAAGATATTACTAAACCATACCACATCATAGGCAAACAAATCATGTTGGTACTCCAATAACACATTGGGAACCCCCCAACTATTGAGACTAACCATAAGAAAACATGAACTACTAAGCGCCATTATGCATGTAGCATCTTTATCATAGACATATCAACCAATGCAACGGAAGCAAACTCTCTTAATAAGATAAACATGATAACTAAAGAGAGTTCAAGCAACCAACTAAACAAAAGCTCTTTAAAAAGATAAGCATGAAAGTTAAGAGCTAAGCATGATAGTAGCTATTAAAAGACAAAGAACACACACAGCAAAGATAGACATGCAAATTCTATGTTATGTTCTAGGTAGAAGTGGAGCGTGTTTCTCTCCCACATAAAGAAAGCTGAGTTCCAACTCGTTATGAAAAGCTAAAGAAAACTAAAAGGAAAATTAAAACAAGACGCTCCAAGCATAGCACATAACACATGAAGTGATTAAAATATAGTGGAACGAAGGACGAACTGATAATGTTGATGGAGAAGGGGATGCACGGGGGCATCCCCAAGCTTAGACGCTTGAGTCTCCTTGAATATTTCTTGGGGGTGCATGGGGGCATCCCCAAGCTTGAGCATTTGACACTCCTGAATCTTTTTATCATCTTCCCTCGCACACTTGAAAACTCCCTTCATACATAACTCATCATAATCTGATTAGCGAGGTTAGTACCCATAATAAAATAATTGTTCCTTGCTGGAAATAAAGATATTCTTGAAGTTCTACTGTTTCTCAAGATTGCCAAAAGGTTTTTGCAAAGAAAAAGCAAGCTCTAGGTTTGCAAAATGAAGGAAAGGCAAAACAGGACAGAATCTGTGAAAAACAGAACAACAGGTAGTAAATGATTTTTCCGGGGCACTTATGCAACTCTAATCAAAAAACTCAAAACAGATGCACGAAAGACAATTATATAGAGCACGCTGTCGAAAAAATTCAGACCAAAAAGATGATCTGGTGATTTTATACGAATTTTTCTATCCAAGGACAAAATCTGTTTCCTGGACAGCACGTCACAACTTTTGAACTTTCTTGCAATCAGAGGCTAAACTTGGCACAAAGCTGAAAAATAAAGATACAATGATGTTGCTACAGTAGTAACAAACATCTAGACCACTAAAACTGAAAGTAAACATAACAAGGGTTGTCTCCCTAGAGCTCTTTCTTTATAGCCATAAAGATAGGCTTAAGACTTTAATGATGCTCTCGTAGGAATAAGAGTTGAAGAACAAAAGAGAGCATCAAGAAGCAAATACCAAACACATTTAAGCCTAACATGCTTCCTATGCATAGGAATATTGCAATAGAATAATTCATTGAAGCACAAAGCAACTAGCATAGGAAGGCAAAACAAGCATAACTTCAAAATATTCACCATAAAGAGAGGAAACTTCTTATTATTAAGATATTTAGAACCAAGTCTCCCTCTCTCATTATAAATTTCAGTGGCATCATGGATGAACTCAACAATATAAGCATCACGTAAAGCATTGTTACCACGATCCACATGCAAAAAGGTACTCTTACTCTCCACATAAGCATAATCTTTCTCATTGGTAATAGTGGGAGTAGGACTATCATAAACAACTTGAACACTATAGATTACTTGTGTATTGGGAGGGTGGTGTTCAACAAGGGAGTAATTCCCTCCATGATTATGACAAGTTTCATAAGGATAATTTCTCTTTATGTCATAGGTACCTTTATAATCACTATAGGTTGGAGTTATGACATCATCATAGTAGAGAAGAGCATTATCATTGCTAGCAACTATATTTGTAATCATGTTGTCTTTATTCTTACTAGCAAAAGAATTATCAATTATCACATCACTGGTGGGTAAAGGGTTTGCAATCCTATCGTCCCCGAGCTTAGAGCTTCCCATATCATCACTTTCAGAGTTGGTACCAAAAAGATTTGCAAGATCATAAGTAGCATTATCATCATTTTCCCAATCACAATAAGTAACATGCATATCATAATCAAAATCATCTTCAATAGTACCTACGAGTGTATCATCAAGATGATAATTAAGGCGATAAACTTCACCTTCTTCTTTAAACTTACAATCATTAGGATAAAAGTTGATGGGAGGAATATGCTCAGGCCAGGTTGATACCCATTCTTCTTCTTTCTTGCTCCTCTTCCTCCTCCTCTTCTTTTTCTTCTTCTTAACCTTAGGAGGGAGTGGTTGGAGATGAAGCTTCTCCACATATCCTGGTTTATCATTAGAAACAATGGGGGAAACTTGGGAGAAACTCTCCTTTTTATTAGCAGAAATATAAGAGACATTTTTATACTTTGGTAAAGTTCCCTCCTTTATAATCTTACCTATGTAATCATTTTCATGGCAATTAACAACACAATAGAGATGGCAATTTTGCAAAGTGTTTTTTATTCCTATGGCATTAACATCTAGCCATGAAGTCTTTTCTGATAACTCTTCACACATCAAAAATAACATAAGCTCATCATAAAGATCAGAGGTGATCGTGTTATCACACAACCGGTTAACAGTTATGTTTTGAAAGTTCATGCATTGAAAATTAAAGTGACCCTCTATACGGCAAAGTTCACAAGTAAAAGGATAAAGGTCACACAATTCTCTACCAATTTCATTTAAATCTCTGACACAAGTGATTGTTCTTTCATGCTTATGTTGCTTACAATACTTCTCTTCTTCAATCATAGGCCTTTCACAAGGTCTATCCACTCCACAAAAATTAACATGCTTATATAAAACTTCATTTTTAGGAATTGGATCATGCATGTTGCAATCATCATGAACAATTTCATTTTCTTTGCAAGTCTCTTTAAAAGGTTTATGATACTTGATCCAATCCTCCTTAGGCATATTAAGATGTGAAGCAAAAGATTTGAGGAAATCAACAAGGAGTTGAGAATCAAGCCCAAACTTAGCACTAAACTTATTAAAACTTGTAGTTTCAACAAAGGACTTAATGCAATCATACTCATAAATTATACCTGACTCTTTACCTTTGTCGATCTCCCAATCTTCAGTGTTGCGTTGAATTCTTTCAAGGAGTTCCCATTTAGCATCAATCTTTTTGTTTGTGAAAGAGCCCATAGAGGAAGCGTCGAGCAAATCTTTATCCTGTCGAGAAAGCCTCGCATAGAAATTAGTAATAATCATATCTTTGGGGAGCCCATGGTTAGGACATTTTAGCATTAGCGTTTTCAATCTCCCCCAAGCTTGATCTATGCTCTCTCCGTCATGAGGATAAAAATTATAAACATAATTCCTATTCTCATGGACTTCATGAAGAGGATAAAACTTGGAGTAAAAGAGAGACTGGATCTCTTCCCACTCCAGCAGGTGAGAGTCATTTAGTAGCCTATACCATTCCAATGCTTTTCCTTTCAGTGACAAGGCAAATAATTTCCTCATGACAAACTCCCTTGATACACCTGCAAGCTTAAATAATGAACATAGTTGTGACAGATATAGCAAGTGTTCACCGGGATGTCTGTCTCCTGCATAATGATCAGCCAAAACATAATCGATAATACCAGCTGGTATTTTATAGGGCACAATTTCAGTAGGGGGAGGAGCAACCACCACATGTGTGGGGCGTCTTCCCGCAAGCAACGATCCAATAGCAAGGTTGTCCATAAGCATAACTAGTGAAATAAAAACAAGAAACAAAAAGATTTAATTGCAAGATCTAAAGATATACCTTCAAGCGCTCACCTCCCCGGCAACGGTACCAGAAATAGCTTGATGTCTACACACGCTTCTACTCTTGTAGACTATGTTGGGCCTCCAAGCGCAGAGGTTTGTTGGACAGCAGCAATTTCCCTCAAGTGGATGACCTAAGGTTTATCGAACTCAGGGAAGTAGAGGTTGAAGATGGTCTCTCTCAAGCAACCCTGCAACTAAGATACAAGAAGTCTCTTGTGTCCCCAACACACCTAATACACTTGTCAGATGTATAGGTGCACTAGTTCGGCGAAGAGATGTTAAATGGCAAGTGATATGGATGGCAAAACAAAGTAATATAAATCTGTAATAAAAAGTGCAGCAAGCAAACAAGTGGTAAACGTGAGCACAAATGGTATTGCAATGGTGGAAACAAGGCCTAGGCTTCATACTTTCACTAGTGGCAACTCCCAACAGCATTAACATAATCGAATCACATGATATTTCCCATAAAACATGCAAAGGGGACACACTCGGAGGTCATTCCTTCGTGGTCAAGAGAGGACGAGAATTATGTAGGGCTACAAAAGCACACCTCAAAGTTCGTAGTTCTCAATCTAAGGATTTCCCAATGTCACCGCGGCCATCCAAAGAGAGTCCCACAATCACCACAACATATCTAAAGGATAGTCAAAGAGAAGCACCAAGAGACTCTCAATCTTCAATCAACACACAAGAGAGGAAATCACTCATGAAAATATTGTTCTAATCCATGTCCAATAGACCGCTGTCACCTTGGTCTCGGGGATTATACTAGATAAAGACAAGTGAGTACATCAATCCAATACACAGAGGAAGGGGAAATATCATGGGATCACCCTAGATTAACATAGCCTATGATCACAACGAAGATCACATCATGGGAGAGAGAATTGACCACATAGCTACTGGTAAGAACCTCAGCCCCGAGGAGGAACTACTCCCGCATCATGGAGGGAGGAAGTGATGGGCCTCGAACCCCTCGTTGGTTACCCCAAGTGGAAGGTGTAAGATGCAGTAAGTAGAAGTGTTTTCCCCTAGCAAAGATGCCAAGGATCGATTCCCCAGAGACTCCTAGGTTCAACAGGTAGGTGTCAATTGCTACGGCGCCAGATTAGTAGAAACCAACGTGGACCTACACACAGATACAAATAACTTTGCTCCCAACGAGTACAGAGAGGTTGTCAATCTCTCCGGCCTTGTAGTTCACAAAGGGTTAAAAGCAATGATAGTAGTGATAGATAGTTTTTTGCAATAGTAAATAATAACAGGAAAATAAATAGTGTATGTGATCAATGATGGTAATATGGACCGGGGTCTCATGATGTTCACTAGTGATGTCTCTCTCCCAAAAGACGATAAAACAGCTATGTGAGGTAAACAAATTACAGCTGGGCAATTGACAGGACCACAAACGCAAACCAATGCTGACTACATTGCAAGAAAGGTTGAGGTTCAAAGCATGGGCGGTACGCCAAAGTAAGTAGACCGAAATCCATCAATATCTACTACTAATCATCCACCTTGAGATATCTATCCAGAACATCTCGCTGGTATTAAGTTGCAAGTCCCACCCATAGTGTAAACTCAATGCAACAGACAACTGCATTAAAAGAACTTTGCGTAAAGTAAACAATCCTTGCACCCGCGGGCACAAGCACCGTTGTTTTCCCCCTTGTGGCAACAGCACATCCCCTAGACTCATGTTTCTGTCACTCAAGCTAGTCATCGAGGGGCATGAACCCACAATCGAGCATAACGTTCCCTCTTGGAGTCACTACCTATTACTCGGCCAAAGCAATAAATAACAACGGAGAACATGCAAGAATTACTTATGAACTAAAATATAAAAGAGGTGAATCAAATATATTACTCAAGATCAATCTGAACATAATCTCATAATCCATCGGATCCCAGCAAACTCAACATAGCAACAGCATAAGGATTACATAGGTGTCTCGATCATGTAGGGCAGCTCACGAGGACTAATTAGTGAAGCACAAGAACGGGAGGAGAACATCACATAGCTACTGGTCATGGACTCATGGTCCAAGGGAGACTACTCATGAGTCATCCGGGAGGCGTCCATGGTGGTGGTGTTGGGGAACGTTGCATGGGAAACAAAAATTTTTCCTACGTTCACCAAGATCAATCTAGGAGATGCTACTACGAGAGGAGAGTTGGATCTACGTACCCTTGTAGATCGCTAAGCGGAAGCGTTAAGAACGCGGTTGATGGAGTCGTACTCGCCGCGATTCAGATCGCCGAAGATCCTAGCACCGAAGCAACGGTGCCTCCGCGTTCTTCACACGTACGGCTCGGGGACGTCTCCTCCTTCTTGATCCAGCAAGGGGTGGAGGAGAGGTTGATGGAGAGACCGGCAGCACGACGGCGTGGTGGTGATGGTGGAGAAGGATTCCAGCAGGGCTTCGCCTAAGCACCGCGGGAGATGAAGATGTTATGGGAGAGGGAGGGCAGCACCGAGGCACAATCGTGTGTTGGCTGCCCTCCCTATACCTCTCTATATATAGGGGGAAGGAGGAGAGGGGGGCGCCCTAGGGTTTCCCCTAGGGGGGCCGGCGGCCAGGGCAGGGGGGGCGGCGGCCAAGGGCCAGGCCCTAGGGTTTCCCCCCCTAGGTGCCTTGCCCCCCAAGCCAGGGGGGGTGCGGCAGCCCTAGGAGGGTCCACCTCCCCTTGCGCATGAGGAGAGGGCCCAGGGGGGGGGCGCACAGCCCTATGAGGGCTGTGGTGTCCCCCCTTGTGGCCCATTAGGCCCAGAACCACTTCCGGGACCCCCGAAACCCTTTTCGGTAATCCGCCGATTTCCCTATGCTCCCCGGAACACTTCCGGACTCCGAAACCTTTCATCCTATATATCAATCTTCGTCGCCGGACCATTCCGGAGACCCTCGTCACGTCCGGGATCTCATCCGGGACTCCGAACAACCTTCGGTAACCATGCACTGTTCTCACTAACAACCCTAGCGTCACCGAACCTTAAGTGTGTAGACCCTGCGGGTTCGGAAACCATGTAGACATGACCGAGACACTCCCAGGTCAATAACCAATAGCGGGATCTGGATACCCATATTGGTTCCCACATGTTTCTCGATGATCTCATCGGATGAACCACGATGTCAAGGATTCAAGCAATCCCGTATACAGTTCCCTTTGTCTCGTCGGTATGTTACTTGCCCGAGATTCGATCGTCGGTATCTCTATACCTAGTTCAATCTCGTTACCGGCAAGTCTCTTTACTCGTTACCGTAATACATAATCCCGTGACCAACTACTTAGTCACTTTGAGCTCATTGAGATGACGTATTACCGAGTGGGCCCGGAGATACCTCTCCGTCACACGGAGTGACAAATCCCAGTCTCGATCCATGTCAACTCAACCGACACCCTCGGAGATACCTGTAGAGTACCTTTATAGTCACCCAGTTACGTTGTGACGTTTGGCACACACAAAGCACTCCTACGGTGTCAGTGAGTTACATGATCTCATGGTCATAGGAACTTATACTTGACATGCAGAAAACTATAGCGATAACTGACACGATCAAAAGCTATGTTTAACGTTTGGGTCTCGTCCATCACATCATTCTCCTAATGATGTGATCCCGTTACCAAATGACAACTCATGTCTATGACCTGGAAACCGCGGTCATCTTTGATCAACGAGCTAGTCCTGTAGAGGCTCACTAGGGACACAAAGTCTGTCTATTCATCCACACATGTATTTGAGTTTCCAATCAATACAATTATAGCATGGATAATAAACGATTATCATGAACAAGGAAATATAATAATAACTCTTTTATTATTGCCTCTAGGGCATATTTCCAACAAATAGTGTATGTGATCAATGATGGTAATATGGACCGGAGTCTCATGATGTTCACTAGTGATGTCTCTCTCCCAAAAGACGATAAAACAGCTATGTGAGGTAAACAAATTACAGCTGGGCAATTGACAGGACCACGAACGCAAACCAATGCTGACTACATTGCAAGAAAGGTTGAGGTTCAAAGCATGGGCGGTACGCCAAAGTAAGTAGACCGAAATCCATCAATATCTACTACTAATCATCCACCTTGAGATATCTATCCAGAACATCTCGCTGGTATTAAGTTGCGAGTCCCACCCATAGTGTAAACTCAATGCAACAGACAACTGCATTAAAAGAACTTTGCGTAAAGTAAACAATCCTTGCACCCGCGGGCACAAGCACCGTTGTTTTCCCCCTTGTGGCAACAACACATCCCCTAGACTCATGTTTCTGTCACTCAAGCTAGTCATCGAGGGGCATGAACCCACAATCGAGCATAACGTTCTCTCTTGGAGTCACTACCTATTACTCGGCCAAAGCAATAAATAACAACGAAGAACATGCAAGAATTACTTATGAACTAAAATATAAAAGAGGTGAATCAAATATATTACTCAAGATCAATCTGAACATAATCTCATAATCCATCGGATCCCAGCAAACTCAACATAGCAACAACATAAGGATTACATAGGTGCCTCGATCATGTAGGGCAGCTCACGAGGACTAATTAGTGAAGCACAAGAACGGGAGGAGAACATCACATAGCTACTGGTCATGGACTCATGGTCCAAGGGAGACTACTCACGAGTCATCCGGGAGGCGTCCATGGTGGTGGAGAAGCTCCCGGTGGTGATCCTCCCCTCCGGCAGGGTGCCGGGAAGAGTTCTCCTGGTGCTCCCGATCTTGGAAGCGGCGGCGGCGGCGGAACAGAGATGGGATCGCGAAAAGAAGTCCTCGTTCTGAGGGTTTCGGAGAGTCCTTTACATATATGCCAAAGTAGGGCACCGGGGGAGCCTCGGGGGGCCCAGGCGCCCCCCCGGCGCGGCCCAGGGGGGGTGCGCCCACAGGGCGCCTGGAGCCCCTGTGCCCCCCCAGGTTGCCCTTCGTACACAGTGTTGTTTCCGTATCGCTGATTTTTTATATAATTTTTCTGGATTTTTCTGGGCAGTTCTCGAAACGTGAAAACGTGAAATACAAAAACAGCCGAAAACAGAAACTGGCACTCGGGTGCACTGGGTTAGTAAGTTAGTGCAAATATGATCAAAAGTGTATGGAAGTGTATGCATATCATAGCAATATCACCCAAAAGTGGCATGGAGCAAGCAGAAATTATAGATACGTTTTGGACGTATCAACATCCCCAAGCTTAATTCCTGCTCGTCCTCGAGTAGGTAAATGATAACAAGAATAATTTCTGTGGTGACATGCTATTAACCATATAGGACTTTCTCATAGTCATATGACAAAAGCTTACTGAGACAATGATTCTAAAGTAATTAAGTTGTCTCAAGAGAAAATTACAAATGACTGAAAGTTTTACAACATGAAACTGAAACATCAAAAAGATTTGCAATGAACATGATGTGCAAATATGATCAAGTGATATCTAGCTTGCCCCCTTTAGTGATGCAAAACATAAATGCAAGGGCACCTTCAAGGTTTAAGTGATGACTAGATACAATCATTTCAGAATAAACGATATCACAATCATGTAAAAGACAATGCTACTTTGGGACAATGCACATTACACTCAGAATGACAATCATGCTCTCAGTAGTTGGTGCTTCAATCATAAAGGTAAAAGAAATGTTTAAGTGCTAGAGCTTTTTATTTTGGAAACATGGAAGCAATTGTGTCAACGGTAGTAGTACTTCATATGTGTCATGCATAAAACATCCTATAAGTTGCAAGCCTCATGCATCGAATACCAATAGTGCTCGCTCCTTGTCCTAATTAGCTCGGATCCCCATGGGTTATCATTGCATTGCATATGTTTTAACCAAGTGTCACAAAGGGGTACCTCTATGCCACCTGTACAAAGGTCCAAGGAGATAAATCACATTTGATTTCTCGTTTTTGATAGATCTCAACTTGAGGACATCCATACCGGGACAACATAGAAAATAGATGATGGACTCCTCTTTAATGCATAAGCATATTCTCATGAGAGATTGATGATTAAGGTCCAAGCTAAAACTTCCACCATGATGCATGGCTTTGGTTGGTGGCCCAATGTTCTTCTCTAACAATATGCATATTAATTCAACCCACGGTAAATCACCCTTACTTCAGACAAGACGAACATGCATAGCAACTCACATGATATTCAACAAGAGTGTGACAGTTGATGGCGTCCCCAGAAACATGGTTACCGCTCAACAAGCAACTCATAAGAAATAGGATACATAGGCAACATATTCTTTACCACAATAGTTTTTAGGCTACTTTCCCATGAGCTATGTATTGCATGGTTAGTTTGCTTAGTGCAGGTGGAGGTTAGCAAAAGACTGGGAGCGACCAACTAAGAGAGCAATGACGGTCATAATCATGCAGAGCGACAAAGCAATATTGAATCAGGCATGGTAGTTATATCGCTACTCAGAAATAAAAGATCATCAAGGCTTGACAGACTTTCTTTACAGTCTTGAATATGCGTGAGCATACGCCAAGTCAATCAAAATAAATTCTCGAAGGAAGATATTACTAGACCATACCATATCATAGGCAAACAAACCAAGTTGGTACTCCAATAACACATTGGGAACCCCCCAGCTATTCGAGATTAACCAAAAGAAAACCTGAACTACTAAGCACCATCATGAAAGTAGCATATTTATCATAGACACATTAACCCATGCAACGGAAGCAAACTCTCTTAATAAGGTGAGCATGGTAATTAAAGAGAGTTCAAGCAGCCAACTAAATAAAAGCTCCTGAAAAGATAAGCATGAATACTAAGAGCAGAGTATGATAGTAGCTATTTAAAAGACAAAGAACACACACAGCATAGATAGACATGAAAATTCTATGTAATGTTCTAGGTAGAGGTGGAGCGTGTTTCTCTCCCACATAAAGGAATGCTGGGTTCCGACTCGTTATCAAAAACAAAAAAGAAAACTAAAAGCAAGACGCTCCAAGCATAGCACATAACACATGAAGTGATAAAAATATAGCGGAACGAAAGACGAACTGATAATGTTGATGGAGAAGGGGATGCACGGGGGCATCCCCAAGCTTAGACGCTTGAGTCTCCTTGAATATTTCTTGGGGGTGCACGGGGGCATCCCAAAGCTTGAGCGCTTGACACTCCTGAATCTTTTTATCATCTTCCCTCGCACACTTGAAAACTCCCTTCATACACAACTCATCATAATCTGATTAGCGAGGTTAGTACCCTTAATAAAATAATTATACCTTGCTGGAAATAAGGATATTCTTGAAGTTCTACTGTTTCTCAAGATTGCCAAAAGGTTTTTGCAAAGGGAAAGCAAGTTCTCAATCTGCAAAGTGAAGGTAAGGCAAAACAGGACAGAATCTGTGAAAAACAGAACAGCAGGCAGTAATTGACCTGTTCGGGATACTTCTGCAACTCAAATCTAAAAACTCAGAACTGACGCACGAAAGAAAATTATATAGAGAACGCTGTCGAAAAAATTCAGACCAAAAAGATGAACTGGTGATTTTATACGAATTTTTCTATCCAAGGACAGAATCTGTTTCCTGGACAGCACCTCACAACTTTTGAACTTTCTAGCTATCAGAGGCTATACTTGGCACAAATATGAAAAGCAAAGATACAATGATGATGCTACAGCAGTAAACAACATCAAGACACAACAAAAGCAAAAATTTATTCATGTGGGCTGCCTCCCAAAAGCGCTTTCTTTTATGCCTTTAAGCTAGGCATAATGCATAGATCAAGTTTTATCAAGAGTAAAAGAATAGCTAGCCCGTACAACGGACTCAAAAGGTAACTTGACCTTCTTACGAGGGAAGTGTTCCATCCCTTTCTTGAGAGGAAACTGAAATTTTATATTACCCTCTTTCATGTCAATGACAGCACCAACGGTGCGCAAAAAGGGACGTCCCAAAATAATTGGACAAGAAGGATCACATTCAATATCCATAATAGTGAAATCAACGGGCACATAATTATCATTGACAACAATAAGAACATCATCGATCCTCCCCAAAGGTTTCTTTATGGAAGAATCAACGAGACGAACACCAAAAGAACAAGAATCATAAGGTTTCAATTTAAGCATATCATATATCCTTTTGGGCGTAACAGAGGTACTAGCACCAACATCACATAATGCATAACAAGAGAAGTCATTCAAATAAATTTTTATCATAGGATCCCAACCATCTTCTAGCTTTCTAGGTATGGAGGCTTCTACTCTAAGTTTCTCCTCCCTAGCTTTGATGAGAGCATTAGTGATATGCTCTGTGAAGGCAAGGTTAAGCGTGCTAGTGCGGGGATCTCTAGACATCTTGTGAAGGAAATCAATAACTTCGGTAAGAGTGCAATTATCAAAATCAAGGTCACGAGCATCAAGTAAAGTAGTACTGGTGTCCTTAAGGTTCACCTGTTTGGTAGTTTTTATAGCATCACCATTAATAGGTCCATTGGGACCAGGAGTACATTGGGTGCTAAGAGTGTGAACATCCTCAATAACTTGGATTGTAGCAACAGTGTGGTGGGTAGGAAGGCTCTTAATTCTTTCCTCTTCATCCCTTAGGGATGCAACCACTTCGGGTTTAGCTGCCATTTGGTTTATCAAAGTGGCCTGTGTGTGGGACATATTGGAAACTTGGGTCTCAGTGATAGTGAGTCTAGCCTGGAGGTTAGAAATCTCAATATTTATGTTCTCTAATCGTCTACTAATGTCTTGCAAAATAGCAGTATGCTCATTTAATTGCCTCGAGAAGGTTTTGTTTTGTTCATATTGGGTGTGCATGTAGTTCTTAGTGGCCTCCTCTATTTCTACCAGTTTCTCATAGCCAGACAAGTCTCTATCTTTTTGGAAGGAGTTCTTGATGTTAGGATAAGCATTGTTGCTCCCATAGGAATTAGAGGGGAACGTTCTCGAATTACTACCAAAGTTACTCCTATAAGCATCGTTGTTGAAATTATTTCTAGAGATAAAGTTAACATCTACTTGTTCTTGAGCAATCAAAGAATTTAAAGGAACATCACGAGGATCAACAGTAGATTGCTTCGAAAGTAGAGACATAATCAAGTCAACTTTTTCATTGAGGGAGGAAATCTCCTCGACAGAGTTTACCTTCCTACCTGTTGGAGCGCGTTCGGTGTGCCATTGGGAATAGTTGGTCATCATCTCATCGAGAAGCTTCGTGGCAGCACCAAGTGTAGTTGACATAAAAGTTCCTCCCGCGGCCGAATCTAACAAGTTCCGCGAGGTAAAGTTCAAGCCTGCATAAAAAGTTTGGACAACCATCCAAGTAGTCAAACCGTGAGTAGGGCAGTTATTCATAAGAGACTTCATACGTTCCCAAGCTTGGGCAACGTGTTCATTATCCAATTGTTTAAAATTAATGATGTTACTTCTAAGTTGGATAATTTTAGCAGGTGGATAGTATTTTCCGATAAAAGCATCTTTGCACTTGTCCCATGAATCTATGCTATTTCTAGGCAAAGACTGAAACTAAATTTTAGCTCCTCCTCTCAAGGAGAAAGGAAAAAGCTTAAGCTTAACAATATTACCATCTATTTCTTGGTACTTTTGCATATCACAAAGTTCAACAAAATTGTTCAAGTGTAAAGCAGCATCATCTCCAGCACCGGAGAATTGTTCTCTCATGACTAAGTTCAGTAAAGCAGGTTTAATTTCATATGAAGGTGCTGAAGTGGCAGGTGTAGTGATATGTGTGCTGATAAAGTCATCGTTGTTGTGACTAGTGAAGTCACACAACTTGGTGTTCTCGGTGGAACCCATAGTAGCAAGCAAGCAAGATAACTATTTTTGTGATTTTCGATAAAAGGAACTAAAGCAAAAATGAAAAGTAAACTAACAAGACTAAAAAGCAAAGGTAAAAGATAGCATGCAACTCCCCTATCCTCAAGAGTGGAGTCCCCGGCAACGGCGCCAGAAAATACTCCTTGATGGGCCTCGAACCCCTCGTTGGTTACCCCAAGTGGAAGGTGTAAGATGCAGTAAGTAGAAGTGTTTTCCCCTAGCAAAGATGCCAAGGATCGATTCCCCAGAGACTCCTAGGTTCAACAAGTAGGTGTCAACTGCTAACGGCGCAATTAGCAATCAACGTGGACCTGCACACAGATACAAATAACTTTGCTCCCAACGAGTACAGAGAGGTTGTCAATCTCTCCGGCCTTGTAGTTCACAAAGGGTTAAAATCAATGATAGTAGTGATAGATAGTTTTTTGCAATAGTAAATAATAACGGGAAAGTAAATAGTGTATGTGATCAATGATGGTAATATGGACCGGGGTCTCATGATGTTCACTAGTGATGTCTCTCTCCCAAAAGACGATAAAACAGCTATGTGAGGTAAACAAATTACAGCTGGGCAATTGACAGGACCACGAACGCAAACCAATGCTGACTACATTGCAAGAAAGGTTGAGGTTCAAAGCATGGGCGGTACGCCAAAGTAAGTAGACCGAAATCCATCAATATCTACTACTAATCATCCACCTCGAGATATCTATCCAGAACATCTCGCCGGTATTAAGTTGCAAGTCCCACCCGTAGTGTAAACTCAATGCAACAGACAACTGCATTAAAAGAACTTTGCGTAAAGTAAACAATCCTTGCACCCGCGGGCACAAGCACCGTTGTTTTCCCCCTTGTGGCAACAGCACATCCCCTAGACTCATGTTTCTGTCACTCAAGCTAGTCATCGAGGGGCATGAACCCACAATCGAGCATTACGTTCCCTCTTGGAGTCACTACCTATTACTCGGCCAAAGCAATAAATAACAACGGAGAACATGCAAGAATTACTTATGAACTAAAATATAAAAGAGGTGAATCAAATATATTACTCAAGATCAATCTGAACATAATCTCATAATCCATCGGATCCCAGCAAACTCAACATAGCAACAGCATAACGATTACATAGGTGCCTCGATCATGTAGGGCAGCTCACGAGGACTAATTAGTGAAGCACAAGAACGGGAGGAGAACATCACATAGCTACTGGTCATGGACTCATGGTCCAAGGGAGACTACTCACGAGTCATCCGGGAGGCGTCCATGGTGGTGGAGAAGCTCCCGGTGGTGATCCTCCCCTCCGGCAGGGTGCCGGGAAGAGTTCTCCTGGTGCTCCCGATCTTGGAAGCGGCGGCGGCGGCGGAACAGAGATGGGATCGCGAAAAGAAGTCCTCGTTCTGAGGGTTTCGGAGAGTCCTTTAAATATATGCCAAAGTAGGGCACCGGGGGAGCCTCGGGGGGCCCAGGCGCCCCCCCGGCGCGGCCCAGGGGGGCGCACCCACAGGGCGCTTGGAGCCCCTGTGCCCCCCCCCCCAGGTTGCCCTTCGGACGCAGTGTTGTTTCCAAAATATGAATATCATAGCAATATCACCCAAAAGTGGCATGGAGCAAGCAGAAATTATAGATACGTTTTGGACGTATCAGGAAGCAACGTCGATGGAGATGAATCCGGGGGCACTTCCCCGTCCCGGCAGGGTGCCGGCGCAGGAATTCTGGTCCCCCGAAGCTTGATGGCGATGGCGGCGGAGATCGGAATCGCGTCTGGAGAAAAGGGGTCTGGAATCAGGGTTTCCGCGACACGGTGTAAATATATGCCAAAGGGGGGCATCAGAGGGGGTCAGGGGTGCCCAGGCGCCCCCCCCCCCCCCCCGGCGCGGCCAGGGGGCGCGCGGGCAGGCCGCCTGGAGCCCCTGTGGGTCCCCTCCGGCCCTACTTTGGCCGCATGGAAGCTTCCGGAACGCTGATTTTTTATATAATTTTTCTGGATTTTTTCTGGCAGTTCTCGTAATGTGAAAACCTGAAATACAAAAACAGCCGAAAACATAAACTGGCACTGGGGTGCACTAAATTAATAGGTTAGTCCAAATATGATCAAAAGTGTATGGAAGTGTATAAATAACATAGCAATATCACCCAAAAGAGGCATGGAGCAAGCAGAAATTATAGATACATTTTGGACGTATCACATGGCAAGAGGTCGAGGTGAGGAACGATCCCACCGGTCAGAATGCTAGGAGAGTGGCCGAGGGAGGAGATCCGGCGAGGTCCTCCGGCGACGTTCTTGAGAGGGAGAGAGAGAGGCGACGTGGGAGATATGAGATGAATGGGTATGGGGGAGTTAGAACTCCCCTGCCAGCTTATAACCCCCAGCCGTTCGGATAAGTGCGGTAGTACCGCGGTCATCGCGGTAGTACTGCCCAGGCGGAAGTACCGCACACGGAGCGGTAGTACCGCTCGACCAGCGGCTGTAAAAAATTACTGCCGTGCTGGTTGCGGTAGTACCGTATTCGCATTGTGGTAGTACCGTGAGTCCGTGACTACTCACGGTAGTACCGTCCCTCCAAGAGAATGCAAGTTTCGACAAGAGGCTTTTAGCAAAGTAAAAACGCACACACAAGGCACACGGAAAGAGAGACAACACACACCAAAAATAGCACACAAGACACTCCTCCAAGGAGGAGGTCGGTGGCCGAAACCACCTATGTTTGAGTTATTTGGTATGGCACCGCAAAGAACTATCCTTGGGCCCATGACCAACACTCGTCTTGAAGCACTTATACCATCTAACATTGCAAATGACAAAGACTTGATCAATTTATGCATAATGGGGGGAGGAATAGTTCATTGAGAGAACAATACTCTCCCTATGTCCATGCCTACATCTAGACAAGATAACTATATTGAGTGGGGAGGTGTGTGTGCAAGGTCTTAAGCCACATTGCTCAAATCGATGATATTTAGCTCATGCCTTAACTCGCGAAATCTTGCTTCATCCAACGGCATCGTGAAGATATCTGCAAGGTTATCATGAGTGTTGACATAGTGAAGCTCGATCTCTCCTTGCCGTATATGATCCCGGATGAAGTGATATCGAATCTCTATATGCTTCGTCTTGAAGTGTTGCACAGGGTTGAGAGAAATCTTGATGGCACTTTCATTGTCACACCAAAGAGGCACTTTGTCACAAGTGACACCGTAATCCTTTAAAGTTTGCTTCATCCATAGGAGTTGAGCACAACAACTGCCAGCTGCCACATACTCAGCTTCTATGGACGAGAGAGACACACAACTTTGCTTTTTGGAAGACCAACTTACCAGAGAGCAACCAAGGAATTGGCACCCTCCGGAAGTGGACTTCCTATCCACTTTGTCTCCCGCCCAGTCCGAATCAGAGAAACCTACAAGGTTGAAGTTTGCTCCTCTTGGTTACCATAAGCTAAAGTTTGGGGTATGAGCCAAATATCGAAAGATTTGCTTGACTGCCACAAAGTGACTTTCCTTAGGCGAGGCTTGAAACCGTCCACAGATTCCCACACTCAACATAATATCCGGTCTAGATGCACAAAGGTAAAGCAAGGATCCAATCATAGAACGATATACCTTTTGATCCACCGCTTTACCATTGGGATCAATGTCAAGTTGGCACTTGGTTGGCATTGGAGTAGTAGCCGGCTTGACATCACTTAGATTGAACCTCTTGAGCATGTCTTGAGTGTACTTGGCTTGTTTGATAAAGATTCCTTCTCTTCTTTGCTTAATCTCAAACCCAAGGAAGTACTTCAACTCTCCCATCATGGACATCTCAAAATGTGTGGTCATGAGTGCGGCGAACTCATCATTGAAAGCTTTGTTAGGTGAACCAAAGATAATATCATCAACATATAGTTGACAAACAAACAACTCCCCTTTGACCTTCTTCGTAAAAAGAATGGGGTCGATTTTCCCAATTTCAAACCCACGATCTTGTAGCAACTCGGTAAGATGCTCATACCACGCACGTGGGGCTTGTTTAAGGCCATAGAGTGCCTTATCGAGTTGATACACGTGATTGGGGAACTTAGGAGCCTCAAACCCCGGGGGTTGTTTGACATACACCAACTCATTAATAGGACCATTAAGAAATGCGCTTTTCACATTCATTTGTTGCAACTTAAAATTATGATGATAAGCATAGGCAAGCAACAAACGGATAGATTTAAGGCAAACAACGGGGGCAAAGGTTTCACCGTAGTCGATACCCTCGACTTGAGAGTAGCCTTGAGCCACCAGACGCGTCTTGTTGCGGATGACAATGCCATGAGCATCTTGCTTGTTCTTGAAGATCCACTTGGTTCCAATGACATTATGGTTCTCCTTTGGCCTCGGCACCAGACGCCACAATTTGTTGCGCTCGAAGTTGTGGAGTTCTTCATGCATGGCATTAAGCCAATCAGGGTCTTCGAGCGCCTCACAAACCTTTTGAGGTTCAACACAGGAGACAAAAGCTTGATGAGCACAATAGTTTGCTAATTGTCTATGAGTGCTTACCCTCCCTTTTGATGCTTCCAAGAATATTCTCCATGTGATGTTCTCTAGAAGCAAGCCTGGAGGCAATTTTTGCAGCACGACGCTCCAATTGCTCTTCAAGAGATAATTGAGGAGCACTGAGTTGATCATCTTGAGCGACGTCAAGAGCTTGATCTTGATCTTGAGCTTCCTCTTGATCTTGATCTTGCTCAGAGGAGAGAACTTGTCCTTGTGCATCATTTGGTGGCTCCCCACCATCTTGTGATTGATCTTGCACTTGGCCTTGTTCGTCCGGTTGAGGGCCTTCACTTTGTTCTTCGGAAGCGTGTGGGTCTTGGGTTGATGATGGTTCCACTTGTGTGGAACATTGTCCTTCTCCTTCGGCCACAAGGGGTTCCTAAATGGGTAGGATATATCCAACACCCATTCTTCTTATGGCTTGAGGAGGAATTTCATCACCTACATCACAAGTACCACTTTGCTCCACTTGGGAGCCATTATTCTCATCAAACTCTACGTTACTCGTCTCCTCAATGAGTCCATTGGACTTGTTGAGGACACGGTAATCATGAGAGTTTGTAGCATAACCAACAAATATGCCCTCACGAGCTCTAGATTCAAATTTAGACAAACGAGCACCTTTCTTGAGGATGAAACACTTACACCCGAACACCCGGAAGTACTTGAGATTGGGCTTGTTACCGGTAAGAATCTCATATGGAGTTTTGTTCAAGCCTTTGCGGAGATAGAGCCGATTTGATGCATGACATGCGGTGTTGATGGCTTCGGCCCAAAAGTTGTATGGAGATTGGAATTCCGCCATCATGGTCCTTGCCGTGTCCATCAGTGTCCGGTTCTTTCTCTCCGCTACACCGTTTTGTTGAGGGGTATAAGGTGCTGCATATTGATGTTTGATCCCCTCATCACTAAGAAACTCATCCAAGGTGTAGTTCTTGAACTCGGTGCCGTTGTCACTTCGGATCATCAAAATCTTTGCTTCATGTTGTCGTTGAGCTTCATTTGCAAAGTTGATGACGGTTTGTTGGGTCTCACTCTTCTTCTTGAAAAAGTATACCCATGTGTATCTTGAATAGTCATCCACAATCACCAAGCAATATTTTCTGCCCCCAAGACTATCAAAGGATGGAGGCCCAAAGAGATCCATGTGAAGGAGCTCTAAGGGCCTTTTGAGTAGATGATAGTCGTGGGAGGATGAGCCTTCTCATGCAACTTTCCTTCAATACACGCACTACAAGCACGATCTTTAGCAAAGTAACATTTGTTAGTCCACGGACATGGTCCCCCTTGAGAAGACTTTGCAAAGATCTCATATTGACATGGGCTAACAGGCGATGCCAAAGCCATCCCACATCAACTTTAGCCATTAGGCATGTCGCAGTCTTAGTGGGTTGCTCCGAGAAGTTAACCACATAGAGACCGTTCTCGACATGTCCAACATAGGCTACTTTAAGAGTCTTGCTCCACAAGAGGGCCACAGTATCAATATCAAAGAATGTAGCAAAGCCCACGAGTGAAAGTTGGCGAACAGAAAGTAAGTTATATGCAAGGGACTCAACAAGCATGACTTTCTCGATTGTGAGATCATGAGAGACAACAACCTTGCCAAGCCCCAATACCTTAGAAGATGAAGCATCACCCCATTCGATGTTGGTGGCCATAGATGAACCTAGATGCACGTCCACCACCAAGTCTTTGCTTCTGGTCATATGATTTGTGGCTCCACTATCGAGCAACCATGATCCCCCATCGGAAGCAAACTCCTACAAGAGATCAATGCTTGGATTTAGGTACCCATTTGGTAATGGGTCCTTTGAGGTTAGTAACAAGGGTCTTAGGAACCCAAATAGACCATTCAATGTACTCATAAGATAAACCAACAAATTTAGCAAAGACATGACCATCACTACCACGACATAAAACATAAGAAGGATTAAAGTCGCCGGCCATGTTTGATGGTATGGTGGGATTTTTCTTGACTCCACCACCCTTAACATTGTCCTTCTTCTTAGACGCGCCCTCTCCCTCTTTCACAAAGGTTTGTCGGAGAGGGGGAGGTAGCTTGGTCTTGTCATTCTTCTTCTTCTTGGGCTTGGGAGCAAACCCAATTCCTTCCTTGGCCATAACCTCCTTTTGATTACTCAAAAGATCGTTGAGGTTCTTCTCACCTTGTATACATGACACAAGGCCTTTCTCAAGTTGCTTCTTTAACTTGGCATTTTCTTCAACAAGATGTACATGCTCACAACATGGGTTAGTAGCCTTTGCATTATCAATCAACACCATGCGAGGAAAGATAGCCTTTTCCTTGGTTAGCGAGACTTGGAGTTGATCATGAGACTCCTTGAGGGAAGCATGCTTACCTTTCAAGGCCTTGTGAGCCTTGTCAAGTGTAACAAACTCCTCCTTGAGTCTAGCATGGTCAACCCCAAGTTTTGCCTTCTCGGAGTTAAGCATACGAGAGACAACTAAAGCATGATCGAGTTCTTTCTTTAATTTAGCATGATCATCGTTGTGTGACTCCTCAAGAGCCAAACGAAGACCACACTCTTCCTCTAGAGCATTATAGAGATCCGATATCTCATCGGCATAGTCTCGACTATGTCCTTCCATTTTAGCAATGCTCTCCTTCTGAGCCTCGATCATGTCATTGGCCTCACCGAGTTGTTCCAAGAGAGTAACAAAGTGCTTCTTGGGTTTGCTCTTGAGTTTGCTCATAAACAACTCAAATTCATTCTCTTCCTCCTTTGCTCCCTCACTCTCATCAATACAATCTGTCAATGAAGGATTAGAAATGATGGTAGTATTGATATTTGGAGTTACCTTGTTGGTGGCCTTGGCCATGAGACACTTGGCGGTGATGTTCTCATTTGGTGAGTCGAAGAGAGATGAGCGCGGAGTAGTAGCAATAGCAATTGTGGCCATGGTGACCATCTCATCATCTTCATCATTATCATCATCCTAAACATATTCTTCTTGGGCCACCAACCCTTTAGGATGGGTCTTCTTGTTGAAGTTGTTCTTGTTGGGATAGGACTTGGCCTTGTCCTTTCGGATAAGCTTGCCTTCAAAGTCTTCTCTTTTCTCATATGGGCAATCTACAACAAAGTGGCTTACATTCCCACAGTTGAAGCAAGTTCTCACTCGTTGCTTGCCCTTGTTGCCACTTGAGTTGTTCTTGTTGAAGTTGGGCCTTGAGTTCTTCTTGTTGCCCCAAAATTGTCGTGAAGCAAGAGCCATGTGCTCATGATAGGCATATTTGGTGTCCTCGGGGCAACTCTCATCGTTATCCTCCTCCTCCTCTTCTTCCACACAAGCCTTGGCCTTCAAGGCAAGGTTAGGCTTCTTTGATCGTTGAGCTCTTAAAACCGCATTGTCGGCGGTCTTGTCCAAGATCCTCATGGCAATTAACTCATCCAACACTTCATTTGATGACAAAGTGTGGAAGTCCGGTCTTTGGCGAATGACGGAGGACATGGCCTTGTGGTATGGCATCATGGCCTTGAGAAACTTGCGCTTGATCCAATTGTCATCCGTGTCCTTGCTCCCATGATCTCGTAGAGAGACCGCAAGAGTGGTTAATCTCCGATAAAGTTCACGAGGATCTTCTTCTTCGATCATAGCAAACTCATTGGCTTCATCTTGCACAACTTCATAGTTTGAGCGTTGAATGCTTGCACTCCCCTTGTACATGGAGCCAACGTGCTCCCAAGCTTCCTTGGCCACGGTGAAGGGTCGAAGATGGGCAATGTCTTCGAAAGGGATAGCATCTTGAAGCATGCAAAGAACGGACTCGTTGAATTGATGATCCACAGCTTCTCTCGGAGTTAAGTTGTCGGGATCACGTGGATAAAAACCTTGCTCAATGATTCTCCAAAGATTAGTAGAGCAATGATTTAAATGACGTTTGAAGCGAAACATCCAAGTAGCAAAATCAGAATTTTTTATAAACTTAGGAGGAGGACCAACGGAATTTAAATGCAGAGTAGGAACGGGTCCTTCATAGTGGATAGGAAGAGCGGAGTGGGCAAAAATCCCACCCCCATTCTTAGTAACCGGGACTTGCTCACTACTAGCTTCTCCCTTGTCGGGAATAGCCTCCGACACGTTGGTAGTGGGACGACCCACTTCCAATGGGGTGGTGGATAATTTGAGTCCCTCTAGCAATTCTTTAAACATGCCTTTGACCTCGGTCGTTAGTGATTCTTTCAATGTGTCCATAGCCACATTGAACTCCTCACGAGAGACCGAGGCTCCCCCATCGAACGTAGGCAAGGATGGAGTTCCACCGGAATGTTCCTCCGTCTCAACTATGTTGTCAATCATACTCTTTGGACGGTAAAGTCCTTAAAAAGAGACGAGGTTCTGATACCAATTGAAAGGATCGATATGGTTGACTATAGGGGGGGTGAATAGGCAACTAACAATTTTTAGCTTTTCTTAACCAATTTAAATTAAGCAACAAAGTAAGTTGTCTAGATATGCTACTATGATGACAACTTATAGGAAGCAAAGATAACAATCTCACAAGCAAGCTATATAAGATAAACAAGGAAATCTTGCACAAGTAAAGGGAAGAAATAACTACAAGTGGAGCCGGTGAAGACGAGGATGTGTTACCGAAGTTCCTTCCCTTTGAGGGGAAGTACGTCTCCGTTGGAGCGGTGTGGAGGCACAATGCTCCCCAAGAAGCCACTAGGGCCATCGTATTCTCCTCACGCCCTCACACAATGCAAGGTATCGTGATTCCACTAGTGGTGCCCTTGAAGGCGGCAACCGAACCTTTACAAACAAGGTTGGGGCTATCTCCACAACCGAATTGGAGGCTCCCAACGACACCACGAAGCTTCACCACAATGGAATATGGCTCCGAGGTGACCTCAACCGTCTAGGGTGCTCAAATACCCAAGAGTAACAAGATCTGCAAGGGATTAGTGGGGGGAATCATATATCTCTTGGTGGAAGTGTAGATCGATGCCTTCTCAAGCAATCCCGAGGAAATCAACAAGTTTGATTGGCTAGGGAGAGAGATCAGGCGGAAATGGAGCTTTGAGCAACAATGGAGCTTTTGGGGAGGAAGAGGTGAGTCTTCTTGGAGAAGAAGACTCCCTATATATAGTGGGAGAACAAATCCAACCGTTATCCCACATTTCTGCCCGCAGAGCGCGGTACTACCGCACGTAAGTTACGGTACTACCGCTCGTCCAGCGGTACTACCGCTCTGGTTGTGGTACTACCGCTGGTGCAGTACTAGCCAATACTAACTCTGATACATTGAAGCAACGGGCGGTAGTACTGCCTGAGCGGTACTACCGCACGTCCATGCGGTACTACCGCAAGGCAGAGATAGACATGCCGAGGACTAGTGCGGACAAAATAAAATACATCCGCAACTACATCCGCAGAAATACGGTAGTAGTAAAAACACGACATGGTACTACCGCTTGACCCAAACGGTACTACCGCGTAGGATGCGGAAGTAAAAAATCACTTCCGCACCTACTACCGCACTAGATACGACGCTGGGCCGGTCACACGGTACTACGGTGCTCAGGATACGGTACTACCGCTCTGTGCGGTACTACCGTGGTCCTGAGGCGGTACTACCGTGTGGCTGTGCGGTACTACCGCTCACTCTGAGCGGTACTACAGCGTGCCAGGCAGTTGTATTAGTAGGAAGCCATGGTTTTGTACCGACGAGGAAAACAGCCGGAGCTCCAGAGAAGCAAAAGAAAGGTGGTGCGAATGAGTAGACATGTACGTGTTGATTCCACCCAAACCTTTCCATAGCGGACCCCCTCTTAATAGTACGGCTTTCCTATTACTCAAATCCACCGAAAAAGAAGCAAAAGGAAACACCGTCTTCCGTAGGTTCCGAGGGGCATATAATCGTCTTGTGCCTAGGTGAGATATATCTGAAAGAGCTTAGAGCACACGATTAGTTCACAAATGCATTGTCATCAATCACCAAAACTACTTAGGGAGAAATATGCCCTTACAAAAACCCTAATTAAACCCTACTATCCTAACTAACTTTTGCTGTAAACCAATTTTTTTGCTCTAAACTAATTTTTGCGCTAGCATCTACTACTTAACATCTTTTGCTCTAAACTATTTTTTTGCTCTAAACTAACTTTTGCTCTAAACTAATTTTTGCTCTAAAATGCAGAGAGAGAGAGAGAGGAGGGGTGATTCTGGCGATTTGTATCCAAAGACTAATTTAAATTGCATCTCGGGGGCTTACAGAGATGGGAGAGACGGTGGCGGGGAGGTGCTCGGCGATGGAGGCAGGGCGGGGAGGGCGGGCTCGGGCTCGGGCAGCGGCGATCCTGGGGGCTCGGGCGGC